>CM060625.1:19108536-19708536 GCA_030578275.1 Meda fulgida
AATAATTTACTACATATGATATAAAAAAGCTTGTGTAAACCATTACAAAGAGCGTCAAAAAAGAAATGGATGAATACATGTAGGTAATAGACCTCTATATCATAATGAAAAGATGAAATCGCTCTCTACATGTCTGGTGGCGCGATGCAGAACATCGGAGTGAAGCGGAGCTAAAGTGCTGTGGAAACACCAGATGAGGCGTCACGAGGGCTGAGGTAGTCGCCTCACGATAGACTAAGCCAGATTTGCCACAGATACGACCAGCAATGGGGCGGCAAGAAGGGGCGCTCGCAACATTAAGGCTTTCCCAATGGGCCCCGAGGTTGGAACGGGGCCGCCAGGAAGGGGTCCATCACCGCTCGAACACCTACCGTCCAGGAGTGAAGGGGTCCGACGGGGACGGAGCTCACGGCTGCCTGCTGGCCCACGCTGGAGACCACACGATGGGCGGCAATGGGCTGCTGTGGCATCGGAGCCTCGGCGCAATAGGGAAACCGGATTTGACTGTGCACAGGTGGATGGGGCAAGACGGGCTCGTTGCCATTCGAGCATCTTGTAAGATGTTGTGGATCATTCTTCCTGCAGAAGGGCGCCTGGAGGAAGATGTCAGGCTGCGTATGAGCTCGTTGAATTTGGGGAAAGGGAGCACCGGTGAAGATGTCCCTACCGTCTAGCCCACATCCAGGGAATGGGGCACTTGAGAAAACATCTGGAGAGGATGATGGCGAGAGTTTGAGAGGGGTTGTGTTGAGGAGTTTGGAGTCCAGCAGTAGAAGCTTTGTGCCACTGCTCGTGTGCAGAACCTCTTCTTCTTCTGAAGGAACCTCTGAGCTCTGGATGTTACTGGCTCCCGATGCCAATGCGTAGCCGTTCACATTAGGAAGATCATCTGCAAAAGAGAATAAGAGCTGAAAACCCCTCTTATTTCAATGTCCGATCCTGCTCCTGCCACTGTCCTGCAGAGTTTAGCTCCAACCACAATTAAACACACCTAAAACAGTTAATCAAGGGCCGAAATCACCCCTATACCCTTAAATAGGGCATTATTTGAAGGGACAACCATTTGTAGTGTCCGAAACCATAGTGGCCATTATCGAGTGCACTCATTCAATCCCACATTGCACCGCAATACAACCGATGTATGCTCAACTGCTAGAGAATACCCATAATGCACTGAGAGTCGCGTGCTGAATGAATTTCCAAGTCTCACCAAAAGATGGCGCTGCAGCTGAATCATCCATCCATCAATACATTTTCCAAACCGCTGGTCCAATGTGGTTACAGCGTAATATCATTTAGGTATAATATGTTTAATTAAGGTTTGTACATAGTTTCCATGACAGCGTCTTTTCATTACTTATGGAGTTGCCAGTTTGCAATGGTTTAAGTTATTATTAAACCGCAAGCACAAACTATGGAAAAGCGACAGCCCTTCCGGCGCACTCAGTGTCCGAATTCACTCATTTGGTTTCATTCACTCCCTCAAGTGAACTATATTATTGGAATAATGTAGGGAATAGTCAATGAGGGTATAGAGGGTGATTTCGGACACAGCCAGTCTGGCTAGGCAGACTAGAAACTTCCAGGCCGGTGTGTTGAGGCAAGCTGGAGCTAAACTCTGCAGGACAGTGGCCCTACAGGACTGAGTTTGAACACCACTGATATAAAGGAAATTAAAGCGATAGTTCACTCAAAAATGAAAATTCATTCAGTCAGTCATCATTTACTCTCCCTCATGTTGTTCCAAACATGTATGGGATTTTTTTCTTCTGCTCTACACAAAAGATATTATGAAGAATTTTGCTAACCAGACAGTTGATGGTAGTCATTTACTTCCATTATAGGAAAATAAATACGATGAAAGTGTTCTGTCTGGTTACCAACATTCTTCAAAATATCTTTTGTGTTCAGCAGAAGAAACTCATATAAGTTTGGAACAACATGAGGGTGAGTAAATGACAATGATTTTTTTGAGTGAACTATCCCTTTAAGATTAACCGATTAACAGGTTTTTAATGTAGCATTTTTGCAGTCTTTTACTATTGAATTCTGAATCATTTTTTACAAAAACCATCATCACCAGTCCAACCAGACCATTCAAAGAAACATCATCTATAGAGGTCCAAACAATGTGAACATTTACATGACCACATTTATCATCTTTATCAACTTGTTACCCATTTCACTTGCAAAGAGGTTAGCCAATCACAAAACAAGTAATTTGTATAAAGCAGCATGAGAAACTGCTTGTAAATTCTTCAAATGTGTAGATAATCAAGCCTTTGAGGAATGCTGTTTGTGTTATTGAATGCCAGCAGGAAATGCCTGAAGCACAGTACCAAATGTGGCTAACTCTTGCCTCAAAGCCCTAATTTATTCATGAACTTGATTCTTTAAGAGGTCAATTAAAGTCTCAAGTGATTTTAATGGAATGAAACTCCATAAAATCTCCTGAAAAGGCAAAATACCTACAGGCATCCTGTCAAGTTTGGCTACGTTGACTTGTAAAACACTATCCTTGAAAGAGAATGACAGGTATGTTATTATTTGTCATAAACTAACCATGATTAATATTTAAAAGGTTAAGGCTGATTGAGGTCTGGAAGCATACAAGTAGAAATAGGACATAAAACCAGAAGGTAATGTTTGTGAGATGCGCCCTAATGGAGGCAGAAAGGCCAATGCTTTTGTCTTGTTTTGTGATTCTGCAGGTTTATGATGAAGTTCAGCCACCTCGCCTTCTGTGTCTGCCAGGAATACCTATCCTTCATTGAAATTCTTGCACTAACCTTGGCCAAAAAGACTGTTTACACCTTAGTCATAAAGTGCCATGTTTTTGTGTGAATGCTCGAATGACAAAGTGAAGAAAATTGATGAAGAAAACGTACCTGGAGAAGACGCGGCTATGTCAGCCAGACCTCCAGCAAGAAGTTGTAACGTGATAAGAAAGAGAGAACTGTTTTACACCCAAGTAATCCTTCAATATATTATTACATTCGTTATGCCCACAACATGACTGCAGTCTTACGGGAACAAATAGAGGCCTGAGTATCACCAATGTGAATCACAAAAAGAAGCTGATAAATATGTTGGCCTTTCTAAAATATTAAAAAAGGTGGATATTTTTAACAATTCAAGTGCATCTGTATAGCGCATTTCACAGTAAATATTCACAGTTAACAGTTTTAATATTTCAATTATTTTTTCTTTTCCTACATACTAACTCATCTAAATTGACAGTGTCTTAAAGATATAAAATGCTGGATGATGTGTAATTTCCTGCTATTAAATTCAGATAAAACGGAGGTATTACTTATTGGTCCAAAAAATTACCAACAAAACCTCTTACAATACAACTTTAATCTAGAAGGATGTCCTGTTACTTTATCCTCTACAGTAAAAGACCTGGGTGTTATACTAGGCCGCAACATATCTTTTGAAAATCATATTTCATATGTTACAAGAACAGCCTTTTTCCACCTTAGAAACATTGCTAAACTACGTAACATGCTATCTGTTTCTGATGCAGAAAAGTTAGTTCATGCATTCATGACCTCGAGACTAGATTACTGTAATGCTTTATTAGCTGGTTGTCCTGCATCCTCAATAAACAAGCTACAGTTAGTCCAATTTGATCATCTCTACACTGGTTACCTATTAAGTTCCGTATCAATTACAAAGAATTACTGCTGACCTATAAAGCCCTAAATGGTCTAGCTCCTGTGTATTTAATGGACCTTCTATCGCCCTACAATCCATCGCGTTCTTTAAGATCACTAAATTCAAGGCTTCTGGTCAGTCCTAGGATATCTAAGTCCACTAAAGGAGGGAGGGCGTTCTCACATTTAGCTCCTAAACTCTGGAATAGCCTTCTTGATATTGTTCGAGGATCAGACTCGCTATCCCAGTTTAAAACTAGATTAAAGACGCATCTCTTTAGCCAAGCATTCACATAATGCTTACCGTTTATACTACTGTTGAATCAGATCGAATGCATTCATATTATGACCAGCAGCTATGCTAATTATTTCCCATCTGCTTTTCTGCTGTTATCTCGGGACGCGAGTCCCGAGGTAAATGCCGTTCGTAGCTCTAGATTGGATCCAGCCTCTCGCGGAGACTTCAGATGCCCCAACACCTGTGATGAGACGACTAAACGCCTGTGAAGAGACGACTCAACGCCGGCGATATGTTATGCCCTAAATTAATACATGATTAACTCAATGTATTTTTTCCAAGTACATGTCTGATATGCACTTTCTGTAAAGCTGCTTTGAAACTATGTATTGTGAAAAGCGCTATACAAATAAATTTGAATTGAATTATTATTATTATTCAACAGTGGTTCACATTTAGAAGATTTCTGTGCATGATTAGCTTGAAAACAAAGTGCACAGTTTCAACAGACAAAAAAAAATGAACACTGGCACAATTTACATTCACATTTACATGTTTATTTACCACCCCTTTCTTTGTTTATTGGTTTTGACAAAAATAGAAGGTGCACATGAACCCATTATTGTTCTAACACTGGGCTGAGGGTGTTTGCTACAGAGACCAGTGAGGTTCCAACTCTGGGGATAAACATGGTCATAAATATTGTTTTTTCTCTGAACAAAAACAGCACATAAAAGGAATCTTTGATTTTTGCACAACAACACAAGTCAAACACTACCCGCGGGGCAAAGACCTCTACTGAGAACTACAAGATGAAGCATTAGGATTGCATAGGTTAACATGAGAGTCTGCGAACGGCTGTACAGAGGAGAGGCGAGGATACAGAAATCCACACTGCCAACAACAAACATCAGTAACAGAGACCCAGCAGCATCTCTTTTCCTCTGCAAGAGCATCATTGACGTGCAGTGCTACTCTGTGGTTTTTCACCATGCCTCATAAAATATCCCAAGCTTGAATTGTTTTTGTTTTGTTTTGTTTTTTTGGTTTAATTACTGCACTTTAGGGATGGGCGGTATGACTAATATCGTATATCTCAGTGTTATATAACGGTATATACAAATGAAGAAGTGTGAAGTCCGCACACTGACAATTACTGCTCCAAAAGAATATATAACGGTATATAACAATATATTTATTAGATGGAAATACCCAAACGTTTTTTATGTGCATATATATATATATATATACACACACACTTTTGTTTTTTAAACTGGTTAAATACAAAAAAAAAAGGTACTACATTTGATCTAATCAAGATAAGATTTGTAATGCAAGGTACACACACACACACACACTTGGGGTCAGTAAGATTTTTCTTTTTTGAAAAATTAATACTTTTATTTACCAAATCTTATAATATAATGATTTAATAATTATAATGTTACACAATTTCTATTTCAAATAAATGCTGTTAATTGTTAAGCAGAACAACCGTTTTCAACACTAAAATAATAAAGATATTATTAAGATAATAAAAAATACTTTTTTTCTTGACCAACAAATTGCAATGAAACAGGAATAAATTAAAGTTTAAAATATATTCAAATAGAAAAAAAGGTTATTTTTATTTTAATTATAATATTTCACAATATTACGGTTTTAACTGTATTTTGGAATAAATAAATGCAGCCTTAGTGAGCATGAGAGACTTTTTTCATAAACATTAAAAAAGGCAACACTTCACAATAAGGTCTCATTAGTTAACATTAGTTAATGCATTAGTTAAAACAAACTACCAATGAGCAATAGATTTTTTACAACATTTATTAATCTTTGTTAATGTAAGCTAATAAAAATGTTCATAGAACATTAATCTTAACATGTACAACTTTTGATATTAGTAATATCAAATGATATTTACTTTTGATAATGTATTTGTAAATGTAGACATTAACCGATTAATACATTTTGTATGAGTATTGTTCATTGTTAGTGCATGGTAACTAATGCAGTTAGCTAATGTTAACCAATGAAACCTTATTGTAATAAAGTGGTACAAAAATCTTACCAACAATTTATTTTACACACACACACACACATATATATATATATATACACACACACACACACACACACACCTAGCATCAAATATGGAGAAAAAAAACCCCCTTAACATTCTGTAAGTCAAAAAAACGTAAAAAGATTCAAACCAGTAAAATTAAACCAGAAACATTTCTGATCAGATAAGCCAAATTTGACAGCATGGGAAACGCATTTAATATATTATAGCCGTGCAAATATATCTAAAGTTATATGAACCGCATAGCAAAATCTCTATCAGACCGCCCAGCCCTACTGCAGTCGCTCTTATGCATCTTGTGAAATGACAACCACCGTCTCAAACTCATTTCCATGTAATTTACAGATTCCGCAATGTCAAAAAGCTGATATTGTTTTTATGATTACAGGACGTTCAATTCTACAGCATTTGTCACTGATCGGGATTCTGCTCTTCGTACAGCATTACGAGCATTTCCCCTGCTCTCAATCAGGTACTTCAATGTCTAAAGACTCAGTGAATGAGGAGAACCTGTGCTTGAAACCGAGGTGCCTGCTGCGGGTCCTTAAACCATGTCAAAGACAAAACCACCTCAACACTTTCAACAACTAAGACTAGCTATTTATTTACCTCACGTCCACACATACACGCACACACATACGTACAATACTGATATGAAGATTGGCCACAGACATGTCTTAACTTCATATTCATAATAGCTGCCATGCTTCGATATGCGTCTGATTCACAAGAACTGTGCAAGAAAGCATGGCATCGGGCGGTAGTTCGGAGGAGGAAATGGTATACGTACAGCGTTGAGGATTTTCCTACAACCTGTTTTTGTTGATAAATGTCTTGAGAATAAAAGGCAATGAAAACCGAAAACAAATCCAGACGATTTGCTTGCAACGTGTCACGATGCTTCGAGATTGTCCTCTTTCCTAATTGAATTTGTTCAGCGATAGCCGTTGAAGATGAAACCGACAAATTTACATTCGCAAGCACGTCTCAACACAAAACAAAGAGATAAAGTTTCCTCTTAAATAGGTTTCATATACACATATCTGCATTTATATATGGATACTCGATTCATACATTCATTCTCTAACACTCTATTCATATTCACATATAATCTTAACCTTATATGAAATATTTCTTTTAAATTATTCTCCATGTATATTATGGGGTGAGACAGGGATCTCTGAAGGAATGGCTGGACATTTGTCCCAGATGCTTTATACACAGGAAGAACAAATCACTTTTGAGGGCGGGAGAGTCGAATACTGCAGATATACATCAATTTACATAGCTTCGAGCCAACGTACAACATCAATAGAGCTATTTACAAAGAAATAACAGAAATGATGGTCTGAAGGTCATGAGATGGTGAAAACGGGTACCACTGATGGCAATGAGGAGTTTCTGTTCAGCTTTACACAAAGTGTTAAGATCTGTTCGTACCCTGCGCTCAGTCTGGATGAAGATAAATTCTTACACGCTGTGTTTGCCTACCTGCAGATTTGTAAACATCCAGCAAAAATATTCCTATCTGTAAACATTTGGTTCCCTTGTACTAAAACCCATTTGTGTTTAATCTGGAGACGAGCTTCCTGAGTGCCATTGAATACACAGATAAAGACTGAAGAGAAGAAGGATTGGGCAAACATCGGATGTTTAAAGCTTGCACTCTTGAAAGCGAAGCAGATGAAATGCGTGTCCAAAGGAAGCACAGATATGGATGCCAGAGGAATTGGATTTCGGATTTTGAGCCTGTAGAAAAAGGTCGCACTAAACTCGAATGAAAAAAGTTGAACGAACTCATCAGGGAGAGAAATGGCATGGTGCAGGGTAAGGATGTTGAGTACGTCAAATCAAATGAGCGATGATGCTGATGACGACAAGAACTGAAGGAATAAAGTGACAGGGAAAGAACATAAAATGTAAGATGTGACGAGCAGGAAGAATGGAAAGATGAAGAACTGATTAAAGAAAGAAATGGACCATGATAGAGGGTGGAGGATAGGACAAATGATAGCTGGAGGGATTCATGGTTAAAGGCAGAAGACTACAGTGGCTGATGTCATCTTCAGCACAGCAGGAATTATCTGTAGGGTCTAGAGGTCGATGAGCTGGTCCACCAACAGCAGGGAACGGGCCAGGGTGGGCAGGCTGGACTCAGAACTGCCACTGTTACTGCGAGAGTGACCTCCTAAAAGAGGTCAGATGGACAGGAAGGTTAGGGGAGGAGGAAAGGGAGGACAGTCAAATCGAGACCGAGGAAGGGGACAGCAGAAGAGAGAGGGAGAGAAAGACACAAAGGTAAGTAGATGTTCACGAAAAGTCAAGAGAGTGTTACGAGAGATGATGCGTAGAGTTGGGAATCGGGAACTGATTTCTTTTAAACAAACTATAAACTAATTATGGACGATATTTCACTCAGTTAAAAATCCCAAAAAACACATGAAACATAAGGTTAATTTGTTAATTTTCAGTAGTATCTCACAGTGTTTCCTGCAGCACTATTGAATCTACAAGTCAAGGTGAAAAACCGTAAGCTCGTCTCAGTGTTGTTATTGTTAACTAAAGCGATTCAATCGTTTTTGGTAATTGAAATAGCTGAAATAGAAGAAATAAGTATTTGATACAAATAACTGAAATGAAAATTAGGCACATTGCCTTGGCTGAATAATAATAAAAACTGGGGGAAAAAGCTAATTCAACATAAATACTATAATAATATATAAATTATACTAAAAAACTGGCTTGTCTGCATTGATACTGATAAAAACAAAGAACACAAAAATGCATATTCCTTTTCAAAGTCCTCACTTCTTATACACAATAATATATATAAGTCACTTTGGATTAAAGCGTCTGCTAAATTAATAAATGTAAATGCAAGTAATTACTTTTGCCATGTCATGTGAACTTTGAACAAGTTACACTATTATGCGTGCATGAGGCTTAAATCTGTGAAATTATAGATTGGTGTTTCAAATGACAATGTACAGTTAAAGATATTTATTAAAATGATTCGTAAAGTGGAACTGAAAAAATAATTTCTAATCGCTTCGCATCCCAAGCCATTTGAGTGCAAAATGGCTCATCTGCATTGAACAAAACATCTACATTCGAAATTTTCGCAACTGCCAAAAATAAAAAACGTGTGCAAAATATACAGTTCACACATATATGTACTATCTGCTTGCTTTCATTACAATGAGAGTGAGAAGGCTCATTCCATGTCAAATCAAACTAATTTCAAAACTTCCATGGCTTTCTGGACAAAGACAAACATAATAGTGATGAGAGCCAAAATAGTAAATGTCACAGATGTATCTAAGTAATGCACTATTTTGTAGAGGGGGGATCAAAATGACAATTTTTACCTGAGATTTGAAACCAATTTACAGGGGTGTAAAAATGACTTAAGAAAGATGACAGCATCATTATTTTATTTTTACAGAGATTGGTAGGTTTATTAGTAAAATATGTTGACTTTAGCCATCTTTACATCATTAAATGCCAACGAATGATTCAAAAATGGCAAAAAGCACTTATTGTGTTATTCTGTCTCAAGTTTGCATGACTAAGGATTTTACAGATATCTTTAATACTTCTTGAGTTACAGGAATGCAAACTTGAGGCAAAAAAAGATAGCTAACGTCAGCGTATTTTACTAATAGACTTGTTTAAAAAATAAATACTGCTGCCATCTTTCACCCCTCTAATTTGGCTCCAAATCCAAGCTGAAAATTGTAATTTTGACCCCCTCAACAAAATAGAGGATTACTCAGTAAATATACATCTGAAGTATTTAATATGTTGGCTTTCATCACTATTTACGTTTGTCTTTCTACAGAAAAAATATGAACAAAATCCAAAATTTGAGCCGGGGACCTCAAAAATTTGAGCCGGTTGAGTTGACACGGAATGACCCAGAAGCAAATTGCTCACTCATTTTCAGCAAGAGGATTTGGTTCGTCAAAGCTTTTACCTTGGGAATTCTTGGAGACCAATACTGGTATGGGGTCAAATTCATCTTCATTGGCTGTCTCAGCGCCCGGAGGCTCAAAGCCTGAGATCAAACAGGAGTCTGCAGCTTGGGGCAAATGGGTTTTTGGGTAAAATATTTAAGAGGGCGGGTGGTAGGGAGAAAAACAGATGGGTGAGAAAAATACAGCACTGTTAGCATGATGTAATTTTACAAAAGCTAAATGAATGTCAAGAAAGTCCATATGGTAAATAATAATTACTTTTCATTTTTTATTCCAGTAAAATGTTCAGTGTTGTCCCCAAGTTATACGCTGCACCAAGGCACATAAGCTATACACGCCAGAAAAACAAAAAATGATTGGTTGTACCTGGTATGTTCTGGGAGATGCCTCCTGAAACAGCTGCAAAGTCATCCAGACAGGAGGCGGAGCCAGAGGGGAGTGAACAGCCAAGCAGGGAGTCCTCACCAATCAAAGGGTCTGTGGTGCAGTGGAGAGAAACACCAGGGAAACACACGAAAACATTAAATCACAAAGATGCTAACTACATAAAACAATAAGGGGGTCATATGTTATTTTATGTTTTTGGAGGCCCACTTATAACGAAGGATTTTGTGCAAAAAAAAGTCAATATAATTTATCATCACAATCATTTCCTCCTTTTGTTCTGATCCTCAGAATTTAATGAAATAATAATTGATGAATTTTCGGATATGCTGATTCAAACAAAGTTTTTGCTTCCCCATATACACACCAAACAGGTGTATGTGGAAATGTAATACATACATGTGTTCAACATCCATCAGCAAGATGTGGCAACTTAGTTTTTGCAACTTAGTTTCAATATATACAATTTTGTAGTCCAAAAAAAGGTCCATTGTTTATTGTCAATAGTGTCGCGATGTATGAAGCACAACTAAGTAAGAAGTCACAGAAGTAACAAGTAAGAAGTCACTTTCAAACCAAGCAGTTTTCTGTTCTGCCTGGGCAACTTGAACCTGTTGCCAAATCTGAATGGGGAGGTTTTACACAAAATTTCTAAGCACAATTTCTTTTTAAATAGCTGAATTTGGCCTTCAATATGACTGCACCATTACAGTTTTTTCAAAGTGCATTAAAGTAATTTATATCTTGAGTTGAAGGAAATGTCCTCATGACATGACCCCTTTGAGCACATCTAACTGCTTAAGGTACAACATTCTGCATCCTTAAGGTGGAGGGGAAAAGGATTAGGGTCGCAGGGTTTTTAATGTGTGAAATCAGTCATAGCCTCAGGCACTCTCTACGCACAAAGAAAACATTCTGTCACCCCTGATTATCTGACAGGGTGTTATAATGCTAGGCAGAGGCTCTTCTGACAATCTCTGATGCATATTTTTACCTGCCAGTGCTGATAAGACCGGTTCAGCCTCCACAGGATGCAGGTGAGCCTGAGGGGGCTCCAAGCCAGGAATCAGAGAGTCCAAACACACGTCTGTTTTGACTGGCAGTAAGAGAGAGCGGAAAGTCAAAGAAAACAGATGAAGCCACAATCTAAATTTTTTAGAACATAATAAAATACATCACCGGTATCTTTTATATCACATTCAAACCATTTTTCTGCTGGATATTGTGATGCCTTGATCACAGTGACTCACTGGACCCAGTCTATTCTCTCAACAAAGGACATCATAAGAACTTCCTTTCGCTACTTTGAGCCCTACATGATGAGTACATTCTTCAAGGTATCTTGGAGAGGAGGGGTGTGCAAGTCATATAAACTAACTACAGGTGTACCTCAGAGTTCAGTGCTTAGCCCCCTAATCTTTTTTTAAATATAAAATATTTCAGGGACCCATCACTAAATGATAAATCACTCAGCTTTTTCTTCCAATGCAATTCCATAACACAAAGCTATAACTGTCGTTTCAGCCTTTTGTGTTTATTTCACAATGCCTATACAAATCCATTTTTGCCTCAAGTTAAATTGCATGTGGCAAGAGGAGAAAATTGCAAGCTATCACAAATACAGGGACTGGATGAATATAGAAAATATCCTTTGTCTCAGAGAATAGGAAAGTGTTTAATATAGCTTTTGTAAAAGGAGCAAGCACACAGAAAGACAGTCAGTGAGAGCTTACCATCTCTGGTGTCGTCCATGGAGCTGCCGAAGGGGTCGGCCATGGACAGCAGATCAGGCAGCATGAGAGAGGTATCTGGAGACTTCAGGCCCTCTATCAGCTTCTCTATAAGTCAGCCAGAGGAAACAGCGAGCGTTAGCCAGAATAAACAAAGAAATGCAGCCAATGCATAAACTAAGAAGAAAGTGAAAGGACAATGGAGGGTTTGAAAGCAAGACTGGTGATTAGAAAAAGGTAACTTGCACAGACGGAAATAAACCGCAGAAGAATTATCGATGGGTCTAAATTATACATTGCACAATTCAGGCCAAGTGCACAGTGTAAAAGACACTATTTTACCCACTCTTGTAAAAGACCCACTCATAGTCATAATCAAAGTTTAGATCTAATATTGTCACATGGAATCGATGTTCAGGGCGTTGCAGCAGAGCAATGACATCTCAGATCATTATCTATTCTCGTGTATATTCCATTTAGCCAAGGCTGCAAAACCAACTCCCTGTTACAAATATGGTAGAACAATCACTTCTACCACTAAAAATTGCTTTATAAATCTTCCTGATCGGTTTCAACTCCTCAGCATACCAGATAGCTAAGAAAAAAGCGATGTTGCGACAGAAACTATTGACTCTCTCTTTTCCAGCACTTTAGACATGGTTGCTCTTTTGTACTTACAGAATTTTAAGGAGAATAGTCAGACGGCATGGTATAATGAGCACACTCGCGCCCTCAACAGAGCAACACAAAAAATGGAACACAGCTGGAAGAAAACAAAACTAGAGGTATTTTGCATTTCATGGAAGGACAGTGTTACTGCGTACGGAAAGACCTTAAAACTGCTATACGCGTTTACTTTTTGACTCTCTTAGAAGAAAACAAATACAACCCTAGGCATTTATTTGATACAGTTACTAAATTAACAAGAAATAAAGCTTCAACTTCAGATGTTTTCAAACAGCACAGCAGTAATGAATTTATGAATTTCTCTACTTGCAAGATTGATACTGTTAGAGAGAAAATTATAACCATGCAAACATCTACTACAGTATCGCATTGGACCTTGTGCTATAGACCCCCTGAGGAAAAACTCCATTCATTCTTTGCTATAGGAGAGGAATAATAGTCTAAACTTATTAAATCAAAATCAACAAAATGTTAGAGCCTATACCAACTAAGCTACTGAAAGAGATGCTTTCAGAAGTTATAGATCCTCTTCTTAATATTATTAGTTCATCATTGTCATTAGGCTGTTATTAAACTACAGCAGTGTTTCCCAACCTTTTGTCAGTCAAGGCACCATTTGAAAATTATAAAAAATGTGTGGCACCCTACACTATGTTGTCATGATACTACTTTGATACTATACCTTGAAATGTATTGATTTTCAATATCACAGGGAAGAACCGCCATATATATTTTAATTATTGAACCAAAAACCTCTGAATTTAATAACCTAGAATACTGAACACTTGATGGCTGCTCTGTCAAGTCTTTGTCGTCAGTTAGGAACCTGGGTGTGCTCTTTGATACAAATCTTTCATTTGAAAGCCACAATTTTAGCATCTTTTCCATCTTAAATATCTAAATTTCAACATATGCTCTCAATGACAAATGCAGAAAAGTTAGTTCATGCATTCATGACCTCAAAGCTAGATTATTGTAATGCTCTACTGGGTGGTTGCCCAGCACGCTTAATAAACAAACTCCAGCTGGTTCAAAATGCAGCAGCTAGAGTTCTTACTAGAACCAGGAAGTATGACCATATTAGCCTGGTTCTGTCTACACTGCATTAGCTCCCTATTAAACATTGCATCCATTTTTATTTAATTCTTGCTAATTACTTAAAAAGCACTAAATGGTATAGCTACTCAGTAATTGAGCGAGCTCTTAACGCATAGTCCGTCTCGTCTATTGCAATCTCAAAATTCTGGCCAGTTGATAATAGCTAGAATATTAAAATCAACTGCAGGCGGTAGATCCTTTTCCTATTTAGCACCCAAACACTCTCTTTAGCCTGGCATACACAACACATTATCAAATTTCTATAATTCACACCTGTAAAAGGATTGTTAGGCTAGATAAATTAGGCCAAACAGGCCGTGTCGTTAACACGACAGCCATCGGCACAGATCCTCAGCAAAGACCACAAGAACCAGAACTAGATAAGTCCTCTGCACAGACCAATGACCAGCTTCATCTCCATACTGGGCATGATGCCTCTGCTTGCATGCATATGTGCTCAAATGACCTTCATTTGTTAAAATGACCATTTTGGCAAGGTATTAATGTAAGCATATTTGGCTTGCCTTAAGTAAATGCAAAAAAGCAGGACAAAAAAAAAAGAATCAAACAACAACACAAAGTTCGGTATTAAGATAAACCAAAAGAAACTACAGCAATTTTTCAGTTAACAGCATCCAATCAGTATTAAGTATCAAATAATCTTACCGTGAAGACTACAGCAATTATTTCAAAAATTTCCTTTTATATTTTATTAATTTTTATTTTTTTAAATTTTTCTAAATGTTTACTTGAATACTTAATATTTTTTAATGATATCTGATGAAGCTCAAGCAGCTTTATATAATATATAATTTATTTATTGCTTTACATTTCTTTGTTCTTAAATGTATTATTGAGAGTTTATTTAAAAAATGACTAGAAAAGCCTAAAGACTGTGTGTCAGGATTAATTTGTTAATATTATTTTAAATAAAAATATTGTTCAATAGTACAATAGTGTTCGCTTTGGTATCAAGAATTTTATTGTGCATTCCAAAATTTTCACAGAATAGGTATTTGGTATTGTGACAAATGCATGTGTGTGATGAGTACTAAGGTGAGCATAGCTGGCATGGACCTCTGCATTACCTGGCACAGCTAGAAAACCAGCTCCCGGTTCCAAGCCCAGAATGTCAGTAGGTCTTTCAGCTGTATGAGAGCAGAGAAAGAAGATGGACATAAGGTAGTCAAGAAGAGCTGGACATCAACGGGAGTCAATAAATGCTAAGCATCTGTGTGAATAGAAGAAGCACACAGACACTGACAAGCAGCTCAGCAGGGATGCTGAGGTAAGTGGTGGGATGCGATTCAAAGGGCACATCGTACTGGAGTGTTTCATCTTAATAGGAGTCTCCTGCTGATTCTGGAGACCAGTTTGACTACCTCAAGATATACTAAGCATGTGCTGACATTTAGCGAAGGAGGCCAGGAATGTTATCGGAACAAGAAGCAAGGATGTCACAATTGGGGGGGATTTGCAGTGGATTAAGGACTTGGGGGGGATTTGCAGTGATTCATATTTGCTATGCGAGTTCAATTCACTCAAATATCTTTAAGAATGGAACATCAGATTAGGGCTGATGGTACACATACCGGGAGGTGGAGGAGCAGGTTCTGCAGCCTCCAGGTCGGGAATAAGACTCTCAGTAGCAGCAATCAGAGGTTCAACAGGTTCTGCAAACAGCAAAAACACTTTGGCTACATCCGCACTAAATCTGGCTCCATTTGAAAACACTTTTTTTTTTTTAAGAAACTCTCCCAAGTGGATAAATCTGAAAACGGTATTTGAAACCTATGAAGCATGTTTGGTCATGCATATTGCACCGATAGATATCTGTTTACACTGGTTTGTGCCTGCTATGTGCTATTCACTTTCACAGTGTTGTTAAAGATAAATGTTACTTTGTACAATCTTCATTACATTCTTTCAAAGATGACAGAAAATATACTATGCAAAACATAAGAGCAATTGCATTTTAGACCATAGAATGGCGACTGAGTGCAAACTGGATGCACCAGTAAATGGTGAGATATTTTGCTAATAAAATGATTGTGTCAAAAGAACATCATAAGAAATTTATTGTTTGGTCTCTCTGTATCATCTCAGTACGTTTTTCTTACGTTTTACGCATGGACAGTAACATGATTTTGGCATTTTTTGACATTTCAGTGTGAACAAAAAACTTTTGGAAACACAAGTGTGGACGGAGAGCGTTTTTGGATGAATCTGGATTAATGTAGATGTAGCCTGTAAAACATTCATAACTGCATTCTGCAAAGTGTGTGAGCAAGCAAAGTTACCATCAGCTAGCTTGGTGAAGTCTTTGTTGAGCAGGTCCTCAGCCGTGAGTTTGGAGAAATTGTCGTCTCCGAAGGGATTCCAGGTAGGCTGGACCGGGGGGCTTGTCAGGCTAGTGGCTGAAGCAGGAGCTTGGGGGACAGAAACGCTGCCTTGCTGGGCAGGCTGGTACACACTCTGCTGGGAGGACTGGGGAGAGTTGGAAGGGGTGGCACTGGCTGACCTAATTGTGCCCGAACAATGAAAGAAGTGTTCATATTTTAGTTTAGGTAGGTTTGAAGGTGACAGAACACTTCTTCTTGACTATGTAGGCTGTATAATTGTAGTGTTACATTGCGAAGGGCTTAAATTCTATATATAGGTTTAATTTCTCACTTTGACTTATTAAGGCTGGCTTCTGCTGTGGCCGCCTGCAGCTGCTGAGTGGACTGGCTGACCGGCACTCCGAACATAGCACTGTGTGTGACATCACTCTGGATGCGCCTGTGCCCCGCCTTCTGGGCTGTCCTCGGGGACGATGGAGGAGTCTGAGACAGGACAGGGACCACAGGCTGAGGAGAAGATGAAAAGACAGGAAGATGAAGCAACTAAGAACTCATAAAATACAGAGAAATTAGAGTGTGACATGCAAATGAAATTTAAATGCAGTGAAATGGCATGAGTTAAAAACAAAATGAAAACAAAAGGTGATTGATCAAGCGTCAGTGAATACAGATATAAAATAAAAATATAAACAGATGACTTCCAAAATGACTTGTCTATAGGAAAATGAATAAAATTCAGACAGGTAGTAAAAATCAGATTTTTGGCGTAAAATTTGGCGTATCAGACTCAAAATCATTTGTAGTAGTAGAAAAAAATATATTTTATAAACCCAATCCAAAATCACATATTTTTATGCTTTGAAATTGAAAAATGTACTCATTTACATGTAAACTTTTATTCACCAAAGAGTCCTGGAAAAAGTATCACAGTTTCCACAAAAAAAACAATTAAGCAGAAACTGTTTTCAACTTAATATAATAATATAATAAATGCTAAAATAATAAATGTATCTTGAGCGCAAACTCAGTATGTAAGAATGATTTCTGAAGGATCATGTGACTGGAGAAATGGCTTCTGAAAATTCAGCTTTGCCATCACAGGAATAAATTACATTTTAAAATATATTCAAATAGAAAAAAAAAAGCTATTTTAAATTGTAATATTTCACAACATTACTCTTTTTGATGTGTTTTTATCAAATAAATGCAGTCTTGGTGAGCATAATTTGCTTCTTTCAAATACATTAACATTTTTACAGATTTCGACATTTTGAATGGTAGTGTTTATATAGTGAATAGTAAATGTGAAAAATAATAGTGTGTAGTAAATGACTTCTTTTGTCCCTCTTTGCATCATGACACTCTGATACTTAAGTAATTTCTAAATCAACATCTAATTAATTACACAGGATATTTACTACACTGTCTGAACAAATGGCTCTGATTTCATCATTCATTTTTATTACAAGCAAATCAGATTTGAATGCAGTGTAAATGAAGCATAAACACCATTCGATTTTAACTTCATCAAAACGTCCGTCACAGTCTCCGGACACTTTTCAGAGCAAATAAACAAAAACGAGCGAACATCCGTCACACAAACAATCACAACCATCTACGCTGATCCAAAATAAAGCAGGGATGGATGGATGCAAAACAATGGATGATGAGGCACAGCCCCTGTATGAGGTGCTTCAACAGTGAGAGCGAGTCTGCCAGCTCTTTGACAGGACAGGACAGGGCAGCATGCACAGGATGGAGGTGATTACCCTCTCCTCTGCGTTCTCTGGGCTGATCTGGGATTGAGGCGCTGGCTGCTGGACAGGGGGCTCTGCCTGTGCTGGAAGCGGGACACCAGCAGGCAGAGGGGTAGTAGGCTGGACGGGCATGGGCTGCTGCTGAGCTGCTGGCGCCTGCTTACGACGGGCGCTCCGTGCCGGTGCAGTGGGCGGCGCAGGGCTGGATGGAGGAGGAGTGGCTACAGCTTTCTGAGGCGCAGGGTTACCCGCTGCTACTGGAACGCCCCCTCCTCCTGCTGCAGCAAGCGCTGTTGTGATGGAGATCGGCTGCACGGGCTGGCACACAGACACGCACCAGACAACTATACCATGATGCTAACTGTAAATGTGACGCATGCAATAAGATTGGCATCTCTGCCATCTCTCACAACCAATAGCATGAGTTTGAGGCAGGGCTATCTGTTTGTCCTACCAACGAAAGATCTTTCTTTTCTCACAAAACCTTTTGGTAATCAGTAATTTTTGCAGTCATACTTGGTGACATTAGATGCACAGAAATTACACATTCTTCCATGGAATTAAATGTAATAAAGTTAAAATAGAATAGCATTACATAACTATTTTCCCTCCATTTCATCTCAGTTCCTTGCCAACCTGCATTCTTGTTATTTGTAACAATGGCATACTAATTTCTAACATTCTTTTATAATATATTATGCAATTAAAAAGAGCTGTGTATTGTGGGATTGGATTAGTGAAGTGAAATACAGACAGAGTGAAGACACTCACCGTTTTATGCTGAGGGACTGGAGATGCCAGGGCTTTTTGAGACTGAAGAGCTGCAGCTGGCTGAGCCAAGTTCACACTGACAGCTGGGAAACACAGAGAACAATAGTGTGGAGTTAGTGGATAGATGTGGAGCTAGGGGTGGGCGGTATGACCAAAATTCTGTTCCACGGTATGTCTAATTTTATTTCACGGTAACGATATAGTTATTTATATATGGTTATTCTCAAAAAAATCGACAAAAAGGGCTTTGTATAATAAATAAACCCAAATACTTTAGAAATGAAAAGTACACCTTGTTTGATTTTTCTATTTCTTTTATTTGGTAAATTATTTCTTTAGTTAACTATTTTGATAGCTAAATACAGGTCCTTCTCAAAAAATTAGCATATTGTGATAATGTTCATTATTTTCCATTATGTAATGATAAAAATTAAACTTTCATATGTTTCAGATTCATTGCACACCAACTGAAATATTTCAGGTGTTTTATTGTTTTAATACTGATGATTTTGGCATACAGCTCATGAAAACCCAAAATTCCTGTCTCAAAAAATTAGCATATCATGAAAAGGTTCTCTAAACGAGCTATTAACCTAATCATCTGAATCAACTAATTAACTCTAAACACCTGCAAAAGATTCCTGAGGCTTTTAAAAACTCCCAGCCTGTTTCATTACTCAAAACCGCAATCATGGGTAAGACTGCCGACCTGACTGCTGTCCAGAAGGCCATCACTGACACCCTCAAGCAAGAGGGTAAGACACAGAAAGAAATTTCTGAACAAATAGGCTGTTCCCAGAGTGCTGTATCAAGGCACCTCAGTGGGAAGTCTGTGGGAAGGAAAAAGTGTGGCAAAAAACGCTGCACAACGAGAAGAGGTAACCGGACCCTGAGGAAGATTGTGGAGAAGGACCGATTCCAGACCTTGGGGGACCTGCGGAAGCAGTGGACTGAGTCTGGAGTAGAAACATCCAGAGCCACCGTGCACAGGCATGTGCAGGAAATGGGCTACAGGTGCCGCATTCCCCAGGTCAAGCCACTTTTGAACCAGAAACAGCGGCAGAAGCGCCTGACCTGGGCTACAGAGAAGCAGCACTGGACTGTTGCTCAGTGGTTGCATGTCATTCGGAAACCAAGGTGCCAGAGTCTGGAGGACGACTGGGGAGAAGGAAATGCCAAAATGCCTGAAGTCCAGTGTCAAGTACCCACAGTCAGTGATGGTCTGGGGTGCCATGTCAGCTGCTGGTGTTGGTCCACTGTGTTTTATCAAGGGCAGGGTCAATGCAGCTAGCTATCAGGAGATTTTGGAGCACTTCATGCTTCCATTTACTGAAAAGCTTTATGGAGATGAAGATTTCATTTTTCAGCACGACCTGGCACCTGCTCACAGTGCCAAAACCACTGGTAAATGGTTTACTGACCATGGTATTACTGTGCTCAATTGGCCTGCCAACTCTCCTGACCTGAACCCCATAGAGAATCTGTGGGATATTGTGAAGACAAAGTTGAGAGACGCAAGATCCAACACTCTGGATGAGCTTAAGGCCGCTCTCGAAGCATCCTGGGCCTCCATAACACCTCAGCAGTGCCACAGGCTGATTGCCTCCATGCCACGCCACACTGAAGCAGTCATTTCTGCAAAAGGATTCCCGACCAAGTATTGAGTGCATAACTGAACAATTATTTGAAGGTTGACTCTTTTTTTGTATTAAAAACACTTCTTTTATTGGTCGAATTAAATATGCTAATTTTTTGAGACAGGAACTTTGGGTTTTCATGAGCTGTATGCAAAAATCATCAGTATTAAAACAATAAAAGACCTGAAATATTTCAGTTAGTGTGCAATGAATCTAAAATATATGAAAGTTTAATTTTATCATTACATTATGGAAAATAATGAACTTTATCACAATATGCTAATTTTTTGAGAAGGACCTGTATTTAGCTATCAAAATACACTCATCAACTTTTAGATGCGCTGCCCCCAACTAATTGAAATTAAATACAACTCATAGGTGCAATTAAACTTTAAATAAGGTGTTGCTGAATAATTTTTCAATCTCATGTTATTGCTTTACTTCAGTTTATATGAATATTTTATATTGAACTATTCTATTCATTATAAATTAGTTACATCCTTTTAATTTTGTAGGATATTAGTAATACTAGTTATGTTTAAATGTGTTCGCCAGTAGATTTTTGCCATGTCTGCTTATTATACTGGGTTTTTAAGGGGCTTGTTCTGCTTTTTGTGATATCTGGCTACCCGTCAGCTGGAGCTTTAATCAAGAGAAGTTCAGTTGTGTCAAGTTCATCAAGTTCAGAAGTGACTAGAAGGAGTGCAGCAGTATGAAAACCAAACAGCAGCTACTGTTAGCGTTGACGAAGTAGTTTACATAAACACACCTTGTAACGGCGTCATTATATTTACCATAGCCGATAGCCCGTTGAACACTGACACACCGCGCTCCCTCTCAGTGCGTGTGCACACGCGCGTCTTTTGCAAACGTAAAAAAATGCGATCGGTTAATTTGAGTGTCAAGTAGGGTGACCAGACCAGAAAAATTCGGGACAGTCCCGAAATCTAAGCTGTTGTCCCGAATCCCGAATCCGGCCCTAATTGTCTCGAAAATGATACTAAAGCAAAATCTTGACTAGTTATTACTACTAATTAGTCATGATAAACATTAAAAACTATCTGTGGAGGTTGTGTCGTCCTGCAGCCTCCGCCGGCGGCTCATTGGCTGCAGCATCTTTTTTGTTTCAGTTTTTTAAGTTCTACAAAGATACCATAGGCACGAATTTAGATATGCATTGATAAGCTCATTTTCATTCATGATTTGTTGACATGGCTGGTGTACCGGAACCCCAACACGCCGCTAAAAAGCAAAAACGTCTCTGCATGTACCAGGAGGAGTGGGTGGGGAAGTAGCCATGCTGCTGCTCTAGTGACTGATGGGCCTTTCCCCCCGAAAATATCACGTTAACAATCCTTTAGATATCTTAATTCCGTTGTGGATCCTCTTGATCTGCTTTCTCCATGTTTCTTTGACAAATCTCTCAGTGTCTCAGTCTCACGCACGCTGCATGTGAGTTAACCACGGCCACTTATTTACATGTCGCGATATACACGGAATAAAAAAATCTGTTACGGTTGACATTTTCTACCACGGTAGCGATATATACCGTCATACCGCCCAGCCCTATGTGGAGCATTCTGATATATGTCAATATATGTATTTTGATATATTTTATGAAGATAATGATAAAATGTGATATATTTATAATATGATAAAATGTTAAACTAATAATGACACTACTAAAAACTACAATAAACAAAATATTTTATTATTATTTATATATATATATATATATATTTTTCCATTTAAGTTAATTTTTTAAAATGTTAAAGTATTTAATGTATGTTTATTATAAATTTGTTTATAACAAAAATATATATTACAAATACTAATGTTGTCAAAGTATATAATTATTTTCTCTGTTTCTGTTGGCTATATCTAAACACTGCATGACAATAGCACTTCTCAACATCACCCAGCTCAATATTCTCCTTCACGTTCTGAATAGTAAGTATTTAATGAATGGGATTTTATGTTCATGTTAAAACTACTGTTTGCCTTAAGCCTATTTTGTGCTAATACACAGAAAACTGGGATGAATATTTCATCATATTTGTACCTATTGGCTGGGAGGCTCCGGCGGGTAAGTTGGCTCTCTTGCGTGGGGTCAGGGCAGCAGGCTGGATGGGCAGGATGCCTCCTAGTGCCTGAGACTGGGATTGTGCTGCTTTGGGCCGCTGGCGTGGGGTGATGGAAGTTTCAGTGGTGGGAATGGGGTCTGTAAGTCTACGGGACAAAAACAGAGACAAATGAGACCAGGTCAAATTTACAGACCATAAAGCACTATGGAGCCTCTGGACACGTACCTCGCCTTAGTCTGCGTTTGGCTCTTCTTCGCGGCTGCTTCGCTCGCTCTGATTGGCTCAGGAAGTTTAGCAGGAATGGGAGAATTCTAGGGGGACATATTTCAGATTAGTTTTGTTTTTATGATTTCAGGCATTCCTGCAGGCTGACGCACACAAGCACCCAATCCAACAACTGATCCCAGAGGTAAAAGTGCTGACCCAACAACAGGCCGAGAGTAACCCTGGAGGAGAGGAAGGAAAGAGACTAACCTTGACGTTTTGGACAGGGCAGTCCCGCCGGCCCAGTTTGAAAGCAAAATAGGACACCTGATAAATGTCAGGCCTCTTATCAGGGTCTGGTTCCAGCATGTACCCTGATAAAATCACCACCACAAAGAGAGGTAAAGAGGAGGGAGAGTGGGAGGAAGAGAGAGAGTGTCACAACGTGACAAAGGAAAAAAGAGGAGAGTGGATGATCGGTATAAGCGTTCATAAATAGATAAGTTGAAGGAATAGTACATCCAAAAAATAGAAAGTCTTCATCATTTACTCACTATCAAGTTGTTCAAAACCCATTTGCAAATAAAAATTAATAAAAAAAATTAAAAAAAACACAAAAGGAGAAGGTTTTTTTTTTTAAAGAAAATCCATTTTTCCATGTAATGGGCTGTCAAGATCCTAAATGACTAAAAGTACCACAAAAGTGATAGATTTGTGAGAGCAACAGACTGAAATTTAAATGAATAGTTCACCCGAAATATTTCATTCTGTCATCATTTACTCATGATCATGTAGTTTCAAACCTGTATATCTTACTTTCTTATCTGGCTCCCATTGACTTCCATTGTGTGGTCAAAAAATACAAAGGAAGTCAATGGGAACAGAAGCTGTTAGGTTACAGACAAAAAATATTATTTTATGTTTATTAGAAGAAAAAAAGTCATACCGCTTTGGAACGACATGAGGGCGATTAAAGGACAACAGAATATACATTTTTTGGTGAACTGTTCCTGACCTGCATTTAAAATTTCACTTCATTAGAGCTCTAAAATGGACTCTCTTATGCTATGTTCACACTTTCAGTCCAAATTTCATTATCTGTTTCCTATTGGAATCTAATCTAAAATTGACGTCCACATTGTGCATAGCAAAATTTCAGATCTGATCTATATGTCTATGCTGCTCTTTCGGTTTTCCCGAATATCTGCATCGGTTGCTATGGCAATAACATTGCATTGCTAGGCATATGCCAAAAACAACACCATCACCCGAAACAGAGGGCTTTGCAATACAGATGTTGTCTTATTTACATGACAATGTCTGTCTTCTGGGGCAGAAGAAGAAACGTAGGAGACTGGTTTGTGCCGCTTTATTTCATTATTTTCCCCTAAACAATCAACATTTACATAAATGTTGCCACGTTTATGATTTTAAATATCTACAAAGGAAGAGAAGATATTTTGATTTACATTTTGCTCTGTTCTTCACACAAAGCTACTTTATAACTTCCATAACCTTTAATTAATGACTAGGATTTTCTTTGAATATTCCCCATTTGTGTTCCACTGAAGAAAGAAAGGACTTGAGGGTGAATAAATGATGACAAAAATTTCAGTTTTGGTCCTTTCAAGTGAGACCCACAGCCATACTGAGCCAGTGGTGAGACGGAAACACACCTGGTGCGAGACACGAGCAGCGACAGACAGATACTTACGGATGAGACGGTGCATGTCCTGTGAGTAGCGGGAATTGTCTGGAATGGTGAAGTTGCCATCACAAATGGCCACCTGACTCTCACCAAAGGGCAATGTGAAGAAACAGATTTTATAGAGCAGACAGCCCATTGCCTGAAAGAACAAAGAACCCAAGTCATTGTACAGTACGGGAAAAAGACCCTCGATTGAGGTCTTAATATAATGTATAAATAAGGGTAATTAAACAGTCTTATAACTTTTGTTCTTTTTTGGTATAAAACAAGCATACATTAAAGTTAATAAGAAAGCAAAATTGACCATACTTATTTTTTAAATACACATTCTGGTGTTATTGCAAACATTCTGTAATCTATTCTGGAATGACTTTCCTTATCTACTGACGTTAATATAACCAATAACCTAACAGCTATTTAGGCATTGATTTAGCAAACTTGCTATTAGTCTGGAGAAAGATAGATTCGAAAAGCTTAAAAAAAAGCCAATGACTTTAAAATTATCTACTGATTGGCTGTAATATCTTTAATATATTTACTTACCCAGATATCTGCTTTAGTGGTGATGATTTTGCTGTTGTACAGGTTCACCATTTCAGGAGCGCGATATGACAGGGTTGTGTACCTAAACAAAACGGACAATTTCATAAAACTCTGCTTTATAATTAGTGTTATTATTATTATCATCTCAAGAAATTTGTCATAATTTGCAATAAAAACAAGCAGTTTTTTTTACCTCAAAATTCTAGGTTGACGAATGAACAGTACAGACTTAGAATATTATCAATCATAATGGTTATTGCCCATCTATTTTAATGTATTTAAAATGTAATTTATTCCTGTGATCAAAGCTGAATTTTCAGCATCATTAAGTCTTCAGTGTCACATGATCCTTCAGAAATCATTCTAATATGTTGATTTGCCACTCAAAAAAAACATTTTTTTTAATTATTAATGTTGTAAATAGTTGAGCTGCTTAATATTTTATAAAAAATGTGTTACACTTTCTTTGATGAATATGAAGTTCAAAAGTACAGCATTTATTTGAAATAGAAATCATTTTCATTCCTTTATATATGATCTCTCTAGTCTTGATTAACAACATTTTATATTTTTTCTGATCACTCACACAACAACTTGTCAATATAGGAATGTTAAAGGGATAGTTCACCCAAAAATGAACATTCTGTCACCATTTACTCATCCTCAAGTGGTTCCAAACCTGTATAAATTTCTTTCTGCTGCTGAACACAAAACAAGATTTTTTGAAGAATGTAAGTAACAAAACAGTTGATGGTCCCCATTGAATTCCTTTTTTTTTTCTCCACAGGGTGATTAAGTGATGACAGAATTAAAATTTTTGGTTGAACTATCCCTTTAATGAGTAAAATCATACAGTGCAACTTACAGACCATCAATACAACAATTTACAACATTATGCACATTCATTCCAAATAATCAATAGCCTCCTGGAATCCGTGAAGTGAGTGGACTCACCTCCAGTAATGCACGTGAGAAAATGTTGAATAAAATATATATTTTTATATATATCACTGTTCTGAGTTCTGCACATTAGTAGGAAATTGATTAAAACTGTTCATTTTACGAGTAAACAACCTCTGCCGATTTCCACTGGTTATAAAACTAATTGAATTTCACAGAACTTTCAAAGATTGGAGAGAATTACTTTTTAATTTCGTCCTCCACCACAGTCACTCCTTCACACTGAGGGTTCTGGAACTTCATGGTGGCGCTGCCAAAATCACACAGAACATAGTGTCCTCTGTCATGAAGCAGGATGTTTTCCACCTGCAAAGATTCATACACAAATTACACTCCAGTACAACATCACATCTTCAAGTAATGAAATAATGTTTTGAGAAAAAACCCCAAGGAGTCGACCTCTTGATCAAGTGTTCACTATGAAGTACTTTCACCAAGGTAACAGTCAGTCACAAACAGCTGTTAACTGTGACATCAATGGCCCAAACTGAAACAATTTTTCTTGGAAGAAAAGTGCATGGGGGGGGGGGGGCAGAAAAAGCAAAGCAGAAAGTAAAGAAACCTTGAGGTCTCGGTGGATTATGGGAGTTTTGAACTGGTGCAGACGTGCCACAGCCTCACACGTATCACAGAAGATCTGGAGCGCTTCCTGTTCGCTGAAGCCCGTCTGCAAACGCTGGTTCATTAGGTTCACCACCTGACCACCTGCACAAACAAACAGAGATGTAAAACACTACAATACTTCAGAACCAAGTAAACACCAAGAAAACCAGGATAGTATTCAAAGCGTTGCGATTGAGAGGGTTTTATCAGAGGTTCTTGAGGAGAATTAAAGCAGAGACACTATGTGAAATTAGAAAGGAAAATCCACAGTCCAAATCTAAGTGTATCCCTAGACATTATATATCTGAACACAAGAACCCACATGTCAGCCCTTAAATCCATCTGTAAGCACTTCAGAAGTCAATTAGCCAGCAATTATGTCAATTTGCCTTCATTTGACTCCCTAGCGAGCATGTTTTGGAATAATGAAAAAATCAATAATCTGTTCTGGGCTTTACGAAATTCTAAGGATAACCTCTTGCATTAAATTAACCAATCAAGACTTAGAAAGCCTTTCAGTTGAGGACACTGGAAAATGTTTTTCCAGTAATGAGGATTAGACTTGTGTAGGTGCTGTTAGAAGATGACATACCGGCCTTACACAATTCGAGACTTCAAGTAAAGAAAAGCTTTCTCAAGGTACAAGAAGATTAGGGTAAAAGGCCATGTCAGGCTGTGATGGAGGTCTGAAATCTATCTAAAGAGCGCCTCCAGGTGGATGAATTGTATAAATTGCACAAACACCTTGTATAAGAGGAGATACTGTATATAAGGCCCTGTTTACACCTGGTGTTAAGATGCGTTTTGGTCGATCGGATCACAAGTAGACGAGGAAGACACATTCCCATTTACACCTGGTGTTTTAATCCGTCTCTTTTGTCCACTTTCAACCATTTCTGTCCTGATTTGTTTGAGAGGAGGGTCTATGGGCGGGTAAATGTATGAGCTCATTCATATTTTTCGATCTAATGGACAAAATAAGCTCACTAAATTTACAGATGAATGCTCCTGAAGAACACAGAAAACCTTACAGAGAGCATCAGCTTTCTTTTCTGATCGGACAGCCGCAAGATCACGCCGAACGCTGTGAGTGTGCATGTTAAATCAGGAATGGTGAGAGAACATTGTGCTTGGTACGTTTTTCATCTTGAAACCAAACTTGGGTCTTCAGCCGACAAAGTTTAAATCCCGTCTGGCTAGTGCGCTTCCCAATAATGCTCACGCATTAGATCAGTAGGTGGAGAGCAGGCATCTTTTGTGGCCGTTTAAACATTAAAATAAATTAAAGATTCTTTTAAGGGTGTGTTCACACTTGGCAGGTTTAGTTTGATTAAAAGGAACTCTGGTGCGATTGCTTTGTTAGTGCGGTTCATTTGAATAAGCGTGAACGCTGACGTCCAAACCCTGGTGCTGTTACGGCCTCAGCCTTATGGGTGTTGCCTGTGTATTTTTGTGTGTATGTTTGTCTCATCTTCTAATTGGTGTTTCTTTCTAAGTGTAGGCTCCTCCCACCAAACAAGCGAGACCCCTGAAAAGCTGCTTTCAAATAGAGATGCACCAGTCGACCAGCCAGAAATCTTTTTTTTTGTGGCCGATCTCTATTCTGAACTTGCACACAAGCTGCATTGCAATAATTTCCCAAAATGTAATTTGTGTGGAAATATTACAAAGTCTCTTAAACAGGACGTTAACACAGGCCAGACGGTACACGCTGAAGAACAAATAGTGTACCAAACTCAAAAAGTTTACGGTTCGCGGCATGCAAAATATAGGAATATTACAGCGGTAACCAAAGAAACGCCATGTTGCCGCTGTTCTATAAGTGCAACTTACTGTCAGAGAGTGAATCTGCATTTTCAATTAGCCAGTAAATATGGCAATTTGCCTTCATTTGACTCGCTAACAAGAATGTTTATCTCAATCAATATCTTGTAAATATCAATATCACGTGATGGAAGCTCATTGTGAAAGCCAAATTCAATACATCCAATGGGTTGGCCTTTGTGAAGACTCAAAAGAAAGAAATAAGCATCTCTTAGAATAATGAAAAAAATCAATAATCTGTTCTGAGCTATACGAAATTCTAAGGATAACATCCTGCAGTAATTTAACCAATCAAGACATAGAAACCCTTTCAGATGAAGACAGTATTTCATCTTAAACAAGCGTGATTTCAGAAGATGCGACCCAAAAAAGGACAGAATGCTCAAACATACTTGATCTTTCTCGTCATAGGAGCAATGTTGCATATTACAGTTCAGTACAGGTGTCAGAATCGCCATATTCTTGAAGCAGATCAGAAGAATTTTTAGCGCTGTTTTGACTCATTTACACATTTTCTAAGTTCTTTGTGAGTTCTCATCCAATGAAAATACCATCACATTTATACACACACAACGATCACATTTAGCCCAGAACACAGCATTGGTTTGGATGTCCAGTAAGTTCCTTTGCAAAATATAAGTCATAAAAACGTTTTTCTTTTTTTGTATCTTTAGGTTCAGTGTAAAAAAATGACAGTTGGAATGCTAAGTGAACCAGGACTAAATGTAAAATGTTTTGCTTTGGTCTGGACCGAAAGAACTAAACTACAAGTGTGAACAGTGAACACACACTAAATGAAAGGAAATTTTATGAGACATTTGATAAGAAGAGCTTATTAGTCATTAACAATTCTTTAGAAAGGCTTAACATAAACATTGGAGTATTTTTAGCTTTTAGTCGCATCACTGTTTGTCATACCGGTGGTACAGTTGTCTAGTTGACTAATCGGTATTTAAGTTTACTCTTTGTCAAATATATGTTTGTTTTCCCACACAGAGCACAAGGCGGCTTTGCACAGAGGCATTGTGGGGCTGAAAGGCAGACTTACCTCTGCAGAAGTCCATGAGGATAAACACCTCCCACACGTCTCCACCTCCTACAGCCGTGATGCTGGAGTCCAGGAACCCAACAATGTTCTTGTGACCGTTGAGATCCCGCTGGAATACAATCCACAAAGAACAGAAAGACGAAATGAGCTCAAGCAGGCACACATCACAGAAAGCTCAGATTTTTTAAATACTATATTAAATGAAATGTTGTATGGTACCTGCCATTCAAAAAAAAAAAAATTTATGATAACCAAGGCTGCATTTATTTGATCATAAAAAAAGTAATATTGTGAAATATTATTACAATTTTAAAAAGTAATAATGTAATTTATTCCTGTGATGTCAAAGCTGAATTTTCAGCATCATTACTCCGGTCTTCAGTGTCACATGATCCTTCAGAAATCATTCTAATATGCAGATTTGGTTCCACAAATATTTTTTGTGCAAAACGTGATGCTTTTATGAATTAAAAGTTCAAAAGAACAGCCTTTTTTTTTAAACTAGAAATCTTTTGGAACATTATAAATGTCTTTACTATCACTTTTAATCAATTTAATCTATTCTTGCTAAATTCAAAAAAGAACTTACTGACCTCAAACTTTTGAACAGTAGTGCAAGTCATGTTTTTACAGTATAACATGTCTCAAATATAAATGATCTTACCAGTGTTAAAGCACAGAAGACATTTCATCATGCTCACCATGATCTGGATCTCGCGCTTGCAGACCTGCAGGTCGTATTCGTTGTTGACGTACATCCTCTTTAGTGCGCAGCGCACCCCCTGATTAGTCCGCACTAAGAAGACGATTGCAAAGCCGCCTGCAAAGGAAATCAAAGTTTAAATGCTTTTGCTGAAAAAAAGCTTGAGAACTAAAGGAGCGAGGCGATATTTACACCACAACACTGCCTCCATGTGGAAATCAGCAGGAAATTTAATTCAGTTTAGATTAGAATGTTCTTTTCTGTTAGAATTATTATATTATATACAATTATTTATTTTTTAAATAGTTCATTTGCAATAAATCAAAACAGCAATAATAATAAATTATTGATATTAAAATGATTATGTAAAGTCCCCCTGCAGTCAATAATTGTATCTCTTAAAACTCATTTTTGATCACGAAAATTATTTAAATGGTTTTTCCTTGAAAAAATTTCTTCATGCCTTTAAATAGCTTGAAATGTAACTTTAAACCCTTTCCTCATTTAGAATACACGGTTCTATGAATATGCAAATTAGCCCCGCCTCCACTCGCTCAACCAGCTCAGAGATTCACTCGCTGACGATCACATGTTGATCTGATTGGTTACAAGGTAGTTTGTGACATCAGAAACCCCAGCGATTTCTGATTCACTGCAGTTTTAAGGAGAAAATACTCAGCAATGCTGTTGACTTGTGAATTTACACATGGTTTGTCTTAAAGCATTAAAAACACCACATAGACATATAAACAACATTAAAAGCTTGATTTTCACCACAGGGGGACTACTTCAAAAAAACACTGGTCACCCTGTCTATACGTTCAGTTTAAAAATCCATTCACATTTCTGCATGCAAGCCTTAAATTGTATTTTGTTGAGCCAGACATTTTTTGTGGAAGCACTGGGAACAAGCGTACTGGTGAACAGCATATAGACACTTAGTCTAAGCATTTACTCATGGTGTTATAGTCCATGCTGAAGTGTCCAGTCAGACATCAGAGCCTGTATGTTTGCACTCAGATTTTGCTGTGTTAGCATAATATGGAGCAGGGTGTTATTCCTCAAAGCAGGCACAGGGGAAACTGCTGGGGGAAAGTAGGACATAGATATTTCTAGCACTATAGAAACAGTCAATTTACAGTCAAACAATCAGTGAGATTATCTCGGTTTAGTTTTTATTGCAGGACTGAAAAAAGATGCGGAGGTGTTTGAACAGCACTGATGAGTCTGAGATGCACCAGGCCTGAAAGTCTATTCGCTTCGTTACCAGTTCCGTCTGTGAACCGGAAATTAAATTAAACTGAGTAAACAATGGTTTCCTTTACAGCTCACTCAACCCATTGAATACTGTCATGTGTACACCACAAAAGATATTTTAGGCAGGATATTCATATTGCTTTTTAACATTTTTTAAGCTTTCACAGCACCTGGACAACATTCACTTCCTAGTATGGTGTCAATACTATGCATAACTAAATGACATTTCTTATAAAAACATGAGGTAGAGTAAATAATGACAGATTGTTATTGTTTAGTTGTGAATTGTACCTTCAAATTCTTCACTAAAAAATTGATCTTTTAATCAACATCACAATATCCGGTTAGAATTAACACATACAGGTTTGGGGTTAGAAAGATCTTTTAAATATTGTTGAAAGAAGTGTCTTCTACTCACCAAAGCTGCATTTATTTGATCAAAAACACTGTAAAAACAGTAATATTGTGAAATATTACCATTTAAAATAACTACTTTTCTATTTGAATATATTTAAAGATCTAATTTATTCCTGTGATGCAAAGCTGAATTTTCAGCATCATTTCTCCAGTCTTCAGAGTCACATGATCCTTCAGCAATCATTCTAATATGCTGTGTTCAAGAAACATGTATGACTGTTATAAGTTTACAACAGTTGTGCTGCTTAATATATTTTTTGTAGAAATGGTGATAGATTTTTTTTCCAGGATTAGTTACTTGATAAATAGAAAGTTCAAAAGAGCATTTATTTGAAATAATATTTTCATTACAAATTATAAATGTCTGTACTGTCACTTGAACAATATAATACATCTTTGGCTGAATAAAATCATTTTAATTAATCGTTTATATATATATATATATATATTAATTACTGACCCTGTACTTTTTGTCTTTTTTACACAATGTGACAAATTAATGTTTTAAAGTACAAATACTCAATATAGTCTCACAATTTAAAGAAAAACGGCATTATAATAATGATAAAAGAATCAATGAAATGCTTAGATGGAATATAACGTCACACCGCCGGACATGTCAACACAAGTGCAGATGAGCAGGGATTTCCAGACAAAGGATTTAGGCCACTGAATAAAGCTGCCAGAGGAGCCGAGAAGAGCAGAGAGCTAACCACAGCTCACCGGCAGGACATTTCTTTGGTGGATTCAATTATCTGTAACTAGCTGGCCTATCATATTGAACATCAAGAAAGGATCGAAAAGAAAACATTATGCAGTGACAGCGATATGTCAACCAGAATAATGATTTAATATTTGGCCATTTTGAAATGATCAGCATTAGCCAATGATTGGCAGAAGTACTACCTGCCTTTTGAAAGTCCAAAATTAACTGACAGCTTTGGCAATTGAATTACATTTAAAGAGTGAATTTTGAGGAAAAATAGCAAAACATAATTAAGTGCATTTTTAATTTGTATGTGGTTTTATATATATATACATACACACATGCATCCTATAGCCTACACACACACGCACACACACACACACAGTATTTCATATATATATATATATATATATATACATACACACAGTATTTAATATCCATCTATCTATATATAAATTCATTACTTTTATGAATTTACCAAACTGCTAACACTTTTACAATTCCCATGATATTTCCAGCTTTTCCATGACCATAGGATGACCTTGTTCACAATCAGTGTTGGGTAAGTTACTCTAAAAAGGTAATTAATTACTAGCTACTACTAAAGACATCTTCAACAGTGTAATTAGATTACCAATTACTCTCTCTAAAAAGTATTACATTACTTATTACTCTATAAATCCCATATCAACCTCAACCAGTTGAACAATCCAAGGATAGACATGAAACTGCTCTTTCTTTTAATTCCTTCAAATAAATAACACAAAATTGTAAAAAATAATTTTTAAACTGACCAAAGTATTTAAAGGGAAAAAGTTACATAAAAAAAACATACATTATATGATAATCCGTTAAATTTTTATGTTAAATCCACTATTGGTTTATATAGAATTGTTCTATACAGCATTTAATGCAATTACGGTACATCAAGAGTAACTAATTAAATATCAGAAAAATTAAGAGAAATCCATTACTTTTTCATGGGAAAAGTAATTAAATTACAATAATACTTAGTAATGCATTACACTTGTCCACGATCATCTATAAATGATAGTCACAATGTTTTTGTTGATAACTTCATCGTCAATGTCAAATATGGATATTGTTCAATCAAATTAAATTCACCAAGTGTTAAAGAAAGAGTTTTGATTCTCATGATGATGATTATGGTGTGCTTAGCCGAAGATCTGTCCTGTTAAGTGAAAGGTTGAGGGTTGAAAGGAAATATCAAGCATCAGCCAGACGTACCTTCAGCCAAAGTTTCTTCTACAGTGACCTGGTGTCTTCCGACAGTAAAAGCCCGACCGATGAAATTCCCACCAGCACCACTGCTGGATCCAGAACCTCCACCTCCCCCTCCAGAACCGGGGCCAGAGCCCACCAGCTCCCTCCGGGAGTCAAAGAACTTCTTCATGATGTGTCAAAGATCCCTTAAACACGTATGCAAGTCTATAAGAAACTGAAGTGGGAGTGTTGGTTGTTCTGTTGCCAGAGGTCTAGATCAGCTGCGACTGTCAAACATGGACTTGCTGCCCAACTCTGGTGCTGACCACAGCTTAAATGAACCGTATAGCCACAAAAACGTGCAAGTAAATGATTGTAAACAGTATATGTACTAAATTAAAGCATCATAGTTGAGTATATCCAAATAAACAGCATCAATCAGCGATGGCCTGATATGATTAATGTGTTTGTCTAGTGTCTATACAAGTAACACGAGCCCATATCACGATATAAATGTTTAAATCCAGCTGAAATCGATGTCAACATTCAAACCCAGTTGAAAAGTGAACCTTCAGATGTGAAGTCAACAGAAATGATAGTTTGGATGGATGAAAGTCAAACTCTCCATCATCAGCCAGCTGTGCAGTTCATTAAAACCTCTGAAAAAGCACCCACTTTTCACAGAAAAACAGATGACATGCGGATATTAATCAGAATTATGGATAATTTCATGAGTTAAACGCCCATAAGCATATTAATTCGTCGCTTGACTGATGAAAATATAATAATTTAAATTCAACATATAATCAGCTAGGCGCTAACGCTAGCATTCCTGCAAAACCCACTCAGACGCGTTTCGCATCTCATCTGCGCGCTCGTCGGTGGCCTGCAGGTGAACGGTGAACGGATGCGATTTGATTTTAATCAGACATAGTCGAATTCATGCAGAAATGAGCGTGTTGTTCATTGCGATTCACGTCTGCGGCTTCGGATGCTGCAGATGCGCCAGCTAACCGGAAACCAGTCCGGAAGAGTGAAGCAAGCGCTAAAATAACTATAATAAAAGTCCGAAACTCTTAATAGAAAAACTCTTCATTGTACTTTATTGTTATGAGTTTTTCAACATAATCATCAAAATGTGGGGCGTCGTATTCATAAGAAAAAAATGTATAATTTGGCTATTTAAAAAAAATATAGGCCTATATATATTATTTTCCTATATGACAATGATGTTGAATTTAAATATTACATATTGTAAATGTACCTATTACATAGGCCTACAACAAATTGTTATCCACATGTAAATGGGCATCACAAAGACCTACTTTTACTCATTTTAAAATGTAAATAGGTCACCTTCATACCTTCATATACCGCAAAAATACATTTACTGCAAAGCCTTAAATCTATTGATTGATCGATTGATTGATTCACATGTACCTGTACATGTACATGAACATGTAGCCTATAGCATTATTTTTTGTTCTCTTCTATTAACATTCTCATGGTTATCTGTGTTTGATTCACTCCTGAGATAGACGTTTTGCCTCTGTAGAGGACATATTTTAGCACATTTCTTTGACAACATATATGTAATAGTTTTGTCATAGTCTGGATGTTCTGTAAAGGGCACATTCAGGGCTTTGCAGAGATACCAAATGTTTGGAGGTTTCACCAGGACAATTCCCTCTCCTCTTTAATAATGACTGAATGATCAAATGTAGCACTCTTATGGAAATATGATAATATTTTTTAATTATCATTTAAATCTTGACTAATTTTCAAATTGTGAAAAGGTATAAGGATAAAAAGTTTTCAAAATGTATTACAGAGACAAAGAACAAAAGAGAAAGCAGTTTATGTGAAGGATGGGCACTTTTAATTTTGTCAAGAGGGGATGCTATAACTTAAGAATTATGCAAATGATTAAAGAGACGCTTGTCAACAGGGTAAGAGCTTTATGTACAAACAGGAACACAATTACAAACGTACATATTTGCATCAATATGTAACATAGCTGATTTACTTATGTATCCATGATGGATCGTGCAATGCGATTAAAGAGATAGGCTATTTCACCCAAAAATGAAAATTCTGTCATCATTTACTCACCCTCAAATTGTTCCAAACCTGTATAAGTCAAAACTAACTTTAGATGGAAAATAATGTTATTCAAGAACCGCTATAAAGCCAAAACAATCTCTGTTACCTTAAATTATGTGTATCTCTGTAAAGCTGCTTTGAAACATACATTGTTAAAAGCGCTATATAAATGAAGATGACTTGACTTGACTAAGTTTATACTGTTGAACACAAAAGACAGTTAACGACACCCATTGCCGTTTTTTTTCCTACTATGGAAGTCAATGAAGTTAACTGTCTGGTTACCAATATTCTTTAAAATAGCCTATCATCTTTTGTGTTCAACAGAAGAAAGAAACTCATACAGGTTTGGAACAACTTGAGGGAGAGTAAATAATGACAACATTTTCATTTTAGGGTAAACTATCCCTTTAATTTTACTTTGAAAGAAAACTTAAAACATGCATGACTTTAAACTTTACCACAAAGTTGAGAACAAACAGCAATTAAAGACACTTTTGAATTGGCTATATTGGCTGAGACATTTGACAGAGAAAGGTACACGGACCCTATACTAAGTCAACAAGTGAGTCCTAGTTTCAGCTCGGGTTATGAACTGTTCAATCATTCATATCAACGTAAAATAAAGAGGAGGGGCCGTAAATGAGGAACTGTAACACGACTCAAGCAGTCCACACAAGCCAACACCCATTAAAATTGGCAACAAAACTCAGAAACATTCCCGCAGATCTCCGCACATCCATAGAGTGACGGGTCTCGCGCATCTCGTTGAATCCAGCGCTTCAGGTAAGACACATTAAATAGAATTTAATAGAAAACTTTGGGCGCTTTCATGTTAGCTACTACCCTCGTCTCTTTCCGCTCTATAACGAACGTTTATAGACGTTCATTTTCTTATTTAATAGGCGAATAGAAATCATGTAATGGAAATAAAAAGTAGTAGGCTAGTCGTGAATTGAAGCTTGTAAAATGAAGTGTTAACCTAACATTTTTGCGAGTGCACTAAACGCCCATATTCATGTCACGTGACTTTACAGCTCAACATGATCCTCCGATATGTGGCTTTCATTAGAATACAATGAGTCACATGGCTTTGCATTGCAAATAAATTACTCCACGTTTTACATACATGATAATGACCTAGGCTACTTCTGGTCTCACAGGAAAGAAAGAAAAAAATCTGAGATTTCAATATGAACTCAAACATTACTTATCTAATGGTATAATTTTCTGTTTTAATTTCTTCAGAGGAATTCTATTTAGTTGATAATTAGTTGATAAATCATAACTTACAACTGAGCTATATTCTGAGCCCTGGGCAGTGGCACTAATTTGCAGAATAGACTTTTGACTTAATTTGCAGAATATATGTTGTCTCAAATACTGAAATATGTTGTGAATATCAATGAATTCATCTCTGATAGTGTGACTCAAAATCAAAAGAGGTTTCTGAATAGTGCCAAAGTTGCACTGCATGTGTCAACGGGCCCTTTGAATGTAGAGCATGTTGAATAAATTATTAAAAGATCATTAAATGATGCATTATATCGTCATAGAGCCAATGTTAGAATACAATGAGGCGAAAATTGAAAGACTGTCAGCTGTTTCTGGGTTTTAAATGGGGTCTGCTGGGGTTTGCAACAAAACCTGACAACAAAAGGTTGTAATTTGATTGTTTGAATGGGGAAACTGATACAGAGAAGAAGGCTGTTAATTACCGGTTGAGCCTCTTCTGGTTAATGAGCTGAATAGTAAAGTGGAAACCATTTTGCTTGTGGCATCCAAAGTTATAATTTATTTAACAGTGTCATTGACCCTGTTATTAAGAGCTCAGCACTTATTAAATTTCAAAACCCAAACAAACTGGGCTGGGTTTCCCATAAGCTTTGCAAGTCTAAGTAGATCGCAGAAACCACTGGCACAAATGATCGATTTAGGATGCTTTTGGGAAGTGCAGTCTTGGTTCCTTTAAATTATTCTAGCAAAAAGATTATAGACTTTGTCACTTTTCCGGTATGTCAAAAATACCCCTCTTTTTTTTTTTTTTTTGCTTTGTGAATGTTTGTGGATTTCAAAATCTATTATAACCAACCTCTTTTGCATTTTGACAGTGTAAAATGTATTTGTGTTTTATATGCAAGGTTGCCTAATGACTTTAATGTTTTTTTTTTTCTTGCCTTTAGTGTTCTCATCTCTTCATCTGAAACCTTTCCTCCATCACAATGGCAGCGGTAAGAAAAGTATTTTGAATGTAAAGAGAGATTTAAAATGTCTACCATTACATTTCCCATATGGGCATATATATATATATATAAGTGATCAAATAAATTGCCTTTGAATTAGCTAGAAGATATATATATATATATATATATATATATATATATATATATATATATATATATATATATATATATATATATCTTCTAGCTAATTCAAAGGCAATTTATTTTATCACATATTTGTCAAATAAAAGTTGCTTTCTCTCATTAATTCTAATTTTGCTTTGCCAGTCAAAATTCTGGATCTTTTAAACCTTTTGGTATAAAGACTTCTACTTAAATGCGTCAAATTAGTTGTGTAGACAAATAGACATTGTGTACATTTTCTCAAATAATGGAAAATAGTTAGGATGAAAAACATCACAATAGAGAATGAGTACACTACTGTTCAAAAGTTTGGGGTCAGTAAGATTTTTTTTTTTGAAGAAATGAAAACTTTTATTCAGTAAGGATGCATTAAATTGATAAACAGTGAGAGTAAAGACATTTATAATGTTACAAAACATTTGTATTTCAAACAAATGCTGTTCTTTTGAATTTTCTATTCATAAGGATCCTGAAAAATATCCCAGAAATATTAAGCAGCACAACGGTTTTCAACATTGACAATAATAAGAAATGTCTCTTGAGCAGCAAATCATCATATTAGAGAGATTTCTGAAGGATCGTGTGACACTGAAGACTGGAGTAATGATGCTGAAAATTCAGCTTTGATCACAGGAATAAATTACATTTGAAATATACTAAAATAGAAAACAGTTATTTGAAATTGTAATAATATTACTGTTTTAACTGTATTTTTGATCAAATAAATGCAGCCTTGGTGAGCAGAAGAGACTTAGCGACCCCAGACTTTGTGTGTCCAAGATTTTGAATGATACTCTAAATGTAATTTTTCACATTTATATTTTTCCTCTGACACAATCTGATCTTAAAAATATGCGAGTTGTCCATCAGCCCTGTGACAGCAACTCTAAATTTATAGGCGTCAGTTTACACTTCTCTGTATAAAGATGCTGTTTTCTCTTCTTTTGCTGTAGTTGGGCAACCGTGGTACCGTGACTGAGGCATCAGGCTTCAAGCCAGAGGAGGATTCCCAGAAAATCTATGGTGCTATGAAAGGAGCTGGTAAGTGATCAGACAAATCAAAACCAGACTTCGAGATGAGCATATTTACATGATCACATTGTCTGCCCCTTTGAATCAAATGAGAATAACCCCCTGGTTGCATTTTAAATGGTGTCAAAGCATTCATTCCTCATTAAGTGTCTTAACAGGCAGATCAGAGAACTAAGCTCTTCATTTCCAGTTAAAATTGCAAGCTGTTATCAGCACTGACACCTCAGCTGGGCTTTGAGCAAAAAAAGAAAAACCCCCGGCATCTGTCCTGTAACCGAAGAGGTGTTTCCTCATTGGTTTAGACTACAGCTTGGCATTATGATGAGAATGCAGCTGTCTAGCTTAATGGACATCAGCTGATTTTAGTGTGAGGAACATTACAAAACTCCACTCACACTGGTGCTGTTATTCAGAGTCGCTTGTTGGCCTAAAGTGAGTTATGAGGAACATGCGATTTGATACTATAAATACCAGTGCATACATGGTATACATATAATTCTGAAAGTGTCAAAAATGTCAAATGCAGTGCAAAACAACAACAACAAAAAAAAACAGCATATCTTGCAGTTTTACAATCAAGCATGTGATATCCAGCCTGAGGCCTTAAGGGTAACATGTAATCCGATACTCTAAATACCAATAAGCTTGTAATTCAAAAATGTAAATGCAGAAATGAAATGGAAAATGGAAATGGAACATGAAAGTAAAATAGGAAGTTCTCCAGAATAAACCATTTTATGTGTTACAAACCAAAAAAATAATATATAGTCCAGACCTCAACCATTGAAATGCTGTGGCGGGACCTTAAGAGAGCTGTGCATTAACAAATGCCCACAAACCACAAATAAATTAAGCAAAGTTTTAAAAAGAGAGGTCAAAAATTCATACAGAAGATGATTTTTTATCATGCCCTGATATTTAAACCTAAATTCAAAAGAGTGTCCTTTCTTTTTCACATGACTGTATCAAATACAAATCAAATATATATAAACATTTACAATTTTATAAAAGTTTTCTATTTCAAAATAAAAGCTTTTGAACTTTCTGTTCATTCTGTTCTTATTCAGCACAACTGTTTGATAATAAGATAATGCCAACATTGATAATAATCAGAAATGATTCTTGAGTAGCAAATCTGCATACAGTCGTGCTCAGAATTAATGGTACTCCTGGTAAATATGATAAAAAATGGCTGTAAAAAATAAATCTGCATCATTTATCCTTTAGATTTTTGCCAATATTTTGAATGAAAGATCAAAAGTTTCATTGAAGTAAAAGAATAGAAAGTGGGGGGGAAATCACATTATGAAATAAATGTTTATCTCCAAAACACGTTGGCCACAATTATTGGCACCCTTTTATTAAATACTTTTTGCAATCTCCTTTTGCCAAGATAACAGCTCTGAGTTTTATCCTATAATGCCTGATGAGTTTGGAGAACACCTGACAAGAGATCAGAGACCATTCTTACAGAATCTCTCCAGATCCTTCAGATTCCCAGATCCATGTTGGTGCTTCTTCTCTTCAGTTCACTCCACTCATCAGGTCTGGGACGGTCATGGCAGAAGCTTCATTTTGTGCTACTTAACACATTTTTGTGTTGATTTTGATGTTTGTTTTGGATCGTTGTCCTGATGGAAGATCCAACCACGGCCCATTATAAGATTTCTAGCAGAGGCTGTCAGGTTTAGATTTTTTATCTGTTGGTATTTGATAGAATCCACGATGCCATGCATGTATCTGAACAAGAAGTCCAGGACCTCCAGCAGAAAAATATGACCACAACATTAAAGATGGTTTATTAAATTGTACACCCGGGGTACTTTTTATCCTTGTGTGCACCAAACCCATCTTGCATGTTTGCTGCCAAAAAGCTATTTTTTAGTTTCATCTGACCACAGAACCCTGTGCTGTTTGAAGGTCCAGTCATGTCTGACAACTGAATTTGCTGGGGTTTGTTTTTGGATGAGCAAGGAGGATTTTTCTTGAAAACCTCCCAAACAACATGTGATGATGTAGGGGTTGTTCAATTTTTTTGACTCAACTAATCTCTGCAATTCTCCATCTGTGATCTTTGGAGAGTCTTTGGCCACTCAAACTTTCATCCTCACCATGCATTAAGACAATATAGACACACGTCCACTTCCTGGCAGATTTGTAACATCTTTAGTTGATTGGAAGTGCTTAATTATTGCCCTGATGGTCAAAATGGGGATTTTCAATGCTTTAGCTATTTTCTTACAGCCACTTTCTATTTTGTGATGCTCAACAATCTTTTGATGCACATCAGAACTATATTCTTTGGTTTTACTCATTGTAATGGATGATTAAGGGAATTTGGCCTTTGTGTTTCCTCATATTTAAACTCCTGTAAAACAAGAAGTCATGGCTGGACAATTTCATGTTCCTAGTCACCCTGGTGTGCAAAAAAAAAAGGTAAATATGAATGGGAATATACTTCAGAGATATTTTACTCGTAAACAATTCTAGGGGTACCAATAATTGTGGCCAACTTGTTTTGGAGAAAAACATTTATTTCATAATGTGATTTCCCCTCTACTGTCAATTATTTTAGTTCAATGAAAGGTTCGATTTTTGCCAATTTTTTGAATGAAATATCAAAAGGATAAACGATGCAGAATTATTTTTTACAGCCATTTTTCATCATATTTACCAGGGGTACCATTAATTCTGAGCACGACTGTATTAGAATGATTTCTGAAGGATCATGTGACACTGAAGACTGGATTAATGATGCTGAAAATTCAGCTTTGATCACAGGAATAAATTACATTATATAAATATTTTTTAAATCCAAAGTTATTTTAAATACTAATAATATTTCACAATATCACTATATTATTTACTGTATTTTGATCAAATAAATACAGCTTTGGTGAGCATAAGACACTTTCAAAAAATGCTAAATTATTTATATATATATAAATAATAGCACATAAAAACCACACTATCCATTATCAAAGTGTTTTGGTGAAGATGACAAAATGTGAAAAGGATGCAGTTCAGCTTATGCTGATAATCTCAAAATGGTTAAATAATTGCTTGGAAATTTCATTTTTGCATGAACTGTTTCTTGAAATGAACTACTTTCAGGAACCAACGAGGCAGTCATCATCGAGATCCTCGCTCATCGCACTATTGCACAAAGGCAAAAAATCAAGGAAGCTTTCAAACAGAGCGTGGGAAAGGTAACATACTCCATTCTTTACTTAACATTACTTTTTCTTTACTCTCACTTGCAATGGGCTTTATGTCGAACGTCACATAAACAAACAGGAAAAAGGTCTCTTCGCATCCGCTATTTATTCAATTTTACAATCTGAATGTTAGCGAGAAGAAGAAAAATAAAAAAGACTTTTAGCTTTTAGGTATCAATCAGCCAGGGACGTGCAGTCAGGGTGGGCAGTGCCTCACCAAAGGAAATATTGACATTACATTTATTAATTCCAAGAGCTTTATTAATTCACCACATTATTAATTGCATTAATTTTATTCCAAATATTAATTTTTGTAACAAAAATTTTCAGGAATACACATAATATACTCCTTTTGCCATTGTTTGCTTCTAAAAACCATTGTTTCATGCAGGAAATTCAAGGCCATTGAGGCAGAGGTTATCAGTGCCTCTTTGGTCCATAGACCTAGTTTACGTAGATTTGCGCATGCGCAGTCAGTTCTCATGCTGTCTTGAATTATGAACATTGAGGCAGAGACTGAGCTTGCTTCATGTCACGTGATCCACTCGCTCTCACTCACTCCGCGCTTCCCGATACTTAGCATCTAGCCGTCACCTCTGCCACATTTGTACTGTATGTCTATCTGTGCGATTATGGTGCATTTCGCAAGGTTTACTTTGTTTAAAAAAAAAAAAAAATCAGAATATTAAAAAATCCGATTATTTGGCGTGTGTCCTTTAATGGTCCAGTGGTAGAACTTTTGCCGAGCATGTCAGATGTTCTGGGTTCTGGTTCGAATCTGCACTCGTATAGTTTTTTTTTTTTTTTTTTTTAATCAAAACCGAATATGTTCATTAGTGGTTGTATTAGATCAAGCAGGGACACGTTTGTGTGCATTTTTGTTTTGTGATTTCACCGGAACAAACAAAGAGTCTCCGAAATGGATTGAAGCGCGCGTGCATGTGAAGACTTTGTGTGAGCCACAAGACAACACTGTAACCGCGCCACCGATCGCCACTTTGATCACTTGATTTAAAAAACGATGTATTTCAGCGCTAGATCGCCTCTTATTTAACAAACATTACGAAATGAATGCTCTGCCAGCTGGAGATGTTTTATTTATTTCTATTGGTACATCCGTGCCGCCGTGAGAGGTTTTAAAAAGTGGTGGGGACAATATTGACCCTGGCAAAAAGTGATAGATGTGTCTATTAATTTGATTATTAGATTTGATTGTGCATTCTTCACATATGACTGACTTTGCTGTATGCAGGCAGCGATGTGATGATGCCTGATATGGACTTGGGTTGCTACATTAACTGAATGAATATAGCCTATGCCACATTGATAGGTCACAGCCTACCCATGACAAGATGTCACCGCACGTTACTGCAATCAGCATATGCGGTGGACATTGGTTATGCTTATCTTTGCTCGCTCCTTTGAGTAAAACAGCTCTATATTTAACAAAGCACATACTAAAGACCTGAAGCGGAAGCGATACAACCAGAATACAGAAGATTGTTGTGCATAAGACCTAGAAATAATAATGGCCTAGCATTAACAGATGGCACTATGAACCAAAACACTTTCTTGGCCAAAATTAGGGAAGCTTGTTGTTGCTATCTTATCTTTGCGGAAGGTCCTAATGGCAGGGACGATGTGAGCAGCCATCAGCTCGTATTTACATCAAACACATGGTTTACGAGGTGATTAGATAACAGTGTTGACATTTCTTGATGATTCTATAGCCAGAATGAAGATAGACAAAGCAGAGTATGTGTCACTGATAACAGATGCTGTCGATTTCAATCATTAACTCTTCATGTCGATAAACACACTGAGGGAACAGAGAGTCCATGCAATTTACAAACGGTGTCTTTCTTTCCCTGCTTTATGACTGTTATCATAACCGACTAGAAAGAATGCAGAACTGGCTTTTATGCCTTATAAATCTATAAACCCTCTGTAACTCAGTCAGTGAAGGTCACAGTCAGGTCTTGATGCGTATGTTAATGGAAACTTTGAGTGAGTAAAGCGCTCTCTGTAGAGCAAGAAAGTGTGAGTCATTGTGGGGGAAGTTCTGGACAGTGTTCAGGACGGTCTCGTGGACTCGACATGCCTTCCCCACCCAGCTCCCTCTGGAGACTTACAGCAGATATTACAGCGCTGGGCTGCTGTCTCAACAAAACACCATTTCCCAACAACAAATCCACTTGTTTCTTTTTCCTTCTGGCATGTAAAATTTGTAACTAAAGCATGAATGAATGTGTCTAAGAAGTAATATTCTAATTTGAAGCTTGTCTGCACTGGAATTTGTAAAAGCATGTGGTAAATAACAGTATATTGTAAACCCTCATTAAGGAACTGCTTGAGTGCTTGAAGTCAGAGCTCACTGGAAACTTTGAGTCGGTTGTGGTCGGCTTGATGATGCCCGGCCCGGTGTACGACGCATATGAGCTGAGAAACGCCATCAAGGTTAGTGAGGAAATGTACTGTGCTTTATTTCCAAAATCAGGGGCGACTTTCTTTCTTTTTCTGTTTGGATTGAAAAATATTCTTGGGTAAAATCATTTTGCAAACCGTTTTGCATGGTTATATGGGTTTTGGACATGTACCATGGCATCGTTTAAAAATGAATTATTGTACTTAAAGGGATAGATCACCCGAAAATGAAAATTAGATTTGATTTACTTACCCTGAAGCCATCCTAGGTGTATATTACTTTTTTAAATGACATAAAAAAAATGTCCTGGCTCTTCCAAGCTTTATAATGGGAGTCAATGGGTATAATTTTTTGGAAGTCCATCAAAGCTTTCAACTTTATAAACTTTATAGACTAAAATAACTAGCTTCCAGCAGACGGCTGTACGCAAGTCGACTTGTGCCAAAAGAGTAACCCTTGACGATGTGTGACGTAGGAAGTAGGAGTAGCGTAAGCTTTGACGCCTCTCGCGGTTCAAACAGGGCTGGGCAAGCGCGTTCGGCATTACGTTGTGCTCCAAGTTCAAGAGTTACTATTTTGGCGTAAGTCGACTTGCGTACAGCCGTCTTCCGGAAGCTAGTTATTTAGTCGATAAAGTTTTAAATATGAATATATTTCTTACACTAACGTATCGCTTTACTTCAGAAGGACTTTATTACCCAGAAATCGTCACAAAATCATCAGAATCCATCGCAATCATTTTGACCATATATAATCTATAATGTATTATATATTTATAGATTTTGTATATATTTATTATATATAATAAATTATATTATAATTAAATATCATATATATAATTATATATTGTTTTTGTTATTAGATATTTACATTTATATTCATTTATATATTTTTACATTTTCATTTCATGCAATAATATTTTATTTTATATTGTTTTAAGATATTGATGAAGTCACAAAAATCAGGATAGATTGCAATCATGGAGACCTTTATATCTATATAACAATATAAAATAACTAAATAATATAAATAAAAATAAAACAATATGTAAAATATAAATGCATAAAATAACTTCATATATTATATATTGTTTTTTATTTCATATATATATAAGCTATTAAAAGGCACAAAAATCTAAATTGATAGCAATCTGTCCACAAGATAATGATACTCAGAGTAACATTATGGCCAATGTTGTTGGCAACATACAGGAAACACTTAGACACAGATCACCTGACCTGTGGCAGAGTTATTAATGGGAATAGGCATAATATCATCCAAACCTTTACCTTCATCAGCAATATTCCCAAATGAACTTATCCTGTGTATTGATGGCTTTAGGTGAATTCTTCATTTTCTTTTCTTCCCTGTGTCCAGGGTGCTGGGACAGAGGAGGCCTGCCTTATTGACATCCTAGCCTCAAGGACCAATTCTGAGATTAAGGAAATCATCGCTACTTACAAGAGAGGTACATGCTAAGATTTATGGATGGAAAATTATTAATTATTATGTCTTTTCCATTATGAAAGTTATACTGTGAAAATATATATTTCTTCCCATATTACACTATTTACATTCACTTTTCTTACGTCATGGCAGTGTATGGCAAGAGTCTTGAAGACGATATCTGCGGAGACACGTCTGGAATGTTCCAGAGGGTCTTGGTGTCTTTACTCTCGGTAAATAAACTAATCGCCTGTATCATCTTATTTGTGAAGAAGATTCTTTGATGCCTTCACTCATCCGCTCTTTTGTTTGCCATGCCAACCTTCGCCGCCCACAGTCCGGTCGGGCAGGTGTGACCCCTGATGGTTTGTCATGCTGGATTTATAGAGATTGTCTTTCCTGCTTTGCTTACAGGCTGGGCGTGACGAGAGCACCAAGGTAGATGAGGCTCAGGCTGTCCAGGATGCAAAGGTGAAGATTTTGACGTGGTTGGCTGTAGCTTTTTGCCTAATAAGCACGTTCGATTTTTGTGCCGTAATGGGTATTGGGTATATAGGGTGAATTGAGGTTAATTGGGACACTTTTTGCCATTGAGATGATGGGAAAAAGTGTCCCAATCAACCTGATTTCGGTTCCTTAACTGTTTCATTAACACTTTTTGTCTCTTTAAGCAGAAAAAAAAACTATTTGGGGGGGAAAGAAAATGAAAAATATATATATAATTTTAATTTAAATTGAAGTAATATACAAACAAAAATGCATTTCATTCTTTTAATATATAAATATACACCTGATAAAACCCATAGTGTTCAACATTGTCACATGAACAATCCAGCCAGTAACTGCAGTTACCCTTACAACTTTGTACGATGATTAGCTTATACAAATAACAGATTCATTAAGTCATCCGTTTGGGAATCGTTTGGACCGCACTGGTGGCTATGTAAGTGTTTTGTTCAGTTAAATATCCGGCTCATAAGAGTCATTCGCTCGGTATTCGGAGAACACTGGTTGGCTCCATAGATATGTACATAATAAAGGCCTTTATTGTGTATATCTATGGTTGGCTCTATGTTTTTGATTCACCAAAAGATCCAATTCATTAAATTAGTTTGTTTGAACGGCACTGGTCGCGCTGATTCAGCAGCTGTGAAAAGTGTTCCTTAAAATAAACACCGCTTGCTGTGATATTTTATCTAACGCAGAGATATTGTGATATTTCTTATGTGTGGCTGAGGGCTGAATGGGGCTGCTCTATTCTCCATATTTACAATTATTCATGGCTGTGTTTCTGTATACATTCAGTGAGCTGCTTTTTATTGTGTGTGGTTCAGCCTTAAACACAACAGTCATGCTGATGTTTATTAATCATTAACAGTTTGCTCAGGTAAGGTTCTCTATTGTTTATCCCATAGGACATCTATGAGGCGGGTGAAGCTCGATGGGGAACAGACGAGGTCAAGTTCCTCACTGTGCTGTGTGTGAGAAACAGAAATCACTTACTCCGAGGTATCTGTGCCACCGGATAATAACAGCAATCTTCCTTGAGAAAGCAGCGTGGGGAAATAACCCTGGAACAATGAAGTAGACTCATTACTTCCACCTTGTGGTGACATAGTTGACATAGGCCTTCTCATTCTGTCTATTTAAATTATGTGCAGTTCAGTGTTATTTTACTAGTGTATATATATATATATATATATACACACACCATTTATATAAATGGTATATATACAATATATACCATTTTATTTCATTTAAGTGAACCGAACTGAAATAAATTAAACCAATATAGGTTTAATTTCAATTCAGTTCACTAAAATGGTATATATTGTATATATACCATTTATATAGATGGTATATATGTATATGTGAATGCAGTATACAAATTTATTTATTTGCCACGTATCATATTTTGCGATAATGACAAGCAAAATGTATATTATTTGTTATATTAACTATAAAATAAATAATAATTTTATTTAAAAATGCAAAATGACTGTTTTTTTCATAGTGATAAATAGACGCAGGTCATTGAATTGAACATGCAAAATTGTCCGGCCAGTACTATTGTTTGAAAACTTTATTACTGTATATTGTTTCACACATACTTCCTTTACATTACACAGTATTACATCCAACATTTTCTCACGCCCTGTTCTTTTCCCAGTGTTTCAGGAGTATCAGAAGGTTTCCGGACGGGACATTGAAGACAGCATTAAGAGAGAGATGTCCGGCTCCCTAGAGGATGCATTTCTGGCAATAGGTCAGTTGCATTACAATATTTCTGTCATTTTTATGGTTTCAATTGCCTACTTGGATATAAAAAGCATCCGTTCACCTTTGCAGTGAAATGCATTAAAAACAAGCCGGCATTTTTCGCTGAAAGGCTCTACAAGTCAATGAAGGTAGATGAATACACCAATTGGATCTAATATTTGCACACGACAGGGATATGTCTGGTGCTAAAGTAATAATTTCTCTGGTTTCTCTCAGGGTTTAGGCACCACAGATAGCGTGCTGATCAGGATCATGGTGGCACGCGCAGAGATCGATATGCTCGACATTAAAGCAGAGTTCCTGAAGATGTATGGAAAGACCCTTCACTCCTTTATAAAGGTGGGACACAGCTGTTTCACTGAGGACTTTTGACTTCATAAAATTCTGTCATCATCAACTTTTAATTTTAGCTAATTTTCCAGACACAGACAAAATTAAAAGTAAAAGTACTATCGTTTAACCCAGTGGTTTTCAATCTTTTCAATGCCACAGACCCTCAAACATGATCATGCTGATGTAAGGGCCCATCCTAAAAATGAAAAGGCAGCTACTGTATAAATTATTATAATATATATTTAAAAAAAAAAAGTAAAAAAAAATATATGTGAGAAATATATAATAAAATATATTATATATTATAATATAATAAGATGCATAAAATATTATTTTATTTATATAATTGATATGATTGTTTTATTATTATTCATTTATTTGACAGTTTTTACACTGTTTTTTTCTAAACTTTTCTATAGACCCAAGCTGGTTTAACTCATGGTGAAACCCTGTTGTCTGTTTTCTAGGGGGACACATCGGGCGATTACCGTAAGATCCTGCTGGAGTTGTGCGGAGGGGAAAAGTAACACATCTGGCACGTTCATTAGTGTGAAACGCTCTCCCTCACACCTGGCCTCCACATTTCAAGCACATTCCTTGTTTGTAATACCAATTAAAAGCAAACAGTAACATTTTAAATGAGATTTGTGCTTTTTTTGTTGTTGTTTATTGCCTTGGAATTTATGGGAGCCCTTTATAGATTGGCACATCTTAGAGTTGTCAAATAAGTAAAAGGAGAAAAGAACAGCCCATATTGACTGTATTGATCTTTTGTTGTCTCTCTGGATATTTTTTTCATCTCAGCACACTCAGTGAGGTCCATTTGTTTAATTACTCAGAGTATAATTTGTTTAATGTACATGAACATGTGTACTCGGCCCAATTATACTAATTGCTCATGGTTGCTTGCATCGACTATATTTCTGTGTTTTTCTAGATTCTAGAAGTCTCAGACTACATGCCTCAATTTAATCAAGTGCAGCATATGAATCACATGAGGCTTGGTAGAATTATGGGGAAATTACTGACAAAAAGCAGTGTGTTTAGCCTTTTACCACTAAGTGGCACTGCGCACAAAATATTACATAATCTGTATTTTATTTTTGGACATATTTAAATAGTTTTAAAAACATTTGTTATTTTTCTAGCAATAAACACTAAATGCTAAGACATAAAAAAAATAAAACTGAATGACTTGAAAATAAGTACTGTTTTATTTAAATCCTTTTTCTTGGTAGTTTGATCATTTAAAATAAAAAACAAAATTGAAATTATTAGTTAACTAAAACTAAAAACATAAATTGTTACTTGAAATATACTAACTGAACTTTAACTGAAATAAAATGAAATATTATTAAAAGAACTAAACCTAATTTATCTCAACTAGTTGCCAAGGCAACATTTCTCATTTTTCATTTAGTGTAGCCTATTGCACTAAAATAAAAGAAATACATAATATATAACACACACACACAAAAAAAATTACAGTGTGTGTGTGTACCTTGTATTCCCTATTCCCTCCACAAGTATAGCCTAGTAATACCAGTAAATGTTTACCTTATGGGGACATTTTTTTGGTCACCATGAGGAATACAGCTCATAAATCAAACTAAATTAAGTGTTTTGAAAATCTAAAAATGCAGAAAGGTTTCTGTGAAGGGTATGTTTAGTGTAGGGGGATATAATATTGTACAGTATCAAAATCATTACTCATTACGCCTTTAGAAAGTCCCCATAAAGCATTAAGGAAACCTGTGTGTGTGTGTGTGTGTGTGTGTGTGTGTGTGGGAAAATTCATTCTAAATTCTGATTGGAGTCTATAATCTTGGGAGTGTGTGTTTGATATAGCTTGTGTTCAGCAGATTGTCTGGCCCTGCAGATGTGTTGTCCAAGTTTGAAGATTTTGGTAGTATCAGAGATGGACCAACATGGGAAGCAATTTCTTAGACAAATGAAAGGCTTTGTTCAAAGATTCTGCAGTGGAAGACAGTAGCCTATGAAAACCAAACATCCTGACATAACAGTTTGTAAATCTCCATATTATCCAAGCAGCCGCTGCGATCACAGCAACTCTGACAGAATGCGCTCTCTCTTTCCCGGGCTAATGATGGCCCACAGCATAAATAAATCTCTACCTAAGACCATGCGATTTTTGCCAAGATTTTGTAGTCAATTTGCCAAAAAGTTCCTGATTTTTTTTTTTTTTTCGTTATCATCTGAGAACCAAAGTAACACACAGAAACAAACACTTGTGTGTGTGTGTGTACCTGGTATTCCCTATTCCCTACACAAGTATAGCCTAGTAATACCAGTAAATTTTTACCTTATGGGGACCATTTTGTATTATGACCATCTATACGCTGTGAATCTAGAGTAAACAAAACCTAAGCAAAGATGCAACAACACAAGAAACAAGCAACGTTCTGGAACAAAGTGTAAAGATAACAGCAATGTGTTGTTGGTTGATTCAATAGTTATAAAACATACACTTTAAAAAATTATATTATCAATAAGTTATGACATGTTTTTAACTCATCAAAATAAGGTAGGCAATTTTCAACTTTATGTTATACACACTCATTTTTTAAGTCAGTTTAATGTAATTGAAGTTGAAATGACTTAAACAAGTTCAATTTACTTAATTGTAGGCAGCTCAATTTTTTATAGTAACTATAACAGAAATGCATAATTGCTATCTTTTTTGGCCTAATTATTTAACCAACAATGACATTTTTGAAAGCAATGCTCTCATTCACCATGTCCTTACAGCAGTTCTTCTGTAAAGGCCTTTCTGCCACAGGAAGTTGACAATATGGTGCCCGCCACAAACCACACGTCCTGCATCCTTCTGAACATAATGTTCACATAGGCGTGGGAAGGTGCGCGGAGCAAGAGTGCACGATAATGGAAGATAAGAGTTTAAATGTGGGGCAACTTCTCATCGAGCGTAAATTAATCAAGATGATTTGAGAGAGTGAGTTCATTTCTGGGTAAGCTGGCTGAGATTGCTTTATAACTTTATATCAGTTTGGTTTCATTTTAACACGGAAATATTTGAAATAGGCATGTAGCAGCAGCTTTGTTTTGGTGTCAATATGATGCATAAATGCAGAGTAGTGCATCAAGAATTGAATTACATTAGAAATAATGGAAACAGCTGTTACAATAAAATAATCAAATTAGCAAAAATCATGCATTATGGGTCAGGAGGAGGTAGTCTGAATAAGCTGGCAGAAATTGCTTTGTTACTTTATAAAGGCATCAAACTTTCCACATCAGTAAGTGTCATTTCAGCATGTAAATACGTTTTTTTTTAAATAAGTAAACATCAGGAGCTTTGTTTTTATGAAGTTATATTTCATAAAATGCAGAGTAGTGCATTAACAATTAACTGACATCAACAATAATGAACATCGCCGTAAATATCAAGAAAATAATACAATAAAATCAATAAAAAGTAATAAAATATGGCACATAATGCATTATGGGTCATGTGATCATCTCAAATGACAAGAAGTCTGGGTAAGCTAGCTGAAATTGCTTTATTACTTCATAAAGGCATCAAACTTTCCATGCTGGTCTGTTTCATTTCAGCACATAAATGCGTATTTTGAAATAAGCTGCTGCTGTGTTATATTCCATAAACTTCAAAGTAGCACATGAAAAATATCATGACACAAAATAATGCATTATATAGGTCAGAAGGAGGGTCAAGAAGTCTCTCAAAGCTATATGTTAACAAACAGTTCTACCCAGCGAATGCTCCTCCTCCTAGAGCATGAAGACAAATAGTCAGCTACTTAACTTACAGTCTGAGAGTTTCCACGCAATTATCTCTCATGATTATAAAGCCTATGAACTTTCACAAATGAGCAAGCCGTTGATATCTCCATCTCGATGGTGGAAACGTTCCGTCTTTGTTCTTAAACGTGAACTCACCTGGAATCTGTTTCTTGCAGGACAATAACCCAGCACGCAAAGGACGACAGAATTTTGTTTTAGGTGAATTTTGGGATTGACCAATCCATTGTCCATTTCTGTTTTTCACTGAAAGCTTCCTCTCAGGATGAACGCCGACAAATCCAGCCTGGGTTCCTTGCTTGTTCTTCCTCTGGCGCTGGTCATCTTCCTCACGGTGATGGGGAACCTGCTGGTCATCCAGGCTATTGCTCGCACCCCTCAGCTCCGCACAACCACCAATGTCTTCATCATCTCCATGGCATTTGCGGATCTCATCATGGGCTGTGTGGTACAGCCCTTGGGCGCCAGCATGGTGGTTAGCGGGAAGTGGCTGTTGGGCAAAACGGTTTGCGACCTGTGGACGTCCGTAGACGTGCTTTGCGTCACGGCCAGCATCGAGACGTTGTGCGCCATCGCCGTTGAGCGTTATGTTGCAGTCACAAGACCCCTCGAGCATCAGGTCCTCCTAGGCAAGCGCAGAGCCGGCTACATCGTGTGCATTGTGTGGATGGTGTCGTCCCTAGTTTCCTTCGTGCCAATCATGAACCATTATTCTCATGCAAATACCACCGATGCGCAAGTCTGTTACACTAATGAAGAGTGCTGTGATTTCCATACTAACCAGACCTATGCCATCTTCTCCTCAGTGGTGTCCTTCTATGTGCCCCTCATGATTATGGTGTTTGTGTATGGGAAGGTGTTTACCATCGCGACCAGACAGCTGAAACTCATCGATAAGGACAGACTGCGCTTTCCGAGGACAGGCATGGAAGATTCTAGTGAAAGTACAGTTTCTGCAAGCAAAACAGCTGGTGGTTATAGGCGGAGGTCGACGAGGCACTATTTAAAAGAACACAAGGCGCTCAAGACACTGGGGATTATTATGGGCATCTTCATTTTGTGTTGGCTACCCTTCTTCTTCTTCAATATCATCAAGGTCTTTAATCCCAGGGTGCCGTCATGGTCCGTGTTCCTCCTGTTGAACTGGCTCGGCTACGCAAATTCAGGCCTGAACCCAATCATCTACTGTCACAGTCCCGAATACCGTAATGCATTCCTGAATCTCCTAGGGTGCAAAAAACTGGCTAAGAGGCTAAATCACGACTCCATGCACAAACATCTACAGAGCCTTAATTCATACATCCAAAGCAACAGATCTGTAAGGATGGATTGCTTGGGTCAGGAAGATCCGACTGCAGAGGGTGGGAAGATGTGCTCTGACACGTGTACAGTTCTTGAAGTACAAGAGGTAGAGACAGCCTCTCAATGACTGAAATGTGGCGAGGATCAATGACGAAGAGACGTTTAAGGTAAGGGCGAAAAAACTCAAAGTATTAAATGTGAATGATGCCTCAATCCTTTCAAGTCGGTGAGGTTGGGTGTGCTAATACTTATCGAAGTGATTGGATCTTCACCTTGACGATGATCAAATGGCTGGGGAAAAAAATCCCATTAACATTTAAAACACCAAGAATCCCTAGAAACTGCATAACAACATTCTAAAACTACTCAGAACACCTTATACCAATGCTCTGGCAAGCATTTGCAACACCCTAGCAAAAGACCCCAAATACATGATCCCCCAGCTATTTATTCCTCCTTTACAGAGTGATATAAAAACGTGATATTAAAAATTAAATTTTAAAATGATATATTTAAAAAAACTCTTTCACTGTACTGAAGCCAAGAGCAATGATTCAAATATGATCTGGAAAATATTATGATTAATAATACATGATTAATAATTCACAATAATTTTCCATTAGAATTATTGGTTAAAAATAGAGCAGAAATGTATGGTTTTGGTTTAGTTAGTAAACTAAGTAGTAAAGTAATAGTAAAGAATGAACGGTAACACCTTATTAGGTAACATTTTATTTTAGTGTCCTTGTTACATATGTTACATGTACTTACCATAGTAATAACAGTAAATTATGCATAACTACATGCAACTAACCTTCAACCAAACCCTAAACCTACCCTAACCCTATAGTAAGTACATGTAGTTAATTATTATTATTATTAAGTACTTAAATATATAATTACACTGTAACAATGAAACCTTAAAATAAAGTGTAACCCTTTATTTTAAGGTAACATACAGTAGTTACACGCTACTACATAACAGTAAATTATGCATAGTTACAAGTAACTAACCCTAAACCAAACCCTAACTTTAACTCTATAGAAAGTACATGTAGTTAATTACAATTACAGTTATTATTTGAGTAAGTACAATGCACGTTAAAATAAAGTGTAACCGAATGAAACAATCAAGCTTATCTTTGAAAAAGCCACATGAGACACTCTCACGCACTATTTCCATGTGGGTGTGATTGTGGTTTGTCAACTTGTCACTTTCGCATTCATTTGAAAGCATTTCAGTGTTTCACTGAACTTCCTCTTTGATGAATGGAATGCACAGAACAAAATAACTAACACCTCGAACTCAAGCTAATAAGACAAGTGTACTCAAAAGTGAACTTAAAAATGTTATGGTCATCGGAGGCGATGACCTCATTGGCCACCTGAGTTGAAGTCTCGGCTTGGGGACCTTTCCCTCAGAATTAAATGGGTCACAGCATGCCACATCGTTGAATACGACGGTGATGATTACACAAATTACTCTTCCTCTCCAACAGAAAACCAGAGTAGCAGCCTTCAAGATTAGTCTCACAATGCATTTCATTAATCTTGATAGATGTAACAAGTACTTGGCAAGATTAAACCTCTTATCCTTTACTCTCAAAACTGATTAGAACACAATTCAAGAAGTTTCTGAAGTGGCTGAAGTGAGTTGGCAGAGACATTCTGAAGTGTGCGTTGTGTGTGTGTGTGAATACTGAAGGATGGGAAACCCATGGATCTTAAGTGTTCATGACCTCATTAATGTGAGATAATAGGAGACTAGAGGTAGAGCTGTGACTGTTTCATGATGCTGGAAAAGGCCTCGGGTACTTACGCGATGAGCTCATATGTGTTGTATTTGATTATATACTATTTTAATCTTTTGTGCATCTAAGCCTCTTTTTTCTCTATTAGGCTAAACAAGATTTCTACATTTTCTGAGCAAAAAAGAGAGAAGTGATTACTATGACTAAAGTAAAAATGTTAAACAATCATTTTAAATCTGGTCGGTAAAGCTTTGTGTTTCCTACATATGACAACAAACAGTGTGAACTGTGATGCCCGATTAGCAAGCAAATGACTCTTATGAACCGGTTCTTTTAAGATTCATGAAACAGCCTCGCTTGTGAGTCAGCAGTTTCCCAAAAGCATTGTGATTCTAGATGAGTGTAGAGATGACTCGACACTTACAGAAAGGAGTTGACATTTTACTGTAATGTCCATATACAGAATATTTGATATAAACCAGGAACAGTCACTGTGATGTATATTTAGGTCTATGATACACTACTGTGCAAAAGTTTGGGCTCAGTAATAAATACTTTTTTTTATTTAGCAAGACACATTCAATTAATCAAAGTGACAGTAAAAACATTAAAAATGTTACAAATTATTTCTATTTTAAATAAATACTGTTCAAGTGAACTTTCTATTCATTAAAGAATTAGGCAGCAAGATATAAAATAAAATAATAAAGTAAAATAAAATAAAAATTAATAGAATAAAAGAATCAAATCAGCATATTAGAAGGATCATGTGACACTGAAGACTGGAGAAATTATACATCACAGGGATACATTACATTTTAAAATATATTACAATAGAAAAGTTAATTTAAATTGTAATACTATTTCACACAATATTTGTTATATTTTTACTGTATTTTTGATCAAATAAATCCCATGGTGAGCAGAAGAGATTAAACATATTTTTTTTAAATATTCCAAAAAAAAGGTGGTTATGATGATAATGTAAATCTAACAAGCCATATCTGTCAGTCACTTCAAAAACAATATAGCACCTTCAACAAGCTGCATGATTTTGTGGATGTCATTGTACAATGGGTGAGTCATGCACCAAAATGAAATAATTAAAGTTTGGGAATTTGCAAATAGCTTTAGCAAGCTAATAAAACTAACGATTAATATAAGTGAAGAACTGAGTGAACAGTACAGTACAGACAGCAGAATCTGGCACACAGTTTATAATATTTCTGGTCTGGATCAAAAATATGGTTCAGTTTGTGGTTGTTTTAATCAACAACATACATCTTATGCCACAGGGGATTAGACTCTAGTGTGCGTGAATCACATGTACTTATAGTGATTGAAAAGAACACTTTGAGACACTGTAGACACAAACACATCTGAGAAATATTTCAGCATAATCCCTCTGATGTCACAAAAGACGTGTGTTGAAAGAAAAATACATATTGTGCGTAAACAAAACATATACAAGTACCAGGGCACACAGAAACACACACACTAGCTCTCTGTTCTCTTACAGATCAAATGTCTAACGATTTCATAAGTATATCCTCCCACAGGGACATTGAAGATTGGAAACTGTTCCTATGATATTCAAGGGAATCAACTGCACTCTAACGTCATGCTGTTCGAACGGACCCCGCCTGTATTACATTCACACCATGTGAGAAGGCAAAATAGACCAATTTCCATAGTAAAGAGCAACAAAGCGGAAAAATTACATTGAGAACAAACCGTGACGTCAAAAATGATCACTCAGAGAGTGGTTTTTGAACTTCTGATTGAAAGCTGAAGTCAAAAAATGCCATCTCTTTACCTTACAAACCATCAAAAAAAAAAAAAAAAAAAAAAAAAAAAACTTGGTTGTGAGTGTGGACAAAGTTTTTTTTTCAGTTCAATTGGCCTCCAGAGATGAATGGGGCTGCCTTTGGAGAGTGCCATATAGTTAGTTTGGATGTTTTTCTTCATCATTTCAAATAGCTCCAAAAATGGTGCTAAAGAAACATTTCCAACCTCAGCTGAAAAAATACCATCGGAAAAGGATGATTGTATTCTTTTTCCTGGAAGTATTCTTTTTCCTCCAGAAGTACATGGAATATTCCTTGCAATAAATCACCAAAATGCACAAGTGCCACAATGACTGGCAAAAAACAGACAAAAATAAAATGAAAAATTTAAGTTTCCTGGCTGGAAGGAAATATTTATGGTAATTTTTTCCATCAGCAGGTGTGGCAAAGCATTGATTTTGGACGCTACATGCACTCTGGAGTGGATCAGATTAACATTTCACTGGCTGTTTAGTGCCACACATCTAAGCATCTGTTCGATTTCAACACTTCGGCACCAAGCTAACAGCCCAGATTAATGCAGTGCCAAAGCTTTTGGCTTATGAAAATGCAACTACGGCCAAACAAATCATGACAATTGAACAGTTGCATGTCTGTGTGTTTGGTTTGGGATATTGGTGTTTTGATCAAATTTGCACGCTGGCATCAGTGTTGGTGGTGAGGACAAACTTCTATTCATCTTCTGATCAGGGCACTGCGAGTCGCCTTTACTTGCTTCTTTGATCCTGACTCAGTAACTTTTATCCTCACAAAAACACTTGTACATACATTTGAAGCAGAATGAATAAATTCATGCACTTTGTAATATATTTACAAAAATGTATCCATGTTCAAAGTCTTCATGTGGAGTGTTTTTCATGGAGCAATCTTGAAGAGCTACATGGGAATATTTGATTTTCGAATAACAAGCTGTTTCTTCACATGTTTTTATCAATTCAAATCAAAGCATCACAAGGGAAATGAGTCATTTTAATGAGTCTGTTCTCTCTGCTTGCCATTGTCTTGTGGAAAACATCAAATGCATTAGTTTGATAAAGCTCAACTCCACAACTATTCAAATGGTGGAAGCATTGTAATTAACTGCAATCTCACAAAAGGTCAGAACATAATTTGCAACTTCTGCTTTAGTTTTTTCCTGACACATCAGTCTGAAATGAGCATCCTGAGTTTTTATTTCAAAATGAGATGCAAAAATCTGCCAATCTGAAGGCTAATGCGAGCTTGATCCCACTGACAATCAATATGAGGTCCTTAATATAAAAAATTATTTTGCTGAATAATTTGTACCTACAGCTAGTATGCTAATGCCATAAAAAAAAACACCTGCCGGAGGAACAAGTTTGAAATGGCACAATATTCATGTTATTTCTGCATGCACTGCAGTAACCGCTTGCATTATATATATTTTCTTTATGCAAAATATGCAGAACTGAACAAATATGACTTTCCATTATGTGTTATGAATGAACTGTAAGTAAAATCAGCCATGTTTTTCACATCTTTTGTTTAACTTATTAAATTGATTTGATTAATTGATTTTTCTTTGCTGATTATTTTTTTAATTACAATTCTGATTAAAAATGCAAAATAACTATTTATAAAAATCAAATAAAAGGATTTAGAAGAACTACACAATATAGAAAGGTACTGTTTCACATACTTTTGTTTTTATTGTTGGTAGTATGGCCACTGCTCAGTGTGCAGAAAGCATGCTATGCCATTCTCATCTGAAAGAGTACATGAGAAGAAACACACTGACAACTGCAACTGCAAATGTGAAAAACTTACCATGACTTTATCCAAACTGTCCTGAATTAATTTGTGTCATGCTCATGCATAATAAAGTTTACATCCCTGAAATTTCAAAGCAATAGTTTATTACGAATGCACTCTACAATGCAAGCCAAAAATATAGTTTTAGCATTAATCATGAGCTAGCATATGCTACCCTTCCATCATATGACATTCCCCGACATGAGTTCTACTAAAATAGGTCAATGGTTGAATCACAAGAAAATATAAACAGCATAATAAATCATCAGCATCAGCTTTCAAATCTTGCAGAGTCCATAACAGGATTCGCATTGAGCAGCAACTTAACAGAGTGAATAAGGTCAAGAATTTAGAAAACCCACTTTTGCTAGTACTAGTAGACCTATGTGTTACATTACAAACACACTATTTAACAATAGCTCAACTTTTTCGATACACACTGATAAAAATGATTCTGTGGTGAAGTAAATAGGCTACAAAAAAAAATCAACATTAAATAATTCGTTCAGGCAAGAATTTAAAAAACAAAGTTCTATATTAGTACTCAATTCAAGCTTGTTGAAAAATGACATGCCCATCATGCACTGACTGGGGCATAAATAAATAATAAGGGTCAGTTAATTTTCTTCTCAAAAATTATCCATCGAATGTTACTGTTATTTTGTACAAAGTAGGGCCCTGAAATCCGTTTTATTATTTCCCAAATTCTATTGTATTTTTTTCCCCAAATTCCTTTTTTTATTATTTTAATTATTATAAATTTTATTATTCCAAAAGCAAGTCTAATTGAAATCATGAAACTTATACAATTTAACAGCAATTTATTAAAAAAGCAGAAAGCAAAAATTTAATTTTTAGGGCCCTATGAAATACATTTTATTTTTTCTCAAATTTAATTAGATTTTTTTTTTTTTACCAAATCCTGTGTTTTCCGTTAAAAAAAATCTGGATTCCATTTGAGTGGTTTAATTACATTTTAATAAACAAAAGCATGTCTAATTAATTTAATTCATAAAACAACTTAATTTATCAATGTTTAAAAATTTTTTTATATTAGTTTAACCTTTTAAAACTTATAATTTACTGAAAATTTACATTAAAACATCTGCATACAAAAACTTGCAGAAGAAAAATTAAGTACAGTTTACTTATTTTTTCAGTGCATATAGCTATGATGAAATATGAGGTTTAATTAACATGAAATTAAGTCTATTAATTTGACTTAATGTGAGATTCAGGGGCGATTCTAGGATTTTATATTAGGGGGGCTCAGATGAGGGTGATTAAAAAAACATTTATATTATTGTTTGTAATGTAGCCTATACTAGGGTACAACATACAGTACACTACCTTCAAGTCAATCCCTGAATATTAATTTCATTTCAAATAATTTTAACTAACCAGATCTCATTAATTAATATTAATTTAGATAACAAAACCTTATACTGTATTGGACAATCTCGATGACATGCAGCTGACAAATGCGATCTCCAGTTTGAAATGAGGCACAAATGTATTTATTATTTTAGAGAATTGTTCAACACCTCTAAAACCACACCGGTGATGACGTCAAAGCAATGCAGGCTATTGTTTTTTTGCGTCATCACAATGTGATCGGTTTTTGTGACAGACATGTAGAGAAACCATCAATCGTTGCATGGGAAGTGATTATCGGACGATCGATCAAGAGCATCCTTTAAAAAGTCATTATTCTTTTTCTTTCTTTTTTTTTTCCCGTCGACAACAGACAACAACGACAACAACAACAAAAACCTCCTTCAGTTAGATTCAGATTTGTGGTTAACTGCAACACTAAGCATAGGCAAGAGAAGTCAAAACAGATTTTTGCCCAACGTGACATTCTGGACAAGGTGAAATTGTACAAATGTACCAAATGAGATAAATAAAACATGTAAAAATACGTTTAAACTGTTAACTGTAACATGGTACCTTTCCTATAAGTTAGGCTATTTCACAGACACATTTAGTCTGAGCTGACATGAGCCTGCCTCTCTTTCTCTCACTTTAGTTAGGCCTATGTAGCCTAATGTTTGCTTTAGAGAGAAAAAAGCTTCTTGAAAATTACTCTCGCTTTCTGTAAAATATAGCCCCGGCATAAAAGCCTGTACAAACCACATGTTTGATTGCTCATGAAAAGCAGCCTGGAGGTTCCAGCACAATGCTTCCTCATCAGAGTAGAGCCCTGCTCTCTTCATCACTGATTCACTCCTGATGCAACTGCACTCGCACAATACTATGCACTCAGTCAGCTCATCCACATTGTCAACATTCTGTCTGTCAAAATAATCCAAAGAGTAAAGATTGGATGTAGTTGACTGATTTGTCCAAATATGTCAAATTAAATGCATTTATGGTTCATTAATGCCCCTTTCAGGTTGTAATAATTCTCATCAGCTGTCTCAGTGGTTATTAATATTCGTTAATTTGTCCTTGCCTTTATCTTTGGATAATTACACCATATGTCTCTTCAAAATAACATGACAAATAGTGTTTAATGCAGTTCTCATGAAAACATGGTGTTGTTTCATAATGCATTTATATATACATATATAACACATAAAAAGGAGTAAATATATAAAAATTAAAATAGTATGGCCTATATTATATATATATCAGGGCTCGACATTAACATATGTCCTGGACAAGTTTTTGAAGAGGCAAGTGACCAGACAACTAAAGGGAAGCATTGAAATGCAAGAATGATTCTGATTTTATTACATTCAGTGAGCCCTGTACAGTTGTGGTCAGAATTATTGGCACCCCTAAATATGATCAAAGATGGCTGTAAAAATAAATCTGCATTGTTTATTCTTTTGATCTTTCATTTGAAAATTCCAACCTTTCAATGCAGTAAAATAATTGAAAGTGGAGTGTTAATCACATTATGAAATAAATGGTTTTCTCCAAAACACGTTGGACATAATTATTGGCACCCTTTTATTAAATACTTTTTGCAACCTCCTTTTGGCAAGATAACAGCTCTGAGTTTTCTCCTATAATGCCTGATGAGTTTGGACAACATCTGACAAGAGATCAGAGATCATTCCTCATACAGAATCTCTCCAGATCCTTCAGATTCCCAGTTCCATGTTGGTGTTTTTCTCTTCAGTTCAGCCCACTCATTTTCTGTAGGGTTCAGGTCAAGGGACTGGGACGGTCATGGCAGAAGCTTCATTTTGTGCTCAGTGACACATTTTTATGTTGATTTTGTTGTGTTATGGATTGTTGTCCTGCTGGAAGATCCAACCACGGTCCGTTATAATATTTCTAGCGGATGCCGTCAGGTTTTAATTTTTTTTATCTGTTGGTATTTGCTTGAATCCATGTTACCATGTATCTGAACAAGATGTCCAGGACCTCCAGCTAAAAAATAGGCCCACAACATAAAAGATCCAGCAGTATATTTAACCGAAGGCAATGGGTACCTTTTATCCCTGTTTGCACTAAACCCTCTGGTGGGTTTGCTGCCAAAAAGCTCTTCCTTTAGTTTCATCTGACCATAGAGACCGGTCCCTTTTGAAGATCCAGTCGTGTCTAACAACTGAATATGCTAGAGTTTATCTTTAGATGAGCAAGGACGATTTTTTTGAACTCTCCCAAACATGATGATATGATGATGTGGTGTTTGATTATATATATTTGTTAGGCTTTCTGATCCCAAGACTCTCTGCAATTCTCTATCTGTGATCCTTGGAGAGTCTTTGACCACTCAAACTTTTCTTCTCTCTGTGCATCCAGACAATATAGACACTCGTCCTCTTCCAGGCAGATTCGTAACATCTTTAGTTGACTGGAACTTCTTAATTATTGCCCTGTTGGTGGAAATGGGAATTTCCAATGCTATAGCGATTTTCTTACAGCCACTTTCAATTCTTTTACTTCAATGAAAGGTCCATGAAATCAAATGAAAGATCAAAATGATAAACAATGCAATTTATTTTTACAGACATCTTTGATCATATTACCAGGGGTGCCAATAATTCTGATCACAATGTATACGTATGCATAATATAATATATAATATAATATATACAATGACATATTGGGTGATCTATTCCTGTAAATTGATAAACAACAATAGAATAAAACAATACTTCTAAATCTTCAGCAGAGACTGATATAGGGCACAGTTCGTATCTTCTCTTTAACTGCCTGAATTCAGTCAGTGTTAAAATAATATAATTTCACCTGCTATTTTTGCATGCGTATGCCTATATCATTGATGTGGTGTTCTTTGAATAAAGCACATGCCAGCACAACAAAGACGCAGGATAACAAGAACAGATGCAGCTCAAGGTGTGAAGGTTCGTCAGAAAAACAGGTAAGAAGAGTTCAAGTGAAGAGTGCTCACAGTAAAAGACATCTCTCACTGTCCCTTCAATGCACAAACCTTCTGATCATCCATTCAGACTTCCATATACACAGGAGTAAAGGAAAAAGCAGGAGCTGAGTTGAATGATGTATGTGGAATGATGGAAGAAGGCCTTTCTTGCCCCCAGGGAACATCTATTGTTATGATGCACAAGCAGCAAAGCACCACACCTCAATTGTTAGCTATCTCTCTCTCTCTCGCTCTCTCTATGGTGTGATATATGTTATAAATGTTATATATATTGTATGTATGTGTGTGTGTATATATACAGTGAGGAAAATAAGTATTTGAACACCTTGCTATTTTGCAAGTTCTCCCACTTAGAAATCATGGAGGGGTCTGAAATTGTCGTCGTAGGTGCATGTCCACTGTGAGAGACAATCTAAAAAAAAATATTCAGAAATCACAATACATGATTGTTTAACTATTTATTTGTATGATACAGCTGCAAATAAGTATTTGAACACCTGAGAAAATCAATGCTAATATTTGGTACAGTAGCCTTTGTTTGCAATTACAGAGGTCAAACGTTTCCTGTAGTTTTTCACCAGGTTTGCACACACTGCAGGAGGGATTTTGGCCCACTCCTCCATACAGATCTTCTCTAGATCAGTCAGGTTTCTGGGCTGTCGCTGAGAAACACGGAGTTTGAGCTCCTTCCAAGAGGTTCTCCATTGGGTTTAGGTCTAGGCCACGCCAGAACCTTGATATGCTTCTTACAGAGCCACTCCTTGGTTATCCTGGCTGTGTGCTTCGGGTCATTGTCATGTTGGAAGACCCAGCCTCGACCCATCTTCAATGCTCTAACTGAGGGAAGGAGGTTGTTCCCCAAAATCTCGCAATACATGGCCCTGGTCATCCTCTCCTTAATACAGTGCAGTCGCCCTGTCCCATGTGCAGAAAAACACCCCCAAAGCATGATGCTACCACCCCCATGCTTCACAGTAGGGATGGTGTTCTTGGGATGGTACTCATCATTCTTCTTCCTCCAAACACGGCGAGTGGAATTATGACCAAAAAGTTCTATTTTGGTCTCATCTGACCACATGACTTTCTCCCATGACTCCTCTGGATCATCCAAACGGTCATTGGCAAACTTTAGACAGGACTTGACATGTGCTGGTTTAAGCAGGGGAACCTTCCGTGCCATGCATGATTTCAAACCATGACGTCTTAATGTATTACCAACAGTAACCTTGGAAACAGTGGTCCCAGCTCTTTTCAGGTCATTGACCAGCTCCTCCCGTGTAGTTCTGGGCTGATTTCTCACCTTTCTTAGGATCATTGAGACCCCACGAGGTGAGATCTAGCATGGAGCCCCAGTCCGAGGGAGATTGACAGTCATGTTTAGCTTCTTCCATTTTCTAATGATTGCTCCAACAGTGGACCTTTTTTCACCAAGCTGCTTGGCAATTTCCCCGTAGCCCTTTCCAGCCTTGTGGAGGTGTATAATTTTGTCTCTAGTGTCTTTGGGCAGCTCTTTGGTCTTGGCCATGTTAGTAGTTGGATTCTTACCGATTGTATGGGGTGGACAGGTGTCTTTATGCAGCTAACGACCTCAAACAGGTGCATCTAATTTAGGATAATAAATGGAGTGGAGGTTGACATTTTAAAGGCAGACTGACAGGTCTTTGAGGGTCAGAATTCTACCTGATAGACAGGTGTTCAAATACTTATTTGCAGCTGTATCACACAAATAAATAGTTAAAAAATAATATATTGTGATTTCTGGATATTTTTTTTTAGATTGTCTCTCACAGTGGACATGCACCTACGATGACAATTTCAGACCCCTCCATGATTTTTAAGTGGGAGAACTTGCAAAATAGCACGGTGTTCAAATACTTATTTTCCTCACTGTAAGTGGACTCTATACGAGAGCCCATTTATATGATTTAAGACAACACACACGGATGAACTTGTCATAAAACATCAGGAACATGCATTTAAAAAGTACTTATAGCCAAATTCAACATGTTCCCCAATTTACATTTCCTCGTAGAAACAGCTTAAAATAGCATAGAGTGAGCCAACAGGCTATAGAACATTTTGCCTTTTGCCACTAACACATCTGAATAACCTTGTGTTTAATACAACAGGCAGAAATAGGGAGTCATACTGAGAAAAACAGACTAACCCTTTCATCATGTCAAAGTCTACAGCTGGTTAAAATGTCTTTTTTCACCAAAACAGCATCTGAAAATGTGCATGAAAGCAAGTACACCCTATGCTGTATCATTGCTCATTGTTGACTAGAGCAAGAGCATAAGGGTGATGTGATGAAGAGTTTCACTCACGCTCACTAGACGAAGTGACCGTAAAGGGAAATCTGCCCTTACAGGCATAGTTCTCAAAAATGCAAATGCGGCATCATTTAGGCCTATTCAGCTTCATGCTGTTTCCAGACCTGAACAAAAGACTTGCAGGTTATAGGGGTTTGGAACGGCATGAAGGTGAATAAATTATGAAAGATCTATGCTTCCACTGAGAAAACAAGTGATCTGTACAATTTCACAAATAATCTTTTTTGATGGTCTTCCCATACAAGCTGGGCAAATGACACACAATAAAACCCATGTGGCATTCAGAGCACATATAAAGACCTGCATTTTATTCTCCGCTCAAATTAGAATGTGATCATTTCCCATAGCAACATGCAAAAGGCTGATCATTAAATATCATTAGGATTTCAGCATCCACAGAAATGTTTTCGATGCTTTTTAGAGACCTTTAATCGGAATCTCAACTGTGACGCAGTCACGCAACGAGCTTGCGAACAGAGAAGAGAGGGAAGAAAAGAAGAGGAACATGGGAATGAAGTGAAGTGAAATGAAAAATAGAGGTGGTAGTAATGAGAAAGGGAATTATGTTGTGAGGGAGCGAGGACAGCTGGGAGCTGTGGTCACTAAAAGCTAAATGGATGTGTGTTGAAAGATAAAAAGTGCACTTTAAACACTTAAAAAAGAACTGATGCCATGTTTTTTATATGTAAAAATGTATTTATCACCCTCGTATGCCTTATAAAAAAAACGTAAAAAATAATGTTCTGGTACACAACAACAATACAAATAAAAACCATTAACAATCAGAAAAGACTCACATCTGCTGATGCCATGCAGGCAAACAGCCAGACAGCAGGATGGTAACTGGCTTGAACATGTGGAAGCCACTGAAACCTGAACCAATAAATCTAAATTAAAGGCCAAAGTCACAATTATTCAATAACGATGATAAATGTCAACTGATTTATACTCCGAATATTTCATTTAAATGGCAGGAACAATCATGAGTCCACTCAGACTCAGCATCCTGCTTTCAACTTAAAACTATAAATATATCTGCACATACAATGTGCACATAAAGAGACATCTATCTATCTAAATTCACCACAAAAAAATAAGAACAAGTATGCAACAAGCAACTTCTTATGCAACAAGGTCACACATACAGTAGCACTGAAGAATCATGTATATTATGGAAAGACATTTCTGCATTCTACATCACAGTCTGAATTCAAATCCACTAAACAGAGAAACATATCTGCCGGTCTTCTTCTGGGAACATGTTTGAAAGCTGTACATGTATTGACTTTTAAACAAATCTCATTCGAACATGTCGTAGAAGCTTGTTTAGCCAGACATCTTAATCTTAGTAGACTAAAACATATTATAGTAACGTCAAATGGGAAATAATATGCGCAATAAGACACAAAAACATACCAGAAGATAAGCCATTTAGACGACTCTCATATAATGGAATAATGCAGCCTTGTATAAATTAGAGAATATGTTCTGAATATGATGGAGGCCATAAACGGCGTGCTATTAATTTAAAATTATCTAGTGCGAGTAGAAGCTCTTCCTATGATAAAGTGCAGCAGACCAATCTGATATTAATTCAGTTTGTGCTAACGCCACTTGCTAATGACGTCATGCGCCACATTATGTTTTCCCCTCAAGCTAAGTTGTGATAAACAGAATGTCCACACACAAACACACACACACAAAAAAAAGTTCCTGAATGTCAGGCATGTGTGGCTCCTTTTCAAGTGTTTTGTTTATCTCTTCATTAAAAGCATGCTATACAGCAGTGGGTCGTTTACGGTTAAAAAGGACATGTCGGAATTTCTCGGAAACATGTTCAGCAAAGATGTAGAACATTAAAGTCACCATGAAATCAAATTGGAAAAAAAAAATTTTTTTAAAGGAATATTGGAGTATTTATTATAAATAATTCCTTCGTACAAATCATTTGTTTTTATTCATATACCAGCATAATCTTTAATCAAATTTACTCCTCCCCCCTCCCTCCCTCCCTCCCTCCCTCCCTCCCTCCCACCCTCTCTCTCTCTCTCTCTCCCTCCCTCCCTCTCTCCCTCTCTCTCTCCCTCTCTCTCTCTCTCCCTCCCTCTCTCTCTCTCTCCCCCTCTCCCTCCCTCCCTCCCTCCCTCCCTCCCTCCCTCCCTCCCTCTCTCTCTCTCTCTCTCTCTCTCTCTCTCTCTCTCTCTCTCTCTCTCTCTCCCCCTCCCTCTCCCTCTCCCTCTCTCTCTCTCTCTCTCTCTCTCTCCCCTCTGATGATGCGTTTACTGGCGCAAGGGTATCACGCATTTTAGACTGGTACGAGACGTACCACTGCGGAGTAGCCCAGTACCTACGTCGACATAAACAGAGAAGTAGATACAGTTCTGTTTATTAACCACTAGATCGCCAAAAGTTACGGACTGCGGCTTTAAACTTATTAAAACATAGACGACAGAAAACAATCACACCAAATGACAAAATGTGTGATAAAAGCACTTGCAACAAATCAAGTATCAGAAGCTGAGCAAATAAGAAACAGTGCTGCTAAATGGTGGTTTACTTTAGTTTTAGTGTTTTTATTATTATTCATTATAGCAGTTGTTTGCCTAACAGGTGTTTGTTACTGGCAGCACAAAATAGCAGATTTCTGACCCACAGGCCGGAGCTCATCATTTAAAACTAACCACATAAGTATGAGAAAATTAATACAAGTTCATTAGTTTGGTTGTTATTTTGACCTCTGGGCTTGTATCAAATTAGCATTTTTCCAATTTTACTTCATTTTTTGGATTAATGGTGTTTTGTGTCAGTGATTATTAATGCTCCTCTGCCTTAAAGAAGTTGTTCAACTTTACCCAAAAATTAAAATTCTGTCAGCATTTACTCACCCTATAATGTCGTTCCAAACCTCTGTTTTCTGACACGAAAGGAGACGAAGAGGTTAGTCGTGGTGCTCTATCCATATCGATCACTATCAATCAGTGTTCAGTTTCACGTGAAAGATCTTTATATCGACTGCAGCTCAGGCTTATTGACACATGACGTCAGATGTAAAACTTGAGATCCACAAAAAGCTTGCAGAAGAGATTAAAAAGCAAAGACCATTTTTTGATTAACAGCAGACAGAGAAGGGCAGTGAACGAAGTATTCAATGACTTAATGTCGGCGATTGTTTATATGTCTGTCAGTACATTTCTGTTCAGGCTGTTCGTCTCGCGCAACCGAATTGTCTTTTTTGCACCATAGCGGAGGTAGCTATATAGCCTACTTAAACTGTTTTTTTTTAGATGTTTTAAACAAAAACAAAAAATAATAACGTCCTTAAAACAAAACAAAAACGGTCCACATTTGTGATGTTTAAATTTATAATGTAATAATCAATTTTGTCGAGGAGCGAGCTGAGCTGTTGCCTCGGCTCCTACCTTAAAAACCCTAAAAAAGTGCATGTATTTTGTGAAAGAAGAACAGTGTTGTGACTGTGAAGATAAATATTACCCTTAATAGAAATGCTTATGATAATATAGACTCTGTTAGAGAGCCACGTGTCAATGTATCTGTTCAATAAAATACCTTACTCACCTGTTTAGTATTTAAAAACGCCATCTCCATGTTCTTTTTCAACATTTCAAATCCCTCAGTTCTCCCATCTCCGAAAAGCCAAGCCAATGTTGATTCTCGTTTTATTAGTGTTCTATCAGAGTTCTCATTTTGCCCGCAGATTTTTGTTTTTAACGGATGATTAACGTTACCTGGAAGTTTAGCTTCTCATTAGCTGCTCCATGTCAACCTTTCTCTGTGACAATGCCACTCCCACACATACAGGCCTCAACTTTTCTCTGTTTACTGATAGGCTAAAGAGACACGCGGGCGAACGAGTACGCCTAACGTTATGCAATTTCTCGCAAAAACCATCAAGTTATTGAAAGAAGGATGATGTATTGACTCATTTAAATTTTGTTTACTTGTGGGGAAAAAATTCACAGTGGCCTTTTAAAACGTTAATTAGGTAGGCAATATAATTGATTAAATAATTGTAACCAAAACCTTCCGTTCCGCACGCCCCTTTTGTGGATACAACGTTGTTTAAAAACGTTGAGTATCTTATATTCTTTCTTTTTTTATTAATCAAAACCTTTTCTCTTTCTTTTTTTTACCTCCTTTGACGAAGTTCGATCTTTAATTAGACCCCTCCCAACCCTTCAGTTCGCACCCGCAACGGTCTTCACAGACTGGGTGACAGAAGTTGCTGGGCTTCAGGTTTGCTTGAGTAGACGAGTGGCAGTTGTGGAGCAGAGCACATTCGGTCTCTCTGATTAGTGTGGTTTGTTTCTCAGAGCAGAAGCTGCGCATCAGATGTTGAGAGACCCTCGGAGAACCCCACCGGAGAAACGCTGCTTTCACATACTTCTCAGAAACAGGAATATTCTGTGTCTTAGGTAATGTCTTGTGTTTTATTCTAACGCAAATAAGTCTCGTTGATCTAGGCTACTGCTAATTTTCTTATGTATAAGAAATGTATGCATTTTAGTCAAATTATATTTAAAGTAGCTATGCATAGGCTATATATTTAGAAGATCCCGGGGCTAGTTGTCACAAGGGGAAGATGTCACAAGGGCTATATCTCAGTAACTAAGGTTTTGATTAAAAAAAGCAGCATTGGTTCTGCATGTTCGCTTCAAGCATGTGGACACGAGAATATCTTTTTAGTTCAGCCCTGAAATAAAAAGAAACATAATAAAAAACAACCCTGCAAAACTTAACAATAGATATGTAGTTGTGATAGCTGAATTATTGATTGATTGATTGATTGATTGGATTGATACATTTATTTAAAAAAAAAAGAATTTCACCATCAAATCTACATTTTGACTACAGGTATCAAGGGTGGATCAAAGCATCTGTTTAATTTAGCAGTTTTTGTGTGCTAGAATGATTAAATGTAAAAAATAAAATACCGTTAATAAAAAAAAACTCTCTATGGATGTAACCGAGAATAGAAGACTTTATTTCTGACTGGTGAAGAAAGTTCCATTATCAGCATCATTACACTGGCAGTGAGAGAATTATGGTGTTGCAGACTCACACCCATAAATAACATAATTACCCTGTCTGGTACTAATTCCTTCTCAGACCATATAGATCCATACGACATGACCTTTATTCTCATGTATAGTCTATATCTATTCAAGTAGCTTTTTATCTGCTGTCCTCATTAGATGATTGTATGATGCTGTCCTGATGAACATGAGGAAAATCTGTGATTCAAAATGTCTTTAGAGATGTTAATGATTAATTTAGAGATTCATACCACAAATGTATGAATTTTGAAAAGTACAAATATTCCATGCAACCTCTCAATTAATATGATCATACAGCCTGCATGCAAATGAATGATAGAAGAATAGTAAAATTCAGTTTAAAACAATTTAGCCTGTTGCACTGCAAGAGATCTCAACTTTCTAAAATAATTTAATGTCAACTTAATAGACATCTCTCATAATTCTTCCCATATCCGTATTTTATGAAACTGCAAAAGTTTCATTTTTGCAAAACATCTCGGCAAGATAGAGAACACAATGGCGATTCATCAAAATGACTGGCATTTGAGTTTAGACTAAACAAATTTAGCATTTGCACAGATGACATGAGTGCAACATTTGAATTTAAGCAGCGTTTACCTGCTCAGTTTTGACATTCATCATTCTTGTTTTTCTTACAGTGAAGTAGATTAATTTAGGAAGATTACAGAATCTCCTTTGAAAAAGACATCACTGCAGGCACACTGTTGTGTTTTAAAATGATGGGATGCTGGAACAAAGTGAATGAGTTGCTTTTTTACGACCTTCATATTCTATAGCCGCTTTCATACAGGTGCATCAAAGCACTTTGATTCATAAATGAGCAGTTATGTAACAAAATATTCAAGACTGAGTGAGACCTTTGAAAAACCCTTGTGTTTTCGTCCAGCAGGTGGAGACAGAAGTGTTTTGACTGAAGGATGGAGGGCTCTGGTTGGCAAGGTGGAGAAGAGCCTCCTGGAAGCCATGTGTACGAGGTGACGGTGGTCCAAAACTCCACGTCCCCTCACAGCTTTCCCTTCGCAGACGTAGCCCTGCTGCGGACCTTCAAGCCGCTTATCATCCCCTGTTACGTTCTTGTGTTGCTGGTGGGCGTCTTTGGCAACTACCTTCTGATCTACGTCATCTGTCGCACGAGGAAGATGCACAACGTCACCAACTTCTTCATCGGTAACCTGGCCTTCTCGGACATGTTGATGTGCGTGACCTGCGTCCCCTTCACGCTGGCCTACGCCTTCAGCGCTCACGGGTGGACGTTCGGACGCTTCATGTGTTACCTGGTGTTCTTGATCCAGCCCGTCACTGTATATGTGTCCGTTTTCACTCTCACGGCCATTGCCGTCGACAGGTGAGTGCAGCCACCTGACCTTCTAATGATTTCACTAATGGCTCAGACGCTAGATATCAAAGCTGAGTGGGGTTAAAGTGGGTCAGATCACTTGAGATGAAATGGATGTCTAAAAGGATGTGCACTGAATGATGGTTCTTTTGAAAAGGGTTTTGCATCTTTGGAGACCATTAGAGGTCTTTAAAGTGAAGTCTGCAGTTTGAGAGAACGTCACTATCCATTCTGTTTCTCCACTACTGCTTTGATGTTTGTTGACAAAATTGAATTGTTTCTTGCTTTCTTAACGTCATATTTCTCCCCGTAAATCCCATACAGAAAGAAATAATTATATTTGACTGTAAAAAAATTGAGCCTAATTTAAGATCTTTGCATTGTAACATTATTTCACGTTTTCTAATTACCATAATTCAAAAAATATTTTTACTATATACAAAAAAGTAAAAAGTTATAATATTATTTTAAAATGTAGTAGTTGTGAATTAATTTGTTGATTTAAATAAATAAAAAACAATCTATTACTGCATTGCACTGTAGTAAAAATAACTATATTGATTGTAAATGTAATATGTCCAGATGAATTACAAGTATTTGAGATTTAAAGTGCTAAATATACAGGTCCTTCTAAAAATTAGCATATTGTGATAAAGTTTATTATTTTCCATAATATAATGATAAAAATTAAACTTTCATATGTTTTAGATTCATTGCACACCAACTGAAATATTTCAGGAGATTTATTGTTTTAATACTGATGATTTTGGCATACAGCTCATGAAAACCCAAAATTCCTGTCTCAAAAAATTAGCATATCATGAAAAGATTATCTAAACAAGCTATTAACCTAATCATCTGAATCTACTAATTAACTCTAAACACCTGCAAAAGATTCCTGAGGCTTTTAAAAACTCCCAGCCTGTTTCATTACTCAAAACCACAATCATGGGTAAGACTGCAGAGCTGACTGCTGTCCAGAAGGCCATCATTGACACCCTCAAGCAAGAGGGTAAGACACAGAAAGAAATTTCTGAACAAATAGGCTGTTCCCAGAGTGCTGTATCAAGGCACCTCAGTGGGAAGTCTGTGGGAAGGAAAAAGTGTGGCAAAAAACGCTGCACAACGAGAAGAGGTGACCGGACCCTGAGGAAGATTGTGGAGAAGGACCGATTCCAGACCTTGGGGGACCTGCGGAAGCAGTGGACTGAGTCTGGAGTAGAAACATCCAGAGCCACCGTGCACAGGCGTGTGCAGGAAATGGGCTACAGGTGCCGCATTCCCCAGGTCAAGCCACTTTTGAACCAGAAACAGCGGCAGAAGCGCCTGACCTGGGCTACAGAGAAGCCGCACTGGACTGTTGCTCAGTGGTTGCATGTCATTCGGAAACCAAGGTGCCAGAGTCTGGAGGAAGACTGGGGAGAAGGAAATGCCAAAATGCCTGAAGTCCAGTGTCAAGTACCCACAGTCAGTGATGGTCTGGGGTGCCATGTCAGCTGCTGGTGTTGCTCCACTGTGTTTTATCAAGAGCAGGGTCAATGCAGCTAGCTATCAGGAGATTTTGGAGCACTTCATGCTTCCATCTGCTGAAAAGCTTTATGGAGATGAAGATTTCATTTTTCAGCATGACCTGGCACCTGCTCACAGTGCCAAAACCACTGGTAAATGGTTTACTGACCATGGTATTACTGTGCTCAATTGGCCTGCCAACTCTCCTGACCTGAACCCCATAGAGAATCTGTGGGATATTGTGAAGACAAAGTTGAGAGACGCAAGACCCAACACTCTGGATGAGCTTAAGGCCGCTCTCGAAGCATCCTGGGCCTCCAGAACACCTCAGCAGTGCCACAGGCTGATTGCCTCCATGCCACGCCACACTGAAGCAGTCATTTCTGCAAAAGGATTCCCGACCAAGTATTGAGTGCATAACTGAACATAATTATTTGAAGGTTGACTCTTTTTTTTTGTATTAAAAACACTTCTTTTATTTGTCAGATAAAATATGCTAATTTATTGAGACAGGAATTTTGGGTTTTCATGAGCTGTATGCCAAAATCATCAGTATTAAAACAATAAAAGACCTGAAATATTTCAGTTGGTGTGCAATGAATCTAAAATATATGAAAGTTTAATTTTTATCATTACATTATGGAAAATAATGAACTTTATCTCAATATGCTAATTTTTTGAGAAGGACCTGTATATTATTACTGTTAAAAAAATAACTATATTGATTCTTTTGATAATTAAAATGATATATTAAAGGTGCTCTAAGCGATGTCACACGTTTTTTAGGCCAAAACATTTGTTGTCACATACAGCAAACATCTCCTCACTATCCGCTGGCTGCACATAACATAACAAACTGTTCCAGCCAATAACAGACAAGAAGGATTTGGGGGTGGGGTTTGGGGGGTTAGTGCGTGGATGATGAGGATGGAGGGTCGAGCTAGCCTCTGTTTTGTTTGACAATACTTTAAACGTCAACAAGAAGTGACGTCACCCGACATCGCTTAGAGCACCTTTAATATAAATTATTATAAATAATGATAATTATTTATGCATTATTCTATTAATGAGATCAACAGGAATAAAAAAAAAACTCAAATGTAAAATGTCCAGATGAATTACAGTGATAAGAATTTGAGTTTAAAAGTGCTTAATATTACAAAAATATTAATATGTTCTACAAACAGGCTTCATTTTCTTTATACAAAACATAATGCTTTTTTTATTATTTGATTTGATTTGGGGGTAATTTTTGAACGAAAGAGACTATTAAAAAAATAAAATGAAATATATTTTATAATATAATATAAAATCTCTGTGCTGTAACAGGTATTACGCTACAGTTCACCCTTTGAAGAAGCGAATCTCAATGGCGGCTTGCGGTTACGTGCTGTCTGGGATCTGGCTGCTGTCGTGTGTGCTAGTCGCTCCCGCTGTTGCCCACACGTATCACGTGGAGTTCAGAGAAGAGGGTCTGACCATCTGTGAGGAGTTCTGGTTGGGCCAGGAGACCCAGCGTTTGGTGTACGCCTACAGCACACTGCTACTGACCTACATCCTTCCTTTATCCGCAGTCTGTGTCTCTTACTTCTGCATCTCCGTCAAACTCCGGAACTGCGTGGCCCCTGGACACCGCACGCGGGACCAGGCCGAGGCCCAGAGGGCACGCAAGCGGAAGATCTTCAGGCTGGTGTCTCTAGTGGTGGCGGCGTTCGCCGTCTGCTGGCTGCCCATCCACGTGTTCAACGTGCTGCGCGACATCGACATCCGCCTTATCAACAAGCGCCATTTCCTGTTGATCCAGTTGTTGTGTCATCTGTGCGCCATGAGCTCATCCTGCTGCAACCCGTTCCTGTACGCGTGGCTGCACGACCGTTTCCGCGCAGAGCTGCACAAGATGATCACCTGCCACCGTCGTATTGGCATTCCCGCCAACCACTGCGCAACAGCGAGCGTCGTACTATGACGTCACTGTGGGTTTCAGAAAAGATTAAAACTGATGGATGGAAACACTTGAGGCCCCTCACAGTGAAATCCTTTTTCATTCTTCACTTAGGTGTAAAAAAAAAGTGCAGCAGTATTCAGTTAGCGAACGTCCCAAATGAACTGGAGAGTATTTCCACATCAAAGACGGTGAGCTGCAGAGCCACACCCTACCTGATTATGATGTCACCACGGACCAATAGTAGTTCAAAGGTGTTTACTAGCCGGAACAAACTTTTCTGGAAAGTTCGCTGTTCCGAACTCCCAAAACGAACTTTGTTTTAGCGTTTGTTCGAAATAATGACACACGAGTTCATTCTTCAATTTTGCTTGTGGTATATCGGGGTCTTAAAGGAATAGTTCACCCAAAAATGAACATTTGCCCTTGATTTACCCACCTTCAAGTCACCCTAGGTGTATATGACTTTCTTCTTTCAGACGAATACATTTGGAGTTATATAAAAAAAAAAGTCCTGGCTCTTCCAAGCTTTATGATGGCAGCGAATGGCCGTTTCTGTTTTGAAGTCCATAAAAGTGCATCTATCCATGATAAAAGTACTCCACATGGCTCCGTGGGGTTAATAAAGACCTGAAGCGAAGCAGTGAGTTTGTGTGAGAAAAATATCCATATTTAAAACTTTTCTAAATTAAAATAACTTGTTTACGGCCATACGCAGTCTACTTACGCCTAATGTGCAACTTTTGATGTCAGAAGTAGCGTAGTGCTTCATGGCGTAGTGTAATTATCTCATCCACACTGAAATGTCGGAAAACACTAGAATTACATGCGTAAAATGTAATAAAAGCTAAAATGCTTGAAATGATACAGAGAAACCTAACATTAAAAAAGTTCTTCTGGCACAATCATTTTACTAGCAAAATATTGCTCCACTTACTGGTGCGTCACTATTCCATGAATGGTCTAAAACCCAGTTGCCCTCATGTTTTTCCACAGGAAGGCAATCTTTTGTCACCTTTGCAGGAATGTAATATTAAGTTCATACAAAGTAAAACATTTATTTGGACAATACTATGAAAATGAAACAGCAGGCACAACAATGCCGGTATAACCATAGTTTTGTGTTCATGCGTGAATTGTATTATATTGACTTCTATTTTTGAAGTGTTGTGTAATGTTCACTAACTTGTGTGAGGTTCGCTTCTCATGTCTGGTGTGCTTTCTTGCTGCTTACTAAGGGGCTGTTTACACAAAGCCATTTTCAACTAAAAGCTGAAAACTTTTTATGCGTTTTGGCCGTTCATTTACATGTCAACAGCGTTTTGTTGGCCTGGAAACGCAGACTTTTGAAAACTGATGTCAAAAGTACGTTTATACATCAACGATATACTAAAAATGTACTTGCGTTTTTTTTAATGTTTAACGTATCAAAACGATCCCCAGTCACACGGACCCACAAAAACTATTTAAAAGGCTGCATTATTCATTCCAGGCCAGTAGTTGGCAGTGTCACTTTGTAAAGAAACATTATCACAGCTGATGTCACAGCTTTCACAAATTCGTGTTTTTGTAGTTTACACAGAGATGAGAACGGTATCGTTTTCAAAAACTTGAATTTGAATCCTGTTTCCAAAAGTTTGTGTTTTCAGGCCCCCAAAACGCTGTTGTCGTGTAAATGGATGGCCAAATGCATAAAAAGTTTTCCTTTTTTGTTGAAAATGGTGTTGACTAAATGGCCCCAAAATGCAAGTTTTTGAAAACCATACCATTATCATCTCTGTATAAACTACAAAAATATGCATTTGTGAAAACAGTGACTTCCCGCTCGTTTTTAGTCGTTCCCGTGGATCCTTGTGAATGGTTATTGTTTTGAGAGCATTGTTATCCTTAATCCAAAAAAAACTAAAAAGGACAAACTTTTCAGTTTTTTGTACATCGTTGTGGTGTAAACGTACAACTCCTGAAAGATACCACATTTAGATATCTACTGTATGGGTATAATATGCGTCACATGACTAAACATGCACCATCGTGGTCAAATACCTCAGTCTTCACATCTCACACTACAACGTGAAAACGGCATTTTCAAATGGATCCACTTGATTAATGTGGACATAGCCTAATGTAATTGAAGGATGCTCCATTAGGACGGCTGTGTTAACTGGACTGATTCATTACTGCTATTTATTGACATTGTAACAAATGATTCTAATCTTGTTGGGCTGGTTTCAAAGGATCTACAAGGGTGAAATCAACATGAAATGGCATTCACAACCAATTTTTCTTCTGCAATGTTATGTTTTATGTGGAACAGGATATTCAATGGATATTCATCAAGGAAAGTGTCTTTGGTGACTTCAGCTATTACATTTCACTGCGAGATGACATTGCAAAAAAAAGCTCTTTCTTTGAAATCATGCACAATAAAACCAGAAACCTTTCATGTTGACTTTGAGAGTCCCAGAAGCCTGTGTGCTCCAGTAATGACTACTTTTTGCCTTTCACTTTTCCATTAGCAATTTCCTGTTTAAGAAGGAATTGTAATCATTCAGTGCATTAGAGCTCTGTGAATGTGAATGTACAGTGCAACATGTCAACAATGTTAAAGTCTGATGCATCATGAGAGAAACCATCAAAAAAGTAAACTGATTCATCTGTGCTTCGAAGACAAAGCTTCTGCAACAAGCCGTTTAAATGATTGCATGCTATCCATTTAAGAATAAATAAAGATTTACTTTTAATCAATTGGTATTTTTCTGTGATTTTTGGATGTTCAGTGTGCACTACCATCCAAAGGTTTGGGGTGGGTAAGATTTTATAATATTTTTTCAAGTCTCTTAAATCTCACCATTTATTTGATCAAAAATACATTAAAAACTCAAAATAACTGTTTGCGATTTGACTATATTTTAAAATTTAATGTATTCCTGTGATGGAAAAGCTGCATTTTCAGCATCATTACAATCTCCAATCACATGATCCTTCAGAAATCATTCTAATATCCTGCTTTAGTGCTCAAGAAACTATTATCAATGTTGAAAACAGTTGTGCTGCTTAACATTTTTTGTTTAAACCATAATAACCAGGCCCTGACTTGACGCGGAGCACTTTTCCACATCAAAGACCATTTTAATGAATATGAATGTTGGCATGGGTTTAAGTGTATGCACAATCTAAGATCAAATCTGTGCGTACGCACGCTTTAGAAATGGGGCTCAAGAGTCCTAGCAGAACAACTACAGGTGTAGTAGATAATCACATTAACAATGGAAAGTAGCCTATGTTCATGCTTTCTTTTAAATAAATGCCAGCTGGGTTGATATTTTGTTATCTAATGCAATGACATTTAAACATTTTCAAGTGTACAAATACCTTGTGTAAATGCCGTCAGACGTCAATAAGTCCTTCAATGAGCTCCAATTGCCAGAAAGCCTTTATTCAAAGCAGCTATTGATCTTAATACAAAAATATCTCCTGAAGGAGCAGACAAACACGACAGCATAATGAGAACAAGCACTTTAAATCATTGCTATAGTCAAGATCACACACCTGCAGGACAATTTAAATGGTCTGCATCACATCCTCAAGCAAATGAAAGAATGGAAACGGCTGATATTAATGATTCCACACACACACACACGACGTGAGCAGGAACAGCTGTGACATGGACACTAATAATATCAAGGTCTCGGAAATTAACTGTCCTGGAATAATACATTCGATGGACGATGGCAAAGGAAAATCTATTTGTTTTGTACACAGGGAATAGAGTCGGTTATTTACGTCAAAGGCACCCAGCATCAATCAAATAATATGAAATCACAGGCTCTGATTATAGAAGATTATAAACTACTTCCTGTACACGCAGCTATTCATAACAGCACTACCTCACGGATTCAAACCGGGAGAAAATGGCATTGCTTTCCAATATAAAACAATACAAAAATAATAGAGAAATATACAGGTCAGACAAAAATATTTTTATTAACAAATTCGTAAGATTTACAAAACAACTAAAATAATCCATGTAACAAAAAATAAAGAATCAATGTAACGAAAAACTAATCAGCAAGTAATTATGAGTAAACGAGATGACAATTACGCATGCTTTAGCTCCTTCTGAGCCTTGAGATACAATTTAATCTCATCTGGAGAGCGAATGTATGATTCAATTTCACTGTCCGATATGTCTTCGTCTCCGGTCACTTCCAGCTGTGGAACGGCCACCCTCTGTCGCTTGCGACTCTTCACGCAGGGGGGTAAAAACAAGTGCCTTTTGCCCCAGTGGCTTGGTGGTAGTTGACAATCCGTAGCTTCTTCATCAGCAGGATTCTCACATTCGGCCTGGGCAGAGTTCTCTGAGGAAGGCGGTTCGGAGCGGTTCGACTCTGATGGGTCACTGTCACATTCTTGATTTTGCAGCTGTTCTTGGTATTTTTTAACGGCCCTTGAGAGCAAAGCCCTGCGGTGCTTCAGGATGTCCTCCACCAGCGTGATCACGGTTTTGGGCTCCACCGGGGCGCCCCTCAGCCACGGCAGCTCTCGGCCCAGTTTACACAACACCTCCAGCAGCTCGCTCACACGCTTCAGGACCGTATCTCGGCTTCGGCGCCACGACTGCTCCGGTGCTTTTCCAATCTTGCAGAACGTAGTGAAGGAGTATTTCATGCGGGCCTGCAAAAGATTAACAATCGTGAATAATTCAATCAACATTTCCCTGCAGGAAAAACCAGTGGCGCTGTAATGTTTATGCTTTTTTTTTGCCAAAAATAAAAAACACTTTCTATTCGTCACAACACTCAAAGGTCACTCAAACAGAATAAATGTTTACACTATCATTCAAAGTGTGGGATTGGTATGGTTTTTTTAACGATTTTGAAAGAAGTCTCTTAAGGGGGTCGCACACCGGACGAGAAGCGGAGCGCCACGTCGCGTCTAGGATAACTCGAGGTATCGCACACCGGACGCGCACTTTCTTAGTTTATGGCCAGCAATATTGTTATATTTAAGGACATTATTGAATTAAGATAATGTATGTACAATGTTATGATTGTACTGTATAATTAAATACAATCGTTGCTGAGTTTGCAGTCTGAACACCTCAGAGCGTCCGTTAACTGAATGAATTGAGAATCTCACCTGAAAATCCGATAACATCAACAATTTTCTTTCACGCTGCTGATTTCTGTAAATTAATGTAAAACTAAATGTATATTGCGGCACAGGGTGAAGTCAATATACATTAACGACGATTTGAGACAAATAAATGTACATTTAAAATAAAACCACGTAAATGGCGCTCTGTGGCACGGCAGGGTTTTGAACAAGGTCTTGAGCCTGAAATTATTTAACGAGTCAAAATGATGACATCCTAAATCGAAACTATGAGATTAAAAAGTCAATTACTAAAAGTTAAAATTATGACACAGAAATTATGAGATTAATGTCAAGATTGTGGCAAATCAAAATTGATTTAAAAAAAATAATTATGACATTAAAATTTGAGATTAAAGTCAAAATTGTGACATTGAAATTCTCAAAATTCAGACTTAAAGGGTCTTAATTATGAGATAAATACAAATTCAAAATTGTCTAACTAAATTGAAATGACATACAAAGCCAAATCTATGACATTGAAATTAAGAGATTAAAGTCAAAATTGTGACACATAATTGACAATTTAAACTTTTTATCTCATAATTATGACTTAGTAAGCCATAATTTACCAAAGCATGATTTTTTCCCTTATGTGACAGAAATGGGCTTCCATATCAGTGTCACATGATCCTTCAGAAATCATATGCTGATTTTGCTGCTCAAGATTCAAGATTTATATCTGATTATTCTGCTGTGCTGCTTAATATCACGTTATACACTTTCAACAAATAACTTTTAAATTTATTTGATATCTTTTGTAACATTATAAATGTATTTACTGTCACTTTTGATCAACTTAAAATGTCCTTACTGAATAAAAGCATTCATTTCTTAAAAAAAAAACCTTCTGAATGGTAGTGCACATTTGTTTCGTGCTGCCCGATTTCATCGTCTTACAAATTGCATCGTTTTCTTTGAACACAAATGTCTCGCTTTCAGAAACACACACTCATCAGAATATTACGTCACTCACTGAAGGATTCAGCGACTGCCAGGCCACATACACTGATCCCATGAGGAGAGGCAAAGGCTGGCGTCCCGTCACGATCCAGGTATCAGCAGCAAGTTCGATCAAAGCAGACATCCGGTCCACCAGCCGCTGGGGGGTTTCAGAGAGCACCTCCTCCACCTGTTTGGGACCCAGCTTGAAACTACAAAAACACTGAAAGTAAACAAACTGACTTTTACATTGACTCAAATATTGTGGAAGTCGTGATAGCATCAGACTCACTCGTGGCAGAAGCTTTCCATCAGGTCTGTGATGCCTGTAGTGGTGGCCTTAATGTTCAGACACTTTATGAGCTCCTGATATACCGTGCCTATCACCGAATTGTCCACCCCCAACAGGTAAGCAACGGTTCCCATGGCAACAGGCCAGTTTCTCTGGCGACAGACGCAGAGTATGCAACAGCCACCCAAGACTTCTTTCTTGGTTAAAGTCACATGGAGAAAGTTCGGGAGATTGTAAGCGCGCTCAAACAGACTCACTACTTCCGACTCCATGTCGTTGGATAACCTGAGGATACGGCACATCGCACGCAGCCGAATGAAGCCTGGAAAGACAGAAAAAGAAGAGAAAATTACAGTCGCATAATACGGACAAAATTCAAAGCCATGAAAAGCCAGCAAACCCTTTAACTTTTGTACTAAAACTATTAAAAATAATTGTAGGTAACAAATAAAACTGAAAATAAAACAATATTAAATTTAATATTTGAAAAAAAAAAAAAAGTTTTAGAAATGCTGCCTGAGCAACTAAATGAGAAAAGTTGAAGTACTCAAATTACTGAAACCATAACAGAAATAAAAATAGGGTTTGTAAGAACTATTAAGAAAACTGAAAACTAAAAAAACTAATTAAAATATTTAAGTAATACAATAGTACATAAATAATACAAAAATGCCATACACTAAGACGCTAGAAAGGGACTGTTTACATAACAGAACTTGGAAACACTTTACAATAAGGTTCCATTTGTCAACATTAGTTCACTGCATTAGTTAACATGAATTAACTATGAAAATTACAGGGGCTGGAGAATGAAACTGAAACACCTGGTTTTAGAACACAATCATTTATTAGTACGGTGTAAGGCCTCCTTTTGTGGCCAATACAACATCAATTCGTCGTGGGAATGACAGATACAAGTCCTTCACAGCGGCCAGAAGGATTTTGAGCCATTCCTCTTCAGAACAGGCCAGGTCACGATGTGCTGGTGGAGGAACACGTTTTCTAACTTGCTCTTCCAAAATACCCCAAAGTGACTGAAAAATATTAAATCTGGAGACTGTCCAACCCATGAGAGATGTTCACTTTCATTTCATCAAACCACTGTCACAAGTCTTGCTGTGTGTGTTGGTTTCACTCTGGACAGCAACAGGGTGTTAAGACTCTTTGGGGCTTCTCCACACCGTAACTCTCACGGATGTGGGAAAGACAGTGAATATGGACTCTTCAGAGACCAATACATGTTTCACATTGTCCACAGCCCAAGATTTCCACTGTTGGCACCAATGAAACCTACATTTGGCATTGGCACAAGTGACCAAAATTTTGGCTATAGCAGCCAGACTGAATATTGACTGTGGAGCTCCCAATGAACAGTTTTGGTGGAAACATGTGAGTGGAGGTGCGTGTTTAATTCTGCAGTGAGTTGGGCAGCTGTGGTTTTATGGATAAAATTCAGATTATTAGCTGGACATCCCTCTCAGGGGGCTTTCACACTGGCAGTTTAGTTGGGAACGGGGCATGGTTCGCATTAAAAATCGCTAATGTGAACGCTGTCATGGGACCCGGGTGCGCACTGGGGTATCGAACCCGAGACTACCTGGAGGAGGTGGTCTGAGTTCGGTTGTTCCTGAACCGTGCCGCGGTTCGCGTGAATGTGAAAGCAACACGGACTCGGGTGCGCACTTGTTCAGGAAGTATAGTAACCTGCGCATGCGTTTTAGCTTATTGTGATGTATTCAGTTAAATAAAACACTTGTAAGGGATGATAGTGTTGATGAATTACCTTGGATACGAGCGAGAGTGAGCCGGCAGTGTATTCACGCATTGCGCGTGCATCAGGGCAACACATTTGAAAATCCACTGTCTCCTCAATATAGTCTGTTTGCAAGCAGCATTCTATCTTATGTGACACATGCACAGTAAACCTGTATTGTTCACTCAGCTGCGCATAATAGCAGCGAATTAATAATAAACACAATATATTGACCCGTGTTCTGTTTTCTATCATGCGCCGTGCACGTTTGCAATGACGAAATATACACGCAAACGCAACAGGGTTCGATAGAATCAAGTTGAGTGTGAAACCAGACCAACGCTGCAGGGGGCGCCGCGAACAATCGTGCTCGGACCGCAGCAAACGAGCCCAGTGTAAAAGCCCCCTCAGTCAGCTTCCTCGTGTCGACAGTTACTCCTGTTGGATGTGGTTTGTCCTGTGTGGTGGAATGTCTACATTAACCTGAATACCATAAACCATAGCGTTCAATTCCCCACAGAGACTTGCTGTCCTGGTCACAGATGAGCCAGAGAGACACACACCAACAATTTATCCTCTTTTGAACTAATGTGTCTCCCATTATGTTGTGTGGACTGCAATATTTTATGTATTAGCTAATGTGAACAAATATGAATAAATAAATACTGTAAAAAAATGTATTGCTCGTTAAAGCATTAGCTAGCGGGACCTTATTTTTAAGTGTTACCCAATGATGATAAAATGTGAGCCATTGATCTTACCAGCAATTAGATTTCTGCACGGTTTCTTGATCTCCTCCGTGGAAGCATGATAGGGGACAGCTGGATAAAATGAAACGAGTGTCAAAGCAGAAGCTTTCAAGGAGAGTGAATTAGGATCAGTTCAAAGCGAAATGTCCCGTGCTGGGTTACCTCTGCCCTGGGTCTCATCGCTCAGTAAGGTAGTCAGAAGGCCCTCCTCGACCACTGAGCCACAGTCCTCACACACCCACTGCCTCTGAGAGTACAGATCATCCTCCACCACACTGGACGAGCCGCACTCAGGGCAACTGCTCGGCATTCCTGCATGAGAAGTATATCAGCTCTAGTCCACCATCACACTCTTAATGAAGCATTGCATGAGAAAACAGAAAATCTCTATATTCATGTTAAAGGCATTTAGCAGCGCTTAGTTTCTGATCAGCAAATGTCAAACATGCAATGGTATGCAATATGAAACAAACAAAAGCGAATCACACTGTTCCGCACGTATCAATACAAACAGACAATATTTATTTTACAAATATTTAGGGATTTTGACGATCTTACTGGTGGCAGTTGCTCTTCAAATGGTCGGCGGAGTATTACTGTTGCAGAAAATCAAAATGAGTTGCTCCTGTTATACAAACTTCTGAAAGCAGCATTTATCATCCATCCTTCCTTGCGACATTTGTACGTTTGTTTTGATGGCGCCGCGCTTCTTGATGACGTTATTGGTCCGGGCGGAAATAAGACTGTCAATAAAAGTTCCTTTATAATGTAACTATATATGTTCGAAAAATAATAATGATAAAAAGTGAAAATAAAATTCAGAAATGTACAAAAACTGTCATCATAATTTATTAATACAGGTCTTCTATATGACAACTTAACACACCAGCAAATAATATTCTCTTCTATGCATTTCTGACGTAATAAATGTTATTTTAATACTTTTGCAGTGGGAAATATTTTATTGTTAGTTAACAAGTTACCATCATGGGAAATTAGTGTCCGACAAGATATCAGTTTAATAAAATAACTGAGATTACAATAAAACTAATTTAAAATGCAATGAGTAAATTAATATATTAAGTAACTAGGGTAATATTATATTAACCAGTTATTGTTGTGAATGTAACACTAAAATAAATGTGGTTAGTCTTGTTGCAGCAGCATATAAACATTGCCAAGAGTGCTGTGTGTAGAGCGTCATCTGACATTCAATCAATGCTTTTGAGCCTGTTTGTTGGTCCAATGAGGGTTTCCAATAATACAGGTGAAGGTCTCTGCGTGTTATTACTGTCTTTTCTCGAGGCAAAGTATTTTGGTTAAATTCAATACATTTTGTCTTATGTATTTACTCGTTATTTCATCTGACTCCATAAATGAAAAGGGTTTTAATGATATCTGGGTATCATTAAAAGTGAGCGAATGTTTGATTATTCTTTTGAAACTCTTTAATTATGTTTTACCCGTTCAGATCAGGAAACTATGCCGCTCAGAGGTCCTCGCATCTTCTGCGGGTCTCACGATCACAATCTCGTCAGTTTCGTCACTAAACAGAGGTTTTTGACTAATATCTCAGACGGTCGGATTCACCCAAAACACAATCAGAGATACTTTTCGTTTAGTCCCCTTGAACTGCATACACTTGAACTTAATTCCATAGTTATACTTTAGTAGAGGTTTTGGCCCTATTTATAGGTATGAGTTGACCAACAATACTTCCCTCATAATAGTTTAGACTGGCCAAGCCCGTGATTTCTCACGTACACTTATCTAAAGTTACTTTAAATTAAGACAGAGATAAAATAGACGTACCCAAATTTAGGTTGGTCAAGTAGCACGTTAGCTACCCTAAACGGAATGCCCCGTCTCTACAAAACAAGTACTCTTGAATTAGTGACAAAGTATCAGCCGTCGCCAATCTGACGCAGTCTTGCGGGAGCATATACGAATCCGATAATATCCTTGGAAAACAAACTCAAGAGTCAATCAGAGTAAAATCAAACGTTTACAATTTAATATGTCAGGTAAATGTATCATTACAATTTCATAATCAATTCAAAGATAATGTAAAACCTCAAATGCTCTAGAACAAAGAGGAAAAAGTTTACCCGACAAGAAATGCGTGAGGCTGAGAGTCTCGCAACTCTCAGCCTCACGGGCCGATCTCAGATACAGAAAAGGCCCCGAGCTCTCGCTGCGTTTCATTATATACCCAGACCTCATTTCAAATCTAAGCCTCATCCACAGTGGAAATTTACCTCCAAGTCACCATTTGCTAGCAGTAGAAAATTAGCATTCAGTCAAATGGTCAGAAGATGTTAACTCAAAGACACACCCTCCGGTGTGGAAGATATTTCTAAACTTCCTTAGAACTTTATCTTTTGGTTTACTTATTTGGGAATGAGACATTTGTACCAGTCGCACCGAGACATTTCAAATAATACCAAACATGTATGATAATCATTCACATTAAACCATTTAGATTCTTGTGTGAGTTTGGGAGATCTCTGCCAGGATGAAGAATAGGGGAGAGAAATGTAGATTAGGAGGAGGGAGGTGAAACCTTCGTCTCAATAGTGCATGAGGGGGAGTTCAAATGTTAATTTCCTTTTTTTTTCTAAGAGAGTGGTCCTCTCTTAAAGTCCTTCTAGTTTTCCCAGTCTTACACTTTTCATTCTAATAATTAAAAGCTTAACCTGCCCTATTAAAAATGCACGTAGACACAATGCTGTGAGGCTGGCCACACCTATGACATTCTTTATTTCAAAAGCAGAATAATAAATTCTGAGAATAAGAGAATAATAAAGCTGTTAAGTTATATGACAAAAGGCATAACATACAAATGATCACATTATTTACAGATTATTTACTTCTAAAGTGCTTCAATGTCAATACAGTGCCCTGTCTACAAAACATTATACAGCTTAAACTATATAAAATATTTTGCATAAAGAATATGATAGTGAAATATTGTTTACTTAGTGAAAATGTGGGGATCACTTCCATTGAATGCTCTGACCAAAACATTTAATAGATATAGATATAGAATTTAATAGAAAGAAAACTAATCAAAGAATATTAGCAATTCAATTGGAAAAAGTGGACAGTAAAAACCTTTGGGGAAAATTCTTAAATTCTTAATAAATCATGTTATCAGTCACATGGTTAGGTGGATCTGCGGGAAGCCAAATAATAAACATTCATGTCACCATTTAGTGTGAGATGTCAAATCAGATATACATCAACCTGATCTTCAGCTCAGTAGTGTGGTTTAGTGAAAAGCCTCTGTGATTTGCCCACAACCTTGTACTGTTGTTCATCCCAGATTTGTGATTACAGTTCACATTAGATACAAAACCCTCTACTACAAATGTACTGTCCTTCAAACTGATTTCTTCATCGAGGTCAAGGTCATTAAGATGCCGGGGTTCTCCTCCATGACACGGACTAGAAGATTGTCTATATACAGCTCCAATTCCCCTATCTTAGAGTCCTTTTGTGAAAGCTGCACCTTCTGCTTTTCCAACAAGTTTATGAGTTCTTCGTTGGTTAACTGGGAGTACGGCCCTGTCCCTTTAGCCTCTGGGGCCTAAAAGATAGTTGGAACACAGAAATATCATCTTTAAAAAAAAAAAACGTCAAGTGAGAGGAACAACATCATATCATATGTCTGTTCAATGCATGGTAAACGGTTGCACAATAGTAGATGAGAAACAAAAAGAAAAAAAGCTTACACTACCTTCATCTTGACTTGCATGTCATCTGTAATTGTAGCAGATGTGGAATTGTCTTTGGTCTCTCTGAGGTCTGGATGATTGTCAGTGGTGCTCAAGGGTTTCACTGCATGCGGCCTGACAAGAGAAGGAGAGCTATAAGTCTTACAACAGATCTAAGAGTACAGGGGTTGAATAAAAAGCATTCAATCTAAGGACTCTGCAAGAAGATAAAATATTATAAAGCCCTGAATTTGTTGGCTTCAATGCAGTGTTTCCCGACCCCGTTCATGGAGGCACACAAACACTACACATTTTCCAACTCTTCCTAATCAATCACACCTGAATCAACTCATCAGCTCGTTAGTAGAGACAGACCAGAAATATATGGGTCAGATAAGGGAGACAACCAAAATGTGCAGTTTGGTGTGCCTCCAGGAGCAGGTTTAGAAAACATTGCTTTAAATGTACTTTGTAAAGTTGGGGTGAAAATTGAAGCCTTTATTTCCAAAGATGAAAGTGTTCCTATCTGTGGTTTTCAATGTTTGGATAACCATTTTAAAGTTAATGTAAAAGGAGAAGGTTCACACTAGGAAATTAAACACCCCATCCATTTCACCAGCGACTCTGAAAAGACAAAGTTTATACCATTGTGTTTTGAAGAAAGACTAGTTATGTGGAACATCACATGGAAGTCCCAACAATGAGTAATCTAGGGTCCAGAGTGTAATCTGATGTAGACTAATATGCACACTTCCAGTCAGGCAATAAATTACAGGAACTTTTGTTGTAGTCTTCAACAGACACCATAATAAATAACTTATAATAACCTCGCTACTTTGAGATATTACACAAACATTATAAGAGCCAATTATAAGAATTTGATATTTTCTTGTCTATACAAAGAAAAACGCAGTTGGCCACATCAATTGACAACTTCAACATCACCAAGCAAAGGGTTCTGTTGATTATCAAACACACAAGCAGTAAGCAACAATTCAGGCAAGACAGGAGTACCAGATCCTGCTTCAGGAGGGCCAACTTCCTGCAGATTTTAGCTCCAAGCCCAAATAAACACACCTGAACAAGATAATCAAGGTCTCCAATATTGTTAGACTTCTAAGGATGCATTATCTAAAAACAAGTAGATCATACAGATCACTAGTGCCAATGGTGTCTACGATCTACTTGTGCTTTTGGGAAACGCAGTCCATGCCAGTGTATTGGGGCAGGTTAGAGCTATACTTTGCAGTACAGTGGCCCTCCAGAAGCAGGACTGGACACCCCTGAGTTTGGAGAACTAGATGTGCATCATCTCACATAATATTCATGAGCCAAGATCATTCTAATATTACTGTCTGCTCTCCATTGAAATTGAGTAATTGAAAAAAACAAAAAACACAACTTCTGTGTCGAACATTACTTCAAACTTTAAAACCTTTTCAATTCTCAAGAACATTGAATTTTAACTAATGGCTAACAGGAACCTACCGTCGACATCTGCTAAAACTTCTAAGGGTCTCTAGAAGTTCTACAAGAGGCCTCACCTGCAGGGTTTGAAGGCAGTAGTATCACCTGTTCTCTCATGATCACTTCCATTATTCTGGACAATGATGGACTTAACATCAATCGGTGAAACTCTGGCCTGCGGCAAACTCTGCCTGTGCCCTGATCCTTGGCCTGCTTCCACGATCAGAGAAGAATGTTCGGTCTTAGTTTGCGTTTCATTTTTCTTGAGAGCTTGATTCAAGATTAGAGAAGAGTTTCCATGGGATAGGGTAAAACATGAGGTTGGCATGCTACTATTAATAGTTAATAACATGTCTTGATCTGGTCTGGTGGGTTGACTGGTTGACTTAAGTACAGCTTCTGGATGCTGGCTTGAGTTTTGGTTGCCAGTTGCTGCTGAATAGGCAGGAGGCAACGGGGCCCGACTCTTTTTGGAAACACCAATATCAGGCAGGACATTTTTGATATGGCAAAGAACTGTTCCAAGGATTGGTTCAGACCTTAAAGAAATGTCTCTTTCAAGAAAGTCTAGTTTACACTTTGCTGGCAAATCCTCTTGTCTACATTCTCTTGAGGAAAGGTCCTCAGAGTGCACAGAATCAGGTTTGGTGGAAGGCTCTTCAGATACAAGCTTTCCAGTAAACTGGTTTGAAGACTCATCTAGTTGATCAATGCAAGAGTTTGAGGTAGCTCTGACTTCAACAAGAGATACAACATGTTCAGTCAAATAGACGTTACGAATGGCTAGGTTGTTGGGTTCAGGTTCAGATGCAGAATTCTTGCATGATGTTGACTGTAATAACGGCTTTGGAGCTGGACCCTTGTTGTGTTTATTTACTTTGACCGCGGTAGATATAAAAGGGTTGGTTTCTTGTCTGTTACAGGGAAGACTCTGGCTAAGATGTGATAAACTGGTGTTCCTAAAATTGTCTGCATCAAAAGTCCTTGACTCATCCTGCGAGACTGGGCGCCCTTGGTTCATCAGGTCTTTTTCATGGAATCTAGTAGTTTTCCATTCACCAATATGAAGAGTCTTTGCAGATTGGTCTGCATGTTTGTTTTGCATTTCTTGCCTGTTCTTTGAGACATCTGGTAGTAAAGGTGCGGGATGTTTGTCTTGTCGTAAACTGCAGGAATCGGAGTCTCCACCTTCCTCAGATGCTCTAGACTGAAAACTTAGTGTGGCTTGAGGAATTTCTGGTGCTCTTGGAGGGATGTCTGGTTTTTCCATCAGCGCCTTGTTCTGGGGATGCATCGGGGCACGTCGTTTCTTCTCTGATCGTTCTGTGACGTTTTTGAGACTGACAACGCTATCAGTGTTTCCGCTAATGGCATCAGAATCATCTAAGAATGGGTTGGTGTTTGGCACAGATGCTTGTGAAAAGAAGTTTCCAGAAACAGAAGAACTGAAGGAGCAGGATAATGAGAGGGAAGATTATCTTATTTAGACTTAGCAGATGTTTGATCGAGTTTAAAGCCATTTTGCTTTGCTCAATAGCAATCAAAACCACTAAAAGCATTAAACACATTAAAACTGACCCTATTTACTTTCATTCAAAACTAGAATTAACATTATGCCATCATTTACTCGATCTCATGTCATTCTAAACTTGTTTGGGATAAGTCTATGGACATTTCTTACAGCAACAAAGCTTTCTGAGACAAATTTAGAAGGAAAATTTGAGGACAGAACATTCTCTTTAACTGCTAGAGATAACTGGTTTAGATTTAAAGAGCCACCCACAAATCGTGTTGTCTACTTCCAGTCTCCTACACATTCCAGAACCATTAAGAAGCCCTCAAGTCTAAACACATGAGTCAGATAAAAAGAACTGCTTGATCAGCTGTTTTCCAGGGAAACAGATTTCTCCAGTTTCCTCTGGGTTAGACCTCAATTAAGTACCACACAAGAGTTAACACAATGAGGGTTAGAGACCTTATAAAAAAAACTGTCAGCATTAATGCATCTCAGCAGAAAATAAATAGATAAACCGATACCACAGTAAGAAGGATTTCGTTTATTCAGGTTTTTGGATTTCATTCGGTTAAAGGTTATTCAACTTAGTCGATATGGCAATCATCTTCAGAAAATATGATTGAGAAAGACTAATAGAAGTTTTACATGTCTATATTATACTTGGAGTCCTGGAAAAAGTTTCAAATCAACTGCTTCTCATGCCAGACGTTTTTTTTAGCACACGAACAGACACTCACAACAACACACAGAGTACTGCTGCATATTTCATAATGGTGCCAAAAGCTCTTACAGGACGGTGTTAATCATGGCAGTGTGGTGTTATGGACCCTACCACACTGAAATCGAGTCTAAGCATACCACAGAAACACTGAGAGACACTTCCATGCCTTTAATATTAAAGCTGTGATCACAGGTCATGGATTTGCCTTCCAGTTGAATTGGTAAAAAAAGGAGAAATTTGGAGAATGATTTGAAACAGCTCTGTGAAATGATACATCCATGAGTTAAGAAGAACATGGACTGTCAGTAAGCTCCAAAGACGTTAAGTTGTTAGAGTGTGCCGGATGTCTGTCAAGCCACAAACTTCATGAAAAAGGAGTGCTTCCTTTTGGGTGATTGGTAAACAAGCTTGGAGGGATGGGGACATTAAATTTAACATTTAATTTAATATTAAACAATAATATTGATCTGCCTGCATTGGCACTATTATACAAGAACTGAACTGAGCTGGACGATGACATCATGGTTTACTCCAGAGTGGCTTGCTTTATTTATTTATTTATTTAAATGAACTAAATTAACAACTTTTTTCAAAAATGAAACATCACTGAACTTAAACTGGATTGTGACACCATTTTCTGCTGGAAACAAACTTTTTTGCATTATATTCCTGTTATCTCTGTAAACAATCTATTGTAAAAAGTGCTATATAAATGTGACCTGACAAGCTAAATACGTTCAACTGACTGGTCAATTTGTTCAAGTAAATTTACTTTTTTTAATTTAGTAGGTAGCTTTATATTTTAGAACGGTTTATGCAAATATTAAACATAAAACGTGTTCTGATTGGCTGATTTTAACCCTTCCATTTTTGCTTTCACTGAGGACAGATAAATTACTAAGTAGTCATGTGTTTTAGTGCCGGTTTCATGCAATAAGCAGATATTCTGCGTAAATCATTTATAAAAAAAAATAAATAAAAAATAATAATAAATGAAACATTCTTAGGCAAAAATTAATATAAGAATGAATTCACAAAGGATTTACATGAGAAATCTGTTCATTTTTCATGAATAATGCCAAACGGTGTAGTTTAAATGCACAAGCTTCTGTGATTTCATGTAACAGACTGACCTTGGCTTGACCGCAGACACTTTGGTTGAGCGACTGAGGGTTTCAGGTTGAGGAACAGTGGCTTGCTCGAAGGGATTGGTGGAGCTCTCGTCTACTGAGAGAAGGTCTTCAAAGGGATTGGTGGGTGGGGTGTAGTTAATCTCATCAGGTGCTTTTTTACTTGTATTCAGTCGAGCACTCCTGGGTTTCACCTCGGGCCGCTGTGCTTTCTCTTTCCTCTGTCTCTCCATTTCCTCTTTCTCTTGCCTGATTCTCTCCTGGTCTGCCTTCTCTTTCAGCTTCCTCTTCTCCTCTTCCTCAGCCATTTTTTTCACCTGCTCCTCTCTCATCCTTCCTTCCATTTTCTTTTTCTCGAACTCCACCTTCTCTTTTTCCAGCCGTAACCTTTCTTGCTCTTTCGTTTCTTTCTCAGTCATTCTTTTCTCCTCTTCCCTTTTCCACTTTTCCTCTGCTTCCACCTTTTCTTTTTCCTTCCGTCGTCTTTCCTCTTCTTCAAAGCGTCTTTCCGTCTCAATCTTTCCTGTCTCTTCTTTTTTTCGTAGCTTTTCATTCTCAAATCTTGTTCTCTCCTCTTCCTCCATTTTTCTCCGTTTATCTTCTTCCTTCCTTGCCCTTTCCTCGTCCTCCATTCTCTTCCTTTTCTCCTCTTTGATCCTCTTTTCCTCAATCCCTCTTTTTTCCTCTTCCTGTCTAATTCTTTCCTGTTCCTTATTTATTCTGATTATTTCATCCTGCTCAATCCTTTTCCTTTCTATCTCCTCTTTCTCAATCCTTCTTTCCACTTCTCTTTTCTCTAGCTTCCTCTTCTCTTCCTCCTTCACCATCCATTTCTGCTCCTCTTCCCTCTCTATCTTCTTTCTCTCTTCCTCTCTCGCAATCTTTTTTATCTCCTCTTCCTGTTTCTCTAGCTTCCTCTTCTCTTCCTCTCTCTCCATCCGTTTACGCTCCTCTTCCCTCTCTATCCTCTTTCTCTCTTCCTCTCTCTCAATCTTTTTTCTCTCCTCTTCCTGTTTCCCTAGCTTCCTCTTCTCTTCCTCTCTCTCCATCCGTTTACGCTCCTCTTCCCTCTCTATCCTCTTTCTTTCTTCCTCTCTCTCAATCCTTTTCCTCTCCTCTACCTGTTTCTCTAGCTTCCTCTTCTCTTCCTCTCTTTCCAACCGTTTCCTCTCCTCCTTTTCAGCCTGTCTCCTTTCCTCCTCTAGTCTTTCCCTGACTTCCACTTCCTGTTTCATCTGTTCCTCTTGTTTTCTGTGCATCTCTTCCACTGACTTCTCTTGAGTTTGCAGATGAGAGGTTTTAAGAGAGTCCACTGAGGTTTTCTGGTCATGACCTCTGCGCAGGTCCTCCATGGACCCATGGCCTGAGCTGTTCAGGCTGAAGGTGGAACCAGCTCTTTTCTCTTGCTCTTTCGTGTAGACGTGACTGCCATTGATGCACAAATTGCCCTGCACCATGCCCGTTCCAAGAGAGCCGGTACCTTGGGAAACCTTGCTGTCAGAGCTTCCAGTCCGCTTGTGCTTCAGAAATTTAAATTTCTTTTTGCCTTTGAAGATGAAAAGAGATAAAATCAATAATATAACACCACTGAAATTCACTAATTTAAAGATTTTGGCAGACACCTGCACAAAGCAAAAACAGCAGCGCACTGAATGAAAATGCAAATTCACTCTCTAACAGTTGGTGGCTCTTATGGAACAGCAGCGGTTTCTTTAGGTAACGCTTGTACACAAAGCAGATAAACACTACTTTATACGGAGGTTAGAGAAGAAAACAAATGCATTCAATTACATTTTTCTTATATTTTTAAACATTGTGCACAGAGAGCTTGTTGTGCCTGGTACAGTATTTGCTCTGCTGGCACATCTGCTCTCTTCTTCGCATCAGTCTTCAGCGTGTCCCATCTCTGTCCTGTGCTTAAGTACTGTTTACAGAATTCGAAATATTTCCACAAAAATGAGATTTTGGTAAATGATTCCAATGCAGTTAGTGTGCAAGTCCAGAATAGAGATCGGCCAAAACAAAACAATTTATGGCCGGTCGACTGGTGCATCTCTATTAATATAGGTCAGAATTTTAAATGAATATGACTTGATTCCTTATGTCATGGGGAGATACTTTATAGTTTTAATTTTAGAAAACATAAATATGATTTGATTCCAACTTCAGCTAAATAAAAAAATAAAAAAACAGTTTAATTAATAATGGATGATATCAATATTTACATTTGGCAGATACAAGAGCATAAATTAATCAGTTCATGATTACACTCATGATCGAACCCATAACCTTGGCATTGCTACCATTAAACTGCTACAATATTGATATATCTGCTAACACATTGTTCTTGTAGGTTAGTACAGTGCATTGTGTGGTGATACCTTCAGGAGTCTCTACATTTAGGCCAGACGATCTGCTCAGACTGATGGCCGAGTCTTTTTCAGGCAGGGTGGCGAGCGTGGACATGGACTGGGACATGTTACGGTGCAAACCCGGCTTGGGTGCAAAGAGAGACTTCAGTTTATTCTTCTTTTTGGCTCCAGGTGTGACGTCAGGTTCTTCCTCACCCTCGCTGTCTGTCAGTACCTGTCCAAATGAAGGCACGATGGCAGAAGCAGAATCTGACATCCCATCTTTCTTTTTCCCTTTAAGCTTATCCTTAAGCTTGCCAAGCCGTGAGCGTGACTTGTCCTGCCCGGAAAGGTCGTACATGCTGGCTGTCATGTTGTTCCTCATGAACTGAATATCTAGGAGCACCTCACCCCGGTCTTTGTCAGCTTTCCCAGTCTTGCCCATCAATTTAAACCATCTGTTGGAAACAAATAGCACAGGATGTTTAGTTAAGCATTTTTCATTTCCCAGAGAACCCCCCTCAAAGAAAAAAGGAAGCCTGAGGCAAGATTGAGATAAAATGAGATTATAGAATAAGATTGTGTTGTGCTATATAGTTACACTTTGCAAAATGGTCAGAATTGCAAAAATGACAAGGTTGTTATGCACTCAAAGCTATGGGATTCCAAAGTCCAAGTAAATAGTTTCATGAGATTGTTGACATTCCTCAGCGACTAAACCAGAGTGGCATATTATGGTTCAATGACTTAGACACTGACTTGTTAGAACAATGTGTGGCGAACAGGACGGCCGAGGGACGTGAGAGAACGGCGCGAGGCCGGTGGTGCGATTGCTAATGAGCAACACATGTGAAGCACACCGGTCTCGCATCTCTCACGGAGGAGCGGAAGCATAAAGGAGGAGCGACGACGTTGATGATCGAGAGAGGAACAGGCCTGTATTTTAGTTGTGTTTTGTTTTTGTATTTTATTTTAGCCAGCAGTCGTCCGCGAGGGGCTGCTGGCGGTATTTTCGTTTGTTTGTTTTATTTTAAATAAATTATATTTTGATTGTTCGCCGGTTCCCGCCTCCTTCTTCCCTGAACATTGCTACACTGGTGCCGAAACCCGGGAAGAGGGAGGAACGCGCCGTCAGAGAGTCCTCGCCGGTGTGGGGAATCCGCGGTGCCATCGAGCATGGTGCGCGAGTCGCCGCCGCTCGCCGTGGGCCGGAGCCTGCTGCCATCCGCCGAGCGTGGGGAGGAGCAGGGAGCAGGGAGCGGGGGACTCGCGGCCACGGACGCTCGAGGCGGGGCGCTGGAGTGAGTTGCCGGTGGGACGGTCGAGCTCGCTGCCGGCCGCCTGGGTATTGGAGGGGCGGCTGCCATCCGGGAGGGAGAGGAGGAGTCGCCGCCGCTCCTCCGTGAGAGATGCGAGACCGGTGTGCTTCACATGTGTTGCTCATTAGCAATCGCACCACCGGCCTCGCGCCGTTCTCTCACGTCCCTCGGCCGTCCTGTTCGCCACACAATGATTTCAGGGTCCAAAACAAAAACAAAAAATCTACTGCATTGGACAGTTTGAACATAAAACCCTGCATTTTCCTTTTGGGCATCAATAAAATGGGTCAATCTAAAATGCCCCCCAAAAACAATGTACAGCCTTGAGCAAGCCGTTTCTGAGCAGCAATAAGAGACGTATCATGTTGTTTTCCAGGCTATGTAGGAAACTATGACTGAGCTACTGAGCTAACATGACTGTAAGAAGCAACAAACTTAGATCCATGAAAAAACAGAGCAATAAGATGAGGACACAAGGGTGCTAAAACTGCACACAGGCCTCATTGTAGGGAAAAGCAGTAACGTATGGCTGTGAGAATTGAGTGGGAGCTTAGAAAAGCAATTTAGAGAAAGCTCTGTGAATAACACATTACTGACACTAAGGGGAGAAAACACTACACACGCATATTAGGGTCAGATGAGTTTACGAGGAAAAATGGCAGTTCACTAAAACCTTATAAGAGCCAAATGCATTTCTTTAAACAACTTTAATCATTGCAGGAAAACCCCATATAAAATATGACAGATAGTGCCTGACATAAGGTTTGGTGATAAAATAAAATAAATCCCAAACCTTGTGTAAATAGATTCACGTGAATGTTGACATTCCTCAACGGCAATAAGCCAGAATGGCACATTACAGTTCAGTGACCAGGTGACTGTCTTATCGTAACTCAAGGACACTAGCGGAGGACAATGGCTGCATAGAGGGATAATTCTCTCAAATGAAAGTGCATTTTGAAATTAAAATCAGCATTTAAGACAAAATAGAAAAAGAAAAAAAAATACGACAGAGAGCCTGACTTCAGGGTTTGGAAATGAAAAGCTTGGATAATTGTCTTGTTTTCTTCTAAGAGGTCCAGGGAGAAAACGGAGAACTGGTGATGATCACAGAACTTAAAACAGTTGATGGTTATTCAATTGAGACTATGCATCTCAACAAGCCACTTAAACAGCAGCTGCTACTTTAAGGCCTTGTTTCACAGACAAGGCTTATATTAAGCCAGGATTATACATTTAGTTCGCTTTTTAATCGTGCCTTAGATAGAAAAAAAAAAAAGTATTACTGGTGTGCATCTTGAGACAAAACAAAGAGATATTTTTCAGTTAACAGCTCATTTAAGTCTGTGAAACCATGGGGTTTGTGTTCATGACGACAAAACATGCACTGGACACAGTGAGTAATGCAATGATAATGCTGTGGAGAAAATAACATGTTGGGTGTGTGTTTACATATGCTCACCTACGCCTCAACAACATTTAGCACCATTACACAGCACATCTACGTCAGAGAATAATATACTGGCTAGTAAGAATGGACAATATTGATAAAAACTCCATTTTGGCCATGATATTTATATATTTGCTCTGAAATTGCTCAAAAAGCTGGGGGGGGGGGGGTTATCAGTGAGATCATAATCAAAATATAGATTGTTGTTGTCAAGCAGAAGTAAAACAAGAAGTACACCAATTTAGTTTTATAAAATACTCAAGTCTTGTTTTCCACACTAATTTGCATTGAATTAACTTGAATGATTTGTATGCAACAATATATCTAAACAGCAATATTCACCTACATATATTACTAAAACATTTTAAAAGCATGTCAAATTTCAAGACCATATCACTAGTTTATCATTTAAATCATCACAAAGTTGGTTAATTTTGTACTAACTACAAAGCATTATTGAATTGAATACAGGAATTTCAAGGCTTTAAACAGAAGTGGTTGAAGGACTGTAACCAGAAAGTTGGTAAATCAAGTCCTGGAGAGACTGAAGCATAAGCAATCACAATTATGCCCTAAACAATAGAATGTTGCTTAACCAACTAATTACACAATGACAAGAGAAACGGCTTTGCACATCTGGGAGGTGCTCAGATGGCACGACATGTTCGGACAACACCTCACACCCATAGAAATGCACTGATGCAAACTGATGTCATTCAGATCGCTGCAACTGCACACAAGTTGCATTACAGTTCTGTTCACAGAAGGGAAGTTGCAACAGGGTGTTGCCTTGTTTGAAAGTTTTTTTAGATACGCTATTATCTAGTCAAGAATTAACCTAACATGAAAACAAGCTATTTTTAACAAGAAATTCAAAGTCTGCCCCCCCCCGCACGCGCACACACACAAAAGCTAAAATCATGCAATGTCATTACTTTAAAATAATATATTGAAGTGATATTTACTGTTATTAGATTTAAGTGTCTTTAGATTTTAGTATTATCGTAGTTGTTAATAACTTTGAATTAGGTTTTTATTTTTAAATAGGTTTCTTTAGTTTTAGTTTATTTAGTTCTTATAAATTTAGTTATTATAGTACTTCAACTTATACAAGAAATGTTGCTTTTGCAAATAGCTGAAACAATATTGATTTTTAAGTTTTATATTATTTCATATCAAGTACTGTACTGTTTAGTTGGACTAAATCTTATTCTATTCTCACATTTTACATGGTCAAGCTAAACCATACAGCATAGGACAAAGTGATGAAACATTTTTTATTAATTTATGTGAAATTTACACTTGTTTTACAACTTTATTACCACATGTTGGTTTGACAATTATTATAACACTAATTTAACACATTAAAACATGCTCATAATTGTTTATATGACTGATGGTTCATTGACAATTTGTTGAAGTGACTATATTGTACCCTCCTTATAGAAAGTGTCAGGTAAGATAATAAAAAAACTAAATAAGCAAAGTTCTTGATAAACTCATGTTCCGCCCTGACAGATCCTCAATAACAGCTGTGCACGCAGCATCAGATGAATCAGCACTAGGTCTCATTGTTCCAGTGTGTCTCAACAGCATGACTTCCTGTGTACCAGTGCGCTGATAAGACCGTTGACTGACAGGTCTGTTTTATCACACACAGCAGCGCAGTGACCTTGCTTTACTTAGTTGTTGATATTCAACAAATTATCTATGTTGCTCAGACATATTTTGTCATGTGACATAAAAACATGATACTTTATAGGAACTTATTAAATCTTAGTTAGTGATGTTTTGCTGGTTTGGAAATATCAATGTGTAACTTTGTAACAATACAAAGTGGGTTGAAAATAAACAATGTTGGTAGTATATGTAATTGTTAACTCGTTCTCCATGTTACCTGGGCCGAGAAATTTATTTGTCAGAAAAAGTCTGCCAGAAGAAGCAAAACACCAGTTTGAAATGACTACAAACACTGATTTTCCATCACAGAATTCTCTCCATATTTAGGCATCTTTGCTGCCTTTAGTCACCGCCTACAATGCTCTGGATCCTTCACTGGAAACCGCAAGTAACTCACTCCCACTAATCGTTTACTATTTGAGTTCCTGCACCCGGTAACAGTACAAGTCGACACCATTATGACTAAACGTTTGCTAAGATTTGACTCTGGTAAGCCTAATCCATAGCAGACTGGTGGAAGTGGGCTTGGGCGACAACATGCCCAGTTTTCCTACCCATTTAAGTCTTCATTATCTTGAATTATTTCTGCTGACGTAAAAGACATTAAATTTAACTTAAGCGTAGCGCCAGTTCTGGCAGGTCACGTTAGCCGAACTCGCATCAGCTGACTCTCAGCTGGTCCACGTCTACCTATAGGAATACGACGCCTATCACAGCATCCATATATAAAAGCTCCTTCCTTCAGTATTATCAGCTGCTATCGCGTTTCTCAGGAGCGAATTACCCTCCTCCCTCCCCAGCTCCTCTCGTCAGTCAGGATTTGACATTCTGATTCCCCTTTGAATCAGACTAAATTCTCGAATGATGTTGTACATTGAAATATAGAATTAATGATATCTGCAAAACATTCATGTTGGTTTTGTTCTGTTTACCCTAAGGGGGGTTATTGCTGCTCTCCCTGCTCATCCATGCTAGGCTGCAAAGATGCGAGTTCTCGCCCAGAACAGAACCATACCGCCAATCCAAACTACAAGCTAATTGTAAATTGTATTTGACAATCGTGGTCCTAACAGAACCTGTAATATTCAAAGGAGATAAGACGACAACAGACTGCCAACAACGAAAACTTTGTTAGCAGTCGGAGAAGACGGGCTCTCTGGAATCAGGAAAGAGTTACTGTGTCAGTGTCAGCGGATAAGGTCACGCAGAAAGAAACGGCTGATGCCTTTCGGGAGCTTCTGTATTAGCATGAGGCATTTAGCATATTTTAGGCATATCCTCTGAAGCATCCTCTATATGTATGATAGAGAGAAAACTAAGTGCTTTCTTGACTTTGAAGTCTATAGCATTTGACACGCCTTGACTTTATGCCACGCTAACAGAACTGGAGTTATCAGGCAACATGTGTGTCAAAGCCTGAGAGAGAACTGGGGCACAAACAGAACAATCAGAAAACAGAAAAAGGGATGTTAGATATTTGACCTTCTCCAAAATAGTGTTTTATTTAATAACTGTACAATATAACAAGGGGAATCTGTGTGCAATCTTAAATGTGCACCAAAGGGGTGCGAGTTATACGCCAATGTTCTGAGGGGTGTTAAAACACACTAATGTTTAAAAGTTTGGGGTTGGTAAGGTATTTTAATGTTTTGAAAAAAAAAGGCTCTTATGCTCAACGCTGCATTTATTTGATCAGAAATACAGTAAAGCAGCAATATTACAATTCAAAATAATCATTTTCTAATATTAAAATATTTTAAGATGCCATTTATTTTTGTGATGCAAAGCTGAATTTTCAGCATCATTACGCCATTCAGTAAATGATTCTTCAGAAGTAATATGCTGATTTGCTGCTCAAGAAACATTTATTATTGTAATAAATATTCAAGAGAACAGCATTTATTTGATATAAAAATCTTTAACTTTATCAATGTCTTTACAGTCAATTTTGATCAACTTAACTCATTTCTTGCTGAATAAAATCATTACTTTCTTTAAAAAAAAAAAATAATAATAATCTCAACTGACTCCAAACATTTGAACGGCAGTGTAACGGACTCTGTTAGTCTTAACTAATACCAAAAAAAAAAAAAAAAAAAAAAAAAAAAAGAAGTAATGACCTTTATTTTCTAATGTTATGATAAAAGAAAAAACAGGAACTAGTTAAGGACAGTAGATACTGATATGACGATCAGTGAAATTGACAGCAATGAGAAGTACAGGAAATAATTAAACTTTTGGCAGAAAGAAAGAATTCCAGATTCCAGAATTAAGCAATATTCTGGTTTCAATACAAGTTTTGCTTAATTGATGTAGCAGAATATTGAGTACCACAAATAAATAAAAAAATATTTCTTAAAAATAATTTAGGTTACACTTACAATTGGAAAAAATAAACAGTAGATTTAAAAAATAATAATTGTTGATTAAAGATTAACATTTCTACTCTTAGGCCCTCCAAAAATAGGCCCATTCAACCTTAATTATTTTTTTAAAGAAAAAGGACAGACAATTAATTCATTTTGTGGTAAATCAACATTATGCCACAAATGCTGTCAATTGAGCTCAACTGCATTGAATCTTGAATATTCAAATGAGATTTTCCAGCGATAACACCGTGTTGATGTCTGTCAGCCACAAGATTGGCAATCTACTGCTTTAAATCACCATCAGAATGTCAGATCGGTTTACAAGAAACACAGAGGTCCAGTTTCACATGAGTCCGCTTGCTTCGAGACACCTGACTGCTTCCGGTTCCTCTGACTTGAGGGGAACAGCAGCCCATGCTGGAACAGGACAAGATATCACTTACTTAAACTACCACATCACAACAGGAAACATCTCAGTCAGACTCAAAAGAACCCGACGGCATAGAAGCCAAGCTCTATAGTGACCCAGTCCATTAGAAAACAGCTTTTATTGTGACTCAACAGTGAGATGAACTTGTAGAGAAAAACAATTATTCAGCAGAAGGCGAGACGTGCGCTGGCTGCCTTTGTGCATGCAATTGAATTAGGTCTCGTAATGAAAATGACCAGACGAGGTGTAATCAAAAGCTTTATGCATTTACAAGCAAACAATGAAAGTCATTCAGGGAGCAGGAGAAGAAAACACAAGCTCTTTAAAGCAAGCTCTTCAAATCCAAGGTCAGAATGCTGTGACGGATTTTGTGTGCCACTTTTTAAAGTTCGGTTCTGACCTTTGCGGTTTTGCCGTGACTGATGTTACAATCATGTCTAGAGCTAAACTAATTTATTCATGAAGTCTGTGCATAATGTACACCGTGTGCCTCTGGATTACAGCGAGATGGAACAATCACCAGATCTTTTGTTGGTTTCACCAGACCTTTATCAAACATTCCAATGGAATGCCAGTGGAATTTCCATCAAACAATCCTAATAGGCTCAAACAAGAAATCACATTATCCCACTGGATAAACTGAAATTCTGAACAAATAAACCCAAAACAGGAATTTCACAACAGGGGGGAAGGGGGGAGGGGGGGTCCTGTTTCCTTAGGTCCAGTCTACCATGACCAAGTGCATGAGAATTCCAATCTCAGCTCATTATTTCCACATGAGGATGATTTGACGGCATCCCTCAGCACAGAAGCCTATGCTTGTGAAATACCATTCAAACACTAATAAGAAGCAAAGAAAAAAAAAAAAAAAAGTTACATGCACTTGAGAAATGTCAGTTTGTCAGAAGAATGTCAGATATGGTGTGTGTGTGTATATATTATATTTATATATTTTTTAAATGTAGGCTATATTAAAATGTTTCTGTGTAATACATTCCACGTGACGCAAGAGAACTCAAGAATGCACAAGTCATCAGTGTACATGTTAAGTCACGTTCACTCACTCTGGTTTATTACGGGATTTATTGTCCTGGAGCTCCAGGAGGTTGATGGTCGCCTGACCGAGTGTTTTATCGGGTCCCATCAGAGCCCGGTGCATCACACACACCTGTAGGGTGCAGCGCTCCGCGTTACTGGGGTGAAAGAGCGGCAGGTCGAACGCGGCCTCCTCTTTCCACACCGGCGCGACGCTCTTCTCGGTCACCGAGGTGGAGAACTTATCCTTTGCCACCTGCATGATGGCGTATGCGTCGTTGGTGCCATTCTTCCCCTTGATCCGCAACCCCTGCGCCTGGAGCACCGTCACCTGGACGCTGGTGGGATACCACTGCTGGCTTTGCTCTGCCAGAGACATTTCTGTGAAAACCTAACCCGTTTTCGTTGGAACTGAAAAAGCAACAAGGACGCACAAGCCGTCCTGCCAGAAGAGAAGTTGTGTCAAAGGTCCGTTAACGTTTCTCTGTAAAAGTTTCACTTATCTAGTGAAGCAACGAGTGAGCGTCACTCTGAGGCCACGCCCACACGGCTGTTCATATGGATCAACTGCGTGTGGGCGTGGCCTGTTGTGACGCAACGAATAATTGTTTCATTGGGCAGAGCTGGAAGCAATCTACCTCGGATTTATTTTTTTATTTTGATGGTTTAAATTTCACAATGAAAAATGTGCATTCAAAATTGAAGTGAGGCATTATATTAAGTCAATATTGCCCTCGGAGAAACCAAAAGCTATTCGAATTTTACAAACATAGGCTACATTCTTTAAGTATTCCAATAATACTGTTTATACCCCCAATATATTATTCCAATAATACTGTTTATAAAAATGAATTTGTATTGTTTGTTTTGATATTTCTTCGAATTCATTCATTAGCCCATATAAATGTACCTATATACCATCATGATTTCTAAGGAAGGTTATGGACTTTCTAAGATTTTGTTTACATGACAATGCCTAAATTAAACAACTAATGCTTCTTGCAACTTGTTTTTGGCAACAACTTGTTTCATTGCACACACGAGTATGCAGCTCCTTTTGTATAGCTTGAAATAATTGATGCTTCTTTCTATTATGACACGTTATTAGAGATGTATAATTAATTGTCTAAATTTAGACATTGGAGAACTGCAGTGTCACAAAGCAATAATTATACTAAATCCTCATGCTGGCAGTGACCATTCTCATTGTTAAAAAAAAAAGGAACACAAATGAACAGGATCTATTCTGTTCTTATTGCAAAAGAGATTTAAAACTTAAAAGAAGGACTTTCCTGCAAAGAACACAGTCCGCACTCTTGATAGATGCAAACCAGCAGAGATAAACCAGTTAAGATACTGAAACAAACACTTCCACCCTGATTACTTCAAACAGTTTTATAAAGACCTAATATAGAGATAGATTCAACCAAAACAAAGAATTGTTTGAGGGAGTTTGTTATACTGTGTACAGTACAGCTGCTTTACAGCTGAAATTGAAGTTGTGACGAATTTTACTTGTATTTTCCTGTTTATTATTGTGAAGCTTCTTTTGAAGTAATCTGCATTGTATAAAGCGCTATATAAATATATGTGACTTTACTTGTTTCATAATTTATAATTGTATATTAATCTGTTGTTGTTCTACAAAACGCAGGTAATAACACAAAGTCACCATCATACATTACTGATGACCCTTCATTGTCATTCAGGGTTAATAAACATGACGAGGACAAACACCAGTTCCTTCGTGAGGATAATGCGTGCTTGTATTGTTCCTGAAACCCGTCGTTCAAGGTCTCCATAGTTCTGCGTGGGGAGTGGAAGTCAACAGGGCACGGCCGTCTAACTCTTTAGCATTGTATTTTTTTTACATAATAAAATGAGTTCAGACTGCAGGCTTTCTTTCTACGTTATGGCCGTGGGATGCGTTCCAATGATGTCATCTCTTCCACAAAGATGCCAGAGACTAATTGAAAGCATAATTTTATCATTTAGTCACAGACTGCATGTAGTGAATTACTATAATGCAATAGTGAATCATGAGAAAATACTGCCCTCTAGAGAGGACTAAGAACCAATGCAATAAAGGAATAATTCAGCCAAAAATCTGAATTGTCATCATTTACTCATGGATTTTTTTTAAACCATATAAAGTTCTTTATAATGTGGAACCCAAAATAAAACTCATAAAATGAAAAGCGCAAAGCTACTTTATGGTTTAAAGTCCCCCTGTAGTCAATTTTATCCCTTAACATTCATCTTTGACCACCAAAATGAAATATTTAAATAGCTTGAATGTAACTCCTTGCCTCATTTAGTATACGCGGTTTCATGAACATGCAAATGAGCCCCGCCTCCACTCACTCACGACCAGCTCAGATTCACTCGTTGACTATATTGACGTGTTTGGTTACAAGGTAGTTTGTGACGTCAGAAACCGTGTTTTTAAACTGTCTTTGGTTCACTGAAAATACTCAGCAATGGTGTTGACTTGAATTTGCACATGTTTTGTCTTAAAGCATTAAAAACACCACACAGACATATAAACAAAAGCTTCATTTGAAGATTTCATGTTTATGATGCTTTAACGGTGCATTGTCGTTTTTGGAGCTTGATAGATATGGTTATCATCCACTTTCATTGTTCTGTAGAGTAGAATAAGACAGAATTTTAATTTTAGGTGAACTTTAGATTAATTATATATTTGCCACTATTATAAAAGTGTTGGAGCAACTGTATTTTGATGAGCATCATAAAAAACATACACTTGCTAAAAAAACAGGGTTATAATATCTAAAATGCTAAATGCTAATAGCTAAAAAAAAATCTAAAATGACTAACTTTAAGTAAATAATAAAGATGAATACAAATTATAAAGACAAAAAAATTCTAAAAATGACAAAAAACAATGACTAAACCTTTCAAATAAAAAATTAAATGGCAAATCTAAAAATGAAAATAGTCAAATTGTTAATAAAAACTATTATAACATCTCAATGATACTAAAATAACACTGCTTAAAACATTAAAACATACAAATGAACATACTGAAAAGTGCATATGGCACTGACTCCAAGTGCTCGTCACCAGTGTTTTAAGTGGAGGCCATCGGCTGCCTGGCATCTCTGCCGAAAATGTTTCCAAGTACAGCTCGTGATCCACACAGAAGTGTCTCGCTCCATGAGACTGAGATGACAGTCCCGGCTGTGTCCCTCTCTGATCCTCACCGCCTGAGTTCTGCATCAGGAGACACCATCAAACGACTTAAACATACATGATCTTTATGCATTTCAGACATGCATTGGCAACAAAAAGTATTTGGATACTTAAAAAAACACAATTTAAATTATTTTTTAAATATTTTATATTGTTGCAGCACCTCTCTTCCCAGTCTGTCAGTAACGCTCTGTTTAATTCCGGTCTCTGAAGCCCCTCCTGAAAAGTGCAGTGTGCTCTGATTGGTCCGCTGGACCAGTGTGTTGTTATTGGTCAGCCGTTTCGATTTTGTTTTGGAAATGTTACAGCTACAGATAATTAATGCTCCCCCTAAGAGAGAGCATGAGTTCAACAAGACATCCCATGTTCTTTTATGTTCTATAAATGATGTATCACTCATGATACCTCTCTGAATAGTTATAGCATGTTATATAATATGGCAGTATTAATGTATTACAAGATCTGCAACACTGCTGCTGCTGCTGTAGAGCAAGTATACATTTTACTGTCTGTACCACAATGCAACATGATTGTGACGTCAATGCATATTGAATTTAATTTACCCCACTACAAACAACTCTATGATATAATAATTATTTAAAAAAAAATGTTTTTTTAAACAACTCAAACAATTACAATTTCGTAAGGGAAAAAAATAAATAATAAATCAACCCCATAGTGGATTCTAAGTGATCAAGGGCTTAGGACGGTCCAATTCAGCCCATTGCAAAGGTTCCGCCAGTAGTGGGCACTCGTGTAACGCAAGCAATGACGTACATCGAGTGAACGAGAGGGAGGGAAGTTAGCGAGTGAAGGGCATGACAATTTTGGACTGAAACGCGGCCCAGCACTAGCTCACGGCAAACACTGAACCAGGCTATTTAAATTTTGAGCAAACAATCTCATTGGCTGCAGGATCAGCAGAGCCAATCAGCTTGTGCAATGCGGTAATGATGTGATTGCCTGCAGAATGCATGTAAAGATCCTGAAATCAAATCAGCCTGTGCCCTCTCGAGTTTCATGACTGTATATGATGGTATTACTTTTTCTTGGTCTATGATTTAAATGATGTTCCAATCAGATGCAAAGTTGTGTCCTGTGGTGGAAACCTTCTGGAATTAATAAACGGAAATATTATTGTTAACAAAAAACATAAAAATTCTCATTACTTGAAATAAAATTAACATCAACTGAAAAAATATATATACACTATATACATAAAGATATATACTAATATATTAAACATCATATATATACACTTATTTTATTTCATCTAGTTTAAGTTGAAGTAAAATAACTAAAACAAAATAAATTAAAACTTAATAAAATCTCTCTCGTTCTCTCTCTCATATATACGCATACACAACTACAGAGATATTTTTAAAAAAAATTAAAAATGACAAAAACAAAATTTCTAAAACTTAAAATGAAAATAAAAAAATAAAATGTAATAAAAACTATAATAGTATATCAATGATTGTAAAATAACACTGCCAAAACGATTTAATTTTGACTTGATTTTTTACTGGAACACAAGATGGCAGCAAAGCTTTCAAAAGCCTTCAACATGAAATTTTGTCCATGTAACGGTATTAAACTAAATGTACTAACTTGAATTGAAGGCAAACATTATTCCAGTGTAATATTATTTGCATGCTTCAGCCTGTTCATGTTGTTTCAGCTGGTTTCTCTCCAGTGGGGTTTTGAAACTTTGAGAACTGCTGAACACATGAACAATGAGAAACATGATGTTGTTAGACAGCAGGGTTCTGGTGCTCTTGGACTGGCCCTGTCTCAGCATGGGTTTGCTTTGGCCTGACTGACGCCTCCTGGGTTGAAGAAGAACAGCAGGAAGTTGCACAAAAGAAAACTGGATTCTTGTCACAATCCTAGCTTTACTCAAACAAGCTAAATGGGCCTTCACTGTAACACTTATCATTAACTTTATGTTCACAAAGAGCTGGTCGGTTAACTGTGTGAATAACTAACCGAATGAACAGGGAGTCTTGGATCAGGGTGACCACAGTGCTGCAGGACAGCTGTTTGTGCAGGTCTGTAAGATAATGAGAAATATTATATAATATTAGGTTATTTTCACTCCTCGAACACTTGTGTCAATGATGTGACAAAAAGTATTAGGCCTATTAATACATTATTTTAACTTATTGTACATATTTTGACCATTAAGACATAATAATATTATATAATATAAACATTAATATAATTTATTTTGTTAGTTTTTTTGTAGTGGAAAATCCTAAATACTGTTTTTGTAACTTACTATTTTTTTCAGTTTAATTGTAATTTTCTTCATTCTTAGTAATAATTCTGCTTTATTACATAATACATAGCCTAAATACTGATTTTGGATTAATGGAACAGGACCGTGTGATTCGTATTAATAAATATGAACATATTTTAAGTTTTTTTTTTAATGAAATGGTCTATTAAGATTTATACTAAATTGAGCTCTTTTTTTTACTCATCTAAAAGAATCTTAATCAATAATATGAATAGGCCTATGTAAGATTTATCAATTAAATATATGATAGAATTTTACTATTCAGTTGAAATTGGTAAATTTTAAAAACAGGCTGAAATATTTTTTTGAGTGATATTCTTACTTGTCATGAAAATGCATTGTACAAAAGCTTGCTCCCTAAAATTGTCTTGACTGGTGGCAAAATGGTAAACTGTAACCTTATGGAATCATGTACTGCTGCCAAAATAAAATTGAATTATTTTGCAATTTTACCAGCTTTCAATGAGAAGCCAAAGCTGATGTTCATTTATCTTAATTTAGTTTGAGCCTCCACATTCAACATTGCTCCAGTGTCCTGCCCATTTATCTCCAAAATAACGTCCCTCGCCTGCAGTCCAGCATCACCTGCCCTGCTTCCTTCATGAACCTGTCAAAACACAGTGAGAAATCCTCACAGCTCATTTATAGACCATCTTATGCTTAACACTTTCAAAATGTTCAGCTCACCTTCGAGACAGTCAGAGTCCTCTTGATCTCTTCCTCCACTGATACGAAACCCCCATGGTGGAGGACCTGTCAAATTCATCTGTCTGCCACACGCTTTGAATCTACATGCCCTTTAAGAACAACAAAATCGGTTTGTGTTTCTGGCCTGTGCCAATGAGACTAAAGGGGTCAGCCGTGTTTATGGTGTATTTTTAAAGTTCTTCTGGAGCTTAGAGATATGGAGGCTCTGTGTGCGGTCACCACCACTCTATGAACATCCACATTTTTTTTTTTAATGCCATGTCAGCTTTTGTGGCTATTTTCATGGCAAGAAAACATTATGGTAAAACTATACCATGTTTAAAAGTTTTGAAAATGAACCCATTGGGTAAACCGTTTTGCACAAAAGTTGTCTATCTACCAATTGCTATAAACGCATAAGTTAGTAAATGGCGCAAAATGTAGAAGGGAAGAAGTTGAGTTCGTCTAGGAATCGGCAGGGACATCAGAACATAATTGTCATTATTTATAACCTTATTGATTAAGGTGCGGTCACATTTACCGATGTTTGGCGTCACGATCGGGAATTTCGCACGAGGACGAATGATTTCCCCACGCAGATTTCGCATCGGCTGTTCCAGAATTCTATACATTGACCAACAGAAAGTTGCTTGATTTGAAAGTGGCTTTTGCGTGAGCTGTGCTTCATACATCGCTTCACCTTTGACAATAGATAATGGGTATTTTTTACAGGTGAAACCTTTGTGCCCGCAACTTTTCAGGGGCCGTTCACACAGAACTGGTTTCAGCGCAGATTCTTAAAAGTTTTTCTGTATAGACCTGCGTCACGGCCAGTTCACACAGAATGTATTTTGATGATAAAACCGAGAGACAAAGGTCAGAGGAATGAAAAAAGTACAAGGTCTAGAGACCCTTTCACCAGCCATTCTAACTTAAATGATTTTCCTTCTTCATTACACTGCCCTACACATTATGGATACATCACAAAGATAGTTAGTGTTTTGATTGGAAAATTCTTAAGAGATGTTGACTTTGTGCAAGACGAAAATCAGGCACTTTTGGTCTTGATTTAAATTAAAAACTTGTGACCTGCTTGAAACAAAAAACGTTGTCCTTTCAGAATGGTTAGACATTAACCTTTCAAAAACGTTTGCATGTATCAATGAAAAAGTAAACGAAGACAATGTTAAAAAAAACAAAACTACTGTATTAAAAAAAGAAAAAGAACAAACAGCTCACAAGAGAGGCTGCCATGAGATGATCTGAGCAGCTAAACACTTAACAGACATTGCTTCATGGTTCTACCAACATTACAGTTCTACGCACATCATCCCTTCACTTTTTTACACGATCTTAAATAAATCACTTCAAACTCTTCCACTCTTTCTTATCCTGGGACATCATGCATTACGGTAACAGAGGACAAAACTTTAAAACTGAAACAGACTGTGAAGGAAAAAATAAATAAATATAAATAAAAATAAATTCACTCAAGTATGCCATGTGAAACTCTCACTCCAAATGGAAATCATAGTCAGCCCAGGAATTGAAAGCAACAGAGGCAATCGTGCAACGATGCAAAAGCTCCTGAGGCGCAGCAGTGAGCCGAGGGTCTGGCAACACAGCTTTCCCACCAGCTCACGAATGACTTCATCGGTTCAGTTCTACAGCTGTGTCTGAGCAGGTTCAGGAAGGGGCCAGTCTAGGGCCGGGGTCCGGGCCGAGCAGCACGTGTGAAGTCAAGCAGAGATGCATCTCTTCAAGAGGGACTGCGGTCTTCGCTGCTGCCCACTAAAACCTTGCTGTAAAGTTTCTGCTGCTCCTCTTTGAAAACTTCTTTGACTTTCCCTCGTTTCAGTCCACCATCCCTGTGAGCATCCAAAGCACAAAAGGTTTAAGCTTTATTCCATTTTAAAATGTCAATGTGTGTCCTTTAAGTCCCAACTCATTTTACATTTGTGTTTGACACTGTTTAAAGAGGAACCGACCATAACAAGTCTGCCAGTCCTCCCTTTCTAGCGATGGCTGCTTTAACCCTATTGGCGAACTGCACAGCGTCCTCCCCTTCCTGTAAAAACAAGAAGAATTTAAAACTCACCAAATATAATGAAAGGGTGGCAAAAAGCTCCAAGATGCAAAGAGGTTTGGAGAAAATAAAAATAAAATACCATTCAAAAGTTTGGGTTCTGAAAGACTTCTTAATGTTTTTGTGTCTATTATTCTCCCCAAGGCTATATTTATTAGATCATAAATACAGTACAAATATAGTAATATTGTGAAATATTATTACAATCCAAAACAACTATTTTCTATTTTAGTCTATAATAATATATTATGTATTAATATAAATGTCTTTACAGTCACTTTTGATCAATTGAATTAATCTGTGCTGAATAAAAGTATTCATTTCTTTGAAGCAAACTTTTGAACGGTAGTTTTTCTTCTCTTTTGAAGCTTCACCGCTCACCATTCGGCTCATTGGTGGAAGGTACCAGACACTACACACGATGGCCCAACTGCTCATCATGTGCAGCAGATAGTTCACCATCCCAAATTTGCTGCTATTCCAGAACGCATCACCAAAGCGAGGATCATACTGCCAAAACAACAGCCAGAGGAATTTAAAGCCACTTTTATAACAATGAAGACAACGTATAACATAAAAAAGGAGGTTACTCTTACCTTTATGGCCACAGGATAAACTGTGCAGCCGATCTCAAAGCTTCCCTTCTTGAACATCATGACTGAAGTGTTGTTTATACAAGTTCCTTCAAAAAAAGGTTATTTATTCCACAAATACTTCACTATGAAATGGTTATTTAAAAAGAAGTTTTAACACTCACCCTCTGGGAATATAAGGATTGGGAGTTTGCTTTCATCTGCAACGTGGTCACTTAACCTGAAAGAAAAATTATTTGTTTGAATTTGTGACAAACAGAAATGCTCAGATTGTAAATGTAAGAAAATGGATGCATGTGAGTAAATGCAATGTTACCGTTTGGCCACTAGGTGTCGGTCCTTCACTTCAGACCTCTCAAACCAGATGTGAGGACAGGCCTTCACCATCGCCCTCTGAATGACCCCCATCAGACCACCATGGACCTGACCCACCTGAAGCACACAGAATTATTAATCGCTAGTGTAATGAAGGCCAGCTCAGAGCGGTGCGAGTAGAACCGGAGGACTCATATTACATTAAATATCAATACTACACCAAAGTCATAAACACAAACATCACACTACCATCGCATAGCATCCGTCACTGGCCAGAATGATGACGTCAATAGGCGAGGTGTGATTGGCCACACAGATTCCTCCGTTTTTGGGTTTATTCTCACTTGAAGGGAAAAAAAGTAAGTGGAAAGTAAGAAATATGGAAAATAAAACAATGCAACAGGCATACAGATGTGTTGCTGTAGTCACCAAGCAACATGACAACTCTAATAATGTTTAATACTGGAATATGGAAGTGTTTGTGTGTCAATACCTGTCATGATAGGTAATGATGGCCGTGAGGGCTCTTACACAGATCCGGTAACACATTAAATGAACCTTGTCGCTGAGATAATTCTTCATTCTGCACATTAGAGCACAGAAAACATTGTAAACAACCCCCTTTTACATTGGAACAAGAAATTTAATGGGTATTTGAGAATGTTTAGATCAACTAGCCAATATATTCATGTGTTTATATCTTATTACTAAAGTCAAACACTTTCTAATATGTTACATTATTATTATACAACTCTTGATTGAATTTTGATTGATTTTACACTACCATTCAAATATTTGTGGTCGGAAAGATTTTTACATGTTTTTGAAAGAAGATTTGATTAAAAATACAGTAAATTATATACATTTCATAATATATTACAATAGAAAACTGCTCATTTATTCCAATGATGGCAAAAATACAGTAAAACCAGTAATACTTTGAAATATTTTTACAATCCAAAATAACTGTTTGCTATTTGAATATATATTTAAAAATGTAATTTATTCCTGTGATCAAAGCTGAATTTTCAGCATCATTACTCCAGTCTTCAGTCACATGATCCTTCAGAAATAATTCTAATATGCTGATATGCTGCTCAAGAACCATTTATTTTTATAATGAAAATTGAAAACACTTGAGCGGCTAATATTTTGGTAGAAACAGTGATAATGTTTTTCAGGATTCTTTAAATAGAAAAGCATTTATTTGAAAATTATTTGTGTGTCCTTGCTGAATAAAAGTATTTAAAAAAAAAAAAATAAAGGTACAATATGTAAGATTTTAGTAATAAAATATAAAAAAAACACTTTTACACTGTGATATATTTCATGCAGTTGTGTACTTGCATTATTATACCAAAAGTTCCCAGGAGAATACCATTGTCGCCTATCAATGACGTAATATCCGCACTACCAGACAAAGTACATAGATTCCTCATTAACGGCCATTTCAATGGTCCGCTATACGTAAGCCGCTAATGAGGAATCTAGGTATGCATATCTATGATACAATATCTCACACGCTGTTGTGTCGTTCAGTCATCATGGTTCAATGATTATTGATTGACGAGTACCGAAAATCCCAAAAACCGTTAACATAGATCAACTTAGGCAAGCAGGCTTTGGGAAAAGTGGAGAAATAAAACAAGGATCAATACGCGCAACACGCGACAAACATGGCATTTGCAGGATGGGGAGACCTTTGCGACAAACTTGGGGTTTATCTGTCCACAGAGACTCTGCTCTCGCATGTGTTTTAATAGACTGGTAAGCATTAAGCAAATATATATTATTTATTGTACACATACAGTTATATTGCACTTTGTTTGTACTTCAGTAACGCTTTTTATCAAATCTGGTGACCAAGTCTATGCAGTGATATTAAGTATGTGTTGCGCAAAAATATTTACCTATTACTGTCAAATACTGTGGGTTTGATCAAATGTACTTTTAGTACGATTGTTTTAAACGTGTAAAACTGCGCAGCACTAATCCACCAAATCACTTGACAAATAGTCACATATTGGTAACAGGCTAATATAGCATTACATTTCGCGTTCCTGGCAGCTAATTCATTACGATGACATAACATAGTGTGATCAAACGTACAGGTAATACAAAAACGAATTTATTAGCTAATATATCATTTATATGATTCGTGAATTCTATACATCTCTGGATGGTGAACACGACATCTCCCATCGTTCCACTCTCCTTCATAGCGCCATCAAGCTTCGTCTTTGTTATTGTTTTGAAAATGCGACCTCTGGCCCAAATTTTTGAACGGAAGTGCATATTACACATTCACACATCACAGCCAAACTGCTGCATCACATGACAGATCATGGTCTAGGAGTTTCACCCAAATTCAGTCATAACTCAATTTTGACAAAGTGTAGTTAATGTTGTTTTTGTTTTGTTTTTGCCTTTGTGGGCCAGAAAATTTTAGTAAGTAGCTGTGCAATATTTAGATTTATATACAGTCGGCCAGTCATCATCAAAAAATAAACCCTTGCCCGTATCCTGATAACACTGTTGGGATTTATTTAGCAACTGTAAATTTTCCCTTACATGTAGTCTAAACAAATACAATGATTAGATGTTGTGACCAAGTATTTAAACCCAACTCAACAGCCTCAGACCTTCAGAAGTGTACCGAGACATACCTTCCATTCGGAAACAGGCCAACGATTGACGACAGAACCACAAGAAGACCGACACCAGTAAAAGCAAGCGTGACCCTGTAAGAGGAACACAGCAAATGTTTAAAGCCAGATCTAAGAAGGACACCGCTTAACAATCACTGCACAACCATTATGTCTGCATTAGACATCCAAATCATCCTGGGCTAGTGGAGATTACAAACAGCATCAGGTGATTTGAACATTTTTTCAGCATAGTTCTTTTGAATAAAAACACAAGGTGTCTGTTTATCCTTGAGCACTTAGCATTGGGCACCGTAAGGCCTTAAAACTGCTGATGCCTTAAAAGTGCTGACAGTTTAAAACCGGTGAATCTTAAAGTCCCATCTGTTTTTAAAGTTTGGAATCGGGCCTCACAGAACTTCGACTATTTCTCACTTAGGCTCCATCAGTTTGCTAATCTTTCTGCAAGCAGGAACCGAAACAAAATCTTTTCAGAGCCAGCTCATCACGTCTAATTGATTGTCTCATTTGAAAACCACTTCTCTGGCGATTACCAACCATATCCATCCAGAAAGCATTCATGCAGTATCCATCGATCTCCCCCTCACCTGAGTGGCAGTAGAAACCCATATCGGATGAGTACGCCCATCCCCCAGAGCGCCGTGAGCCTGGTGCTGATGTGGTGGAAGTTGTAGTTGCTGCGGGTCAGCAGGTTCCAGGACTCCAGCTCCTCCGCTGTGAAGCGCTTGGTCACCTCGTCATCAACGATGCTCTCCACACCTCGCCGGCAGAAATGGAAGATGTCAGACATGTCAAACTCAGGCTCTGCACCGCCACGCCTCATTTCCTGGATCTCCTGTTCGAGGGACGCTGGTTCTTTAGCAATTATCCCTGTGTGTGGGGGATTAGGGTTACGACAATGTCGAAAATATGACGCTGGTGGGAACTCATGTGAATGATCTTTTTAGTGTTTCACCATTGCTGTAGGGTTTGTAGAGATGCTGATTCTTCTCTCTGGCTCCTCGCTCCATTCTTAAGGTCGCCCACTGAAAGAAGAATGAGAATTATTCAGACAAATGAAATAAACTGCACACTGCAATGATTCAGAACATTATCCTGCTATGTCCATTGTAGTATCGCAGTAACAAAGCCTTTACATAGTGATCTTTTTTCCAAATTAAAGGTGAATTTTTTTATTTTATTTGACCATTTCATCTTGTTATGGACGTGATGGTGGATGCGTTTCATTATGGAATTTCATGACATGAGTCTTAATTGGATCACTTAATCTTCCTTTTGTTAAATTTGTTTTGTATCCCCAATGGCGGGCTGGTCTGCGACCCCAAAAGAACTCATAGAGCTGTCATGAGGTTCGGGAAACAAACAACATTCAAGCGATAAACAGCCTTTGGGGCGCCAATTCCACAGAGATACAGCCACCGGGGAGGAGAACACAACGGCTGATCCATGTGTCCTTGTGGAGACCTGGAGTTTAGCCAAAGCCCCTGAAAACCTCATATGAGCCCATTCACACCATCCACTGACAGTTCAACTGGCTTTTTAAAAAAGAATGAATCATTTTGTGGAAGAAGTTCTTTATGATGATTCAGTCAAAATGATTCACAAAAGCATCTACCAACCTCATATTGGAATCTATAAAACCTATTTGAAACCAGAGCAGCTGACTTAAAAGAATCAGTTCAGATTGAAATGAACAGGCTAAAAGAGCTGGTTTGTCTTAAAACTGCCACATCACACTGAACTAAATACAGGGTACCTGTATAGCGCAGTTTTTAACACATCAAATTCAACATATTTTACAAGACCTGCACAAATAAAAATTAATATTGTATGTCTGTCCATGCAGAAACTCATACAATCTCAAAAATAAATCATGCATCTTAGATTATTTTCCTTAGTTAAAACAAACTTGTACTGAAGTTGGTTTATGTATCAAAATATATACGAATTTGAAGTTGATCGATATTGGATTTTGCTGATACAAAAATAATCTGTTACATTACTTTGCCAATACTAGTAACATCTATATACTGAATGTGTTAAATTAAGTTCTTTGGAGCCGTTCACACAGACAGTGTTTTTCCCATTCCACTGCGCTACTTTTCCATTGTTTTATTCATTCCACTGATCTGAGTCTCATTTTTAACAGCAAAAACACGTTCTGTGTGAATCGGCCCTTAGTCTTTACTTCCTGTAACTTTAAATTTGATTAAACTGAATTTAAGACACTTGTGTGATCCCTGTAAAAATCGGCCATATTTTGCCTTGTTTATGTATACCTGCACATGCATGTAGATGTGTGCGTGTGCACTCAATATTTGATGTTGCTGCATCTGAATTTCCCCTAAGGGACCATTAAAGTGGATTAGTCAAGCAAGGACAGCAGCTGAGCACCGAGTGTGGAAAGATGTCCTTTCGCTGTGTGAAAGTAAACAGTGACTCTCTCGTGGTCACTGATGATGCTGTGACTCAGGTCGGGACGGGGAAAGAGTGAACAGTCAAGCTGCTTGTCAGACTAAATTTTGCTCCCCTGTTCAGGGTCACCGGACAAAAGAGTAAGTGGAAGTTAGTCACAGAAAAACAGCCATCTGGAGGTTCTTAGGGAGCCTTGAGACAGTCTGAACAAGTGACTACATCAGTCCAGATGGATGAGAGAGAGTAGAACCATAGAAAATAGGAAAGGTCACACACAGCTCCTACTGACACGCATTAAGCAAACAAATTTTTGCAACAATTAGGAATATTTAGGCACCTCATGATTTGATTCTTGATGCATCTACATTTTTCAAATTACAGTGTAGGGGAGCAAATCTTTTGCATTAAATCATGCATTAGACCTAATGATTTGTTTCATGTTATCCAAAGTATGTGATATCTTTGATACTTGCTGTCATTTCCAAAAAGAGAAACCCAAGCATCAAGGACAGGCCATTGTTTCTCCGTTTCTGAATGGAAACATGCAATAGGACTTATTTCTATAACAGTATACTAACATACTAACTGTTTCTAAAGGATACGGTATGCATACTATGAACAGTATGTCAATTCAATCTGTATGCACATAACACACAGGTGACCTACTAAATTGCCAAAATGTGCAGTATTACAATTAAGAAGTACAGTTACTTTATTTTAAGGTGACAGTTACATTGTAATATCTCAAATAAGTACTAAGTAATATTAACTACATGTACTTATGGTTACGGTTTGGTTTAGGGTTACATGTAATTATGCATAATTTACTAGAGTTATTAGAGTTAAGTACATGTGGTATCATGTAACTACATCACCTTAAAATGAAGTGTTACCAGAATTATTTAAATAAATTCATAAATGAATGCATTTTGATGCAAAAGCATCAGAACCTACCTGTGAATAAATTTTTTTTCAACACAATTTTACTTACTATTACCATTTTATTAATAGTAATATTACTATTTTACTGTTACTATTTTCAAAAGTTTGAAGTTGTTTTAATATTTGTGAAAATCTCTTATACTCACCAAGGCTGTATTTATTTGAACAGTGTAATATTGTGAACATTATTACAATAAGCTTTCTATTTTATAATATTTAATAATTTATTCCTATGATGAAGAAGCTGAAATTTCAGAAGCCATTAGTCCACTATTCAGTGTCACATGATTCTTCAGAAATCATTCTAATAATCCCTATTATTTAACATTTCTTATGCTCAATCGATGAATAAATATAAGTGTCTTTTTTGTGACCTAAATGGCCAATTTAATGCATTCTTGCTTCATAAAAGTATTTATTTATTTCAAAAGAAAAAAAAAAACATCATGACCCCAAAACCGTTAAATGGAAATGTACCTGACCCATCAATGTGGGATTCACGATTAGTGACTTATGTTTTTTTAGGCTAATATTTTCACATAAATTCAAGCAAAGAGCTACATGCTGATGATCTGAAGCAAAACAAATTCTTTCTCTCATGCTGTAAAAAAAAAACAAGTAGTCGGGTACTTTCCAGGGTAAAGTTCACACATTTTCAAACAACTTTAAACCGATGCAAACTGCCAGATTCCTGCGTCAACAATGCATGGAAGAATATGTGACAGCACAGGTTAAAGTCTGAGGCAAAGTCAAATGACAGCCAAACCCTCCAGATTTACTAATTCAGTCAAACGTGAATGTGTGTTCTATTTTTAGCCTCTGGCATCTTTAGTGAAGGGAGAGAGAGCTGACTACTGAACTAAGTAGTAAAACACAGACCAAAAGACTCCCTGAACGACCTTCCAACTTATATTATGATATACACTCACCTCAAAAAGCTTGAGCAGTGACTTCATATACAGTCTGCGGATCCCGAAAGACACGCCGAGGATTGCGGGTACGATGATGAACACCAGCAGAAGGGTGAACCCCACCGTGAAGGAAATGCCCAGAAGCATACAGATCAGGCTGTCGAAGGGGAACAGGTACGACTCCATCTTGACCAAGACGCAGAGAAGGAATGATTTAAAAGTGACGAGTTTACCTAAACTCAGACAGATGGATTCCTCTATAGTGCCTCAATTTCTGAAGCCTATGCTGAAACACGGCCTTAATGGGCATGTAGGGGGATATTATCATTTTATATCCATATCCATCAAATTAACACCTTACGATGCAACAGACATGTCTGCGGGACACATCAGGGTTAAGAAAAGCCTGAATGAGACAGGAGTGTTGCTGGAAATATAAATAAATGCGCATTAATGTTCAATTTTTGCTCCTTTCAGTCTGTTGGAATTAATATTTCTTCATCAATGTTCTAGGCCTATTTGAAATTGTCTCACATCACCGTCCACTGACATTTCTGACATATCTAGAAAAAAAGGGAAAAAAAATGTTTTTGAAGGGTTCAAATAGTCCACATCAAATATTTTGTTTCTGACTGTGGCAAGTTTTTGCTTGAACATGTTAAACATATCTAATCATTTCTGTAATACATTTTAATTTAGCAAGTTATAAAGCGTTAAAATATGCATTCAATTTACATATTAAAACAAGTGTATGAAATGGCAAATATAAATTATATAATTGATTTTTCATTTTCACTTTGCACCAACGTTGCACAAATGTAATGGAAAATGTCAATTTAAATACAGAAATACATTGCCATTTTACATATTGCATATTACATTTCAAATTGAATATTACTACCCATATGCTTCCATACACAACTGTCCACATCAAATATTTTGGCATTATTTAATAAATAAAATGAGACATGGCTTTTCCCCCTTTGTGATTAACGTTAATCATCTAAAGCAGAATCAGATTCCGAGTAATGAAATGTATTGATGAACACTATTACAACAGATTGTAACGGACAATTTCTAAAAGCTAAATATCTATATTATAACACCTAAATCATAATCTTCAGCTTAACGTCTGAAATAAATGTTAATTAGATCTTAAATTAACCCTAAATGGGTTAAAACTGCAGTTGTATGAAACATTGTTTGTATGCAGATGTAAATGACTGGATGCTAAAGCGCTTATCAACAGCTTCTCTTTTAATCACGTAATTAAACTCCCAAACGTCTTTAAATGTATGAAACCCGCTGTTTAAACTGACCTGTTCCCTGAAGATGGCGTTTAAATGCTAATTTGTCATCTCAATAAAAAACTAATTTGACATTTAAGCAACGTGAGACGCTGCTGCTGTTGTTGTTATGCTGTAACAAGTTAAGGCATCAGTAGCGGCAAGCAGCGCGTTGCTCCCTGCTCCATCAGCAGCATCCACAACTTCCGCTTCCGGTGAGCTCGGCTGCTTCCACATTGGCCGAGGATGTTTGCCTCTTCTACCACTGATCTCCGAGCAGTTGTTCTTTTACAGTCTATGGTGCGCTCGTGTTTCGGGAATAAATAGTTGCGGGGATAGCTGATTCTAGACCAGCGGCGTCTGCATTATTAATAATAATTTGTTAGAAATATTTAGGTTATATATTTGTAAACTAATAGTCCACTGTCCATGTTGTTAGGCTATACAAAAACCACACTAAAATCGTCTTGTACACTTACCATAGTTTTAATTTGAACCTTTTAAAATGCATTTTATGTAGATTTGATTGATTTACTCTTGCCCAGACCGTTTAAACTCTGAAAATCCAATCCATTAATCAATCAAAAACTATTGAAAAACGATAATATTTATTTGTTTAGATTTGTATGCATGTATTTAGATTTTTTTTAATGAAATAAAACGGTTCTATTAGTGATGTCATTTCCACCAAAACTAGCAATTTTGCCCCTATAAACATTAGCGTACTTGACTAGGAGACAACAGTGTCAGTAAAGAGCATTCCTGAGATGAAGTGAGACGTACCGTGATAAATACAAGAGAAAAATGTCAAAAAGGTAAATATATCTGTGCGTGCGTCACTGCCGATCTAGCTTTAATTTGTCAAATGGTGCAATAAGTGTGAACAGCTTATTTAATCGGATGTATTTAGAATGCATAAAAAAGCCATATTTGAATAGCCTTAAACAAATAAGTTGGCCATTTTGTTATAAACATTTTTAAAATGTAAGTTTCACTACAGAATGTTATCAGAGTGCATGTGATGTTATGGAAATAATCCGGTGGAAATGTTCATGAATTCCCCACTGTTGGTAGATAAATTAATTAATCTAGTAAAAGTGTGAACATTTTGTTTGAGTTTTTTTTTTTTTAAGTTAACCAGTTCCAAATAACCAAATGTTCATATGGTAAAATGCACTGATAAATTCAGTGCTTCCTATGTTCCAGCCTTACTAAAAATGGTTTGTGTCATTCCTATTACAGAGAGCATTGTGATTGTAAAATTGACATTCATAAATTAAATGTTGGCGATACCATCATACTGCAGAACCATTTCTGGCCAGATGCTGGAGCTGGAACTCTATGCGTCATGCAGGTAACAGAAACTAGTTGATTGCATTTTAAATAAAATATGTTATAACAACAAAAATGTATTGCACTGAGTACATATGACTTATTCTTTGATATAAAATGTCTGTTTGCGACATTGAATGTGGGTCAGCAATTCAATTGCTTTATTATTTTGATTGTTTGGTCTTGGTGTTTGAAGAATACAAGCTAAAACAAACTCTTTGATTGCACAACTCTTTAATGAAATCTACACTCTACAAACAGTTGTTTTAGCATGCATAGAATAACTCTATTAGGACAAACTTGAAATCACACATAAGATACAAGAAATCCAGTCCACTCTCTCTCACACACACACACACACTCATTCTCAAAGACACTCATCATCTGACTGTTAACTAAACTCACAACATTTAAATACAGGACAGAAACTACACGAAGTATGCTTACAGTAGGCTACTCTGCTGTGTTGACTCATAATTGCATCAGCACTAGCATTCATGCAAGACAATGTGCAAAAAAGGGCAGTTTAATGTTTTCTTTATGGCAAATCTTTCTCAACTTTTTCAAAAATATGTCCACACATACAATAGTGCATAGGTCCAATGTATTGTACAGTAAATAGCAAATGATTGATAGCAAAGATTTCCAGCATTTCCCATTACATTGATATATAAAATAAAATCTTTGTGATAATCTAATATATCATAGGCTACTGTAAAACAGCCAGTCTTTTAAAGGGAAACTATACACACTCATCTCTATATACTTTACAAATATTAATAATAGCTTAAATATGAAACAGCAATGTTATTGCACCCTACTGTCACAAACTTATTAACTTGATTTGATCACTCGCTTTTTTTGAAAGGTTGCTCTCGAGGTGTTTTTTGCATCTGACACCTCGCAGGCTTTTTATGGGGTTAAAAACCCGTTTCACAAATATATATCAGAGATCACAGTATTAGTGAGGCATCCTCTCATTGCCACTGTTGGCTTCTGTGCTTCATAAAAGCTGTCATGGAGGGTTATAGTGCAGTTCTTTCGTTTGTGCTTTGAGGTCAGAGGTCATATTCCAGAAGTTCCTCTTGTGAGGCTGCTCCCATTTCCTCCTAATCTTTCCTCTCCTCTTCATCTCCTCCATCCTCCTCTTCATATGTCAGAGCACAGGAGATCCAGGTTTTGATGTGGTTTGTCCACCTTTCCTCTAGCGAGACATCATTCGCACAAATTCTGAAAGAGGAAAGACCAGAAATTGGTTCAATTTAACACTGAATAACTCAATTAACAACAAGTCCTATTTACTGTTTAATATTCACACACATAAACACACACACACACACACACACACACACACACAATTTTTCTCCCCCTTTAAACTTGATATGTCTATTTATTTGGTCCAAACTGTGCACTATTATTATTATCATTATCAGTTGCCTTGTGTTATTTTTACATTTGGCATTGGTTTCCCCTGCTGTCTGTGACCCAGTTTTAAGTCGTAACCCATCATTCAGGAACCACTGCTCTATAAATTCTTGCTTTGTAAATTTCCTTTGAAAAAATGTAAATGTACTATTGACCTCGGATGAGTCAAATTTAGCCTGAGCTCAAAATGCAGCAAGAGGACGTTGAACTGTCACACCTCCAGACATCAACAGGAGTAACAGCGCTAGCTATTTTTGTCCTTCCCGTTTTCATGCTCTTTTTGCGCGTGATTAATCTGAGAGGTGAAATAATCCTGTGTTTAAGAGATAATCTGGTTGACAGCTCTACTACTGTCACTTTACCGCCTTCACCATGATGAGATTCACTAGCAGCTAAACCGTGTGACACAGCGGCTCACAGCAACAGGCACCAATAGAAATAATAATAGATCCAAAAATAGGGATCATTTCTCTCAGTCCTTTTTTTCATATTCTGTTTTTTTGCATTGCATTTTTCCCTGAAGTCCACTTATGTTAGTCAAGGTTTCATCAATCTTCCCTCTGAATGAACCATGGTCTGGTTAAGGCTGAAGTTTGGGCTGTGAACGTAAGATTATTGATGTATTTTTTTATTCTAAAAGCACAAGGAAAATCTGTTGATTGCTTGCTACTTTAGGTTGATTGCTACTTTAATAACTTTGAAAACAAAAAGAGAACAAACATATAATTACATTTGGGATTTACCCTGGAATTATGATTTATTATAATTACATTTTACTGCAGAAACACAGAGGGAACGTGAATCTAATATTTTTTGAGTTATTGTGGACAGGTCATTTTTCTCCCAGGCCGCATAAACTGATTCAATCAAGCTATTGCACAGCCATATAGAAACTGCAGCAGTGAAATTAGCATTACTGATTAGCAGCGCAAAATCAACACAAGGTGGCTCACCTTCAAAGTCCACGTGCCCGTCTCCGTTTAAATCGATGTCCCGCAGAATGTCCTCCAGATCTCTGTGACCCACCTGAAGGAAAGAGGATCAATAAAATGATGAAATTGGAGGAGAGCTAAAAGCTTTGAGATGCTCAGCACAGTAAATAACAGCACCTGCTGGCCCAGCAGTTTCTTCATGGCCTCTCTGAGTTCTGCTGTACTGATCTGACCGTCTCCGTTGGTGTCAAACTGAGAGAAGGAGAACAAAACAAGTGTTCACTAACATGTCTGGATCCAAATGATCCTGCTCTGAACGGCAATTTTAAGCAGTTTTTCTGTGTTTTACAAAGAAAGCAGGAAGTCTACACAGAAACGGTACATGTTATTTGTTATTTGTTAATGATATTTCTTTATTTACCCCTTGTTTTATCTTCCATTTTATTTGTGAGCTATTTTCATGTTGTGTGGCGGCTTCAACTTATGGTTGCACTATTCATTGAAATAAAACCAAAATCATCGCATGGCTTAGTGCGATTATTTAATCACAAAGGCTGTGATTTAATGAAATATATATAGTATTCGCTACGTTTCAGTTTGAGGTGTAACACTGTGTTCTTACACGTGAGCAGCTCTTCATCCGCTCGTGTTTGCCATGTGCAATGTATATTATACAGTGAAATATTACACTATTATTGACTATTTTTTATTTCTTATTTAGTTTTTTAGTATTTTTATATTTATTATTATTATTAAATATGAATAATAATAATAATAATTATTATTATTATTATTAATAGCCATACAGATATATACACAAAATGCTGGCCAAATTGTGTTTGGCCAAACCTGGGATGTTTTTAAAATTGCATTTTAAATCACAATAGCAATTTTTATCAGAAAAATCGCAATTTGATTTTTACAGTTGTAATGTAAAAAAATATATATTATATTATCATATTATTTTTCTTAAATACTTATAAAATATGTTTTTGTTGTATAGTGAATTATTAATTAACAGTATTAACAGTAATTGTAAATTATATAGTAAAACATATTAAATAGTAAAAAATATAGTAATAGTAAATTATATTTTGTGTAATTATAATATAATAATAATCATAATTTATTATTATTGTTTTATAATTGCTATAAAATAATAACAACAACTACAACAACAATAATAATATTTATTATTATTATTATTTTATAGACATACTGATATAAAATCACAAAATGTTGGTAAGTTGTAAGAACAGCAAACCTGGAATTTTATCAGAAAAAAAAGCTATTTTATTTTTACAGTTATAATGTAAAATAAAATCATTATTATCATATTTTTCTTTAATACTACATTTTTTGTGCAGCGAAATATTATATTAGTAATATTTCTTATTTAATTTTTATTTAGAATGTTTGATATTTTTACATAATTCATAATATTTTTATTATTTATAATATATAATTATTATTTTATAGCCATACTGATATATAATTTCAAAAATCTGGCCAAATTGTGTATCCCTACAAACAAGCACAGCAAAGCTGGAATGTTTTTTTTTTAACTCACCATCGCGATTTTTATAAGAAACATCACAATTCGGTTATTTCCCCAAATCGTTTAGCCCTACCTCACTCACCTCTTTGAAAGCGTCTCTCAATTCCTTTACTCCGATCATATCTGCCGTCTCAGCCAGAAGTTTGGGGCCCATCAACTCCACAAAGTCTTCAAAATCCACATGTCCCCCCACTAGAAGACAGAGGACCCAGAACTTAGTGAGCTTATGTAGGCAGCATCAAATAGAGCCGTGTGTTAAACAAAGCTTACGGTTCATGTTGATCTGCTGGCTCAGTTCGATGAGCTCCATCTCAGTGGGCATGTATCCCATGGTTCTCATGCAGTTCCCCAGGTCTTTGCAGCCAATGAAGCCGTCTTTGTCTTTATCAAACTCTTTGAAGGCTTCTCGTAGCTCTGTGAAGATAGAAAGCAGGTCAGGAAAAAAAAGGACAGTTGAGAGGGAGTCGGAGATGATGAAAAGAGAATATTTTATAGTACAATTATAGTTCCCTCATGCAAACCAACAAAGACAATTACAAAGCACTTACAAAGCACAACAATGTACCTGTGAATGACCAAAACACTTGTAACTCTCAAAACACTCAAACCATCTCTACTCAAAAAGAAATAAAAGCTCTTCAAATTAAAATGGAACGATTGACACGTCGTAAAATTGCGAGAATTTTCACACATTGGAATGCCACAAATTACATGATCAAAACACTCTAGTTCAGTTTAATTTAATATCAAACAATCAACCTAATAACTGCATGTTTACTATGAATGGCTTCTATTTATAATGCATTTGCAAGGAACAGAGGGTGAGATAATCTTTGTCTTATTAAAAGGCTTTATGAAAGATACTTATGGAATTAAAGGTTGGAATGTTGAATACTCATAAACTAGATTTGCATGTGTCCAGAGTTTTCAAGGCAGCAAAATAACAGTGTTTTAGGTAATCTAAGGTTTTATAGATGCAAGAAAGACAACTGCCCTTTTTACTAGTGTAAAAAGAAAGTACACACACAATTTATTCCTGTGATCAAAGCTGAATTTTCAGCATCATTACTCCAGTCTTCAGTGTCACATGATCCTGCAGAAATCCTTCTAATATGATGTGTTCAGGAAACATTTCTAGTTATAAGCAATGAGCTAGAACTTACCATCCATTTCCTCTGGTCTCAGCTCTCTGTTCTGCAACAAAATAAACAAAGTAATCAACAACAATCCACACAAAACGCAGTTTTGTTCCATTGATGACATCAGATGCATCCTTCTCCCACCGGGAAGAATCCAGTCATTTAATTCAATGCACCATTTCCTGCTAGAGAGAAGCATGCAGAAACTCATAACAGCATTAGGATCACAATGGCACATGCAAACTAATACACCCAACCTTTTCATGGTTTCCCCCCGTCTCTAACGGAATCTACGTCTGATTTTTAAATTCGATCTTCCCATTTGGATTAAGTAATCTGGAACAGCACACATAAACTCAGGATTGATCTCTCATAATCAGCTCAAGCAGTTAGTTTTTATTTGATCCCAGCATTCCCTGTTCCACACATCTCCTCGAACACGAGCACACACAGGGCTCACCTCCAAACACTCTCTGAGCTCCTGCAGAGGAACGCCGTAGTCACGTGACCCAAGAACCCTGCGGAGGCTAATAAACACAGATCCCTGCGATTCACACATAAACACGCACGCAGCACTGCTTCTTTATGACTGTCTGCAAAATGTCTTCATTTGAAAAAAGAAACAGCCTTGTGTACCTCAAAATTGTAGTGCTTACCATATTTTGCACATGTATATATTAAAAAACCATATATATTAATATTGTTCATAATTCTGTGTGTGTGTGTGTGTGTGTGCGTGCGTGTGTGTGTGTGTGTCTGTGTGTGTGTGTGTGTGTGTGTGTGTGTGTGTGTGTGTGAATTTATACATATATATGGAAACATTAACCACTCAAATGGGTTCAGTTCAGTGAAGGAATTGTCATATAGATTCAAACCAGTAACACATTTTTTTGAACTATAGGCTATTCATTAAAAGAATCTCATAAGAATCATTTGAAATCAGACACTGGTAGCACTGTTTTAGTCAATTCAGAACCAGCTCATATTCACTCTTTCAGGAATCAGACTAATTTGGTTGTGCTATATGTTTTTGATTCACTGAAAAGAACCGGTTCTTAAGAGTTACTAGTTTGGGAATCAGATTGGTCGCTCTATATATTTTTGATTCATTAAAAGAACCGTCTTATAAGAGTCTTTCATTCGGCAATTACACTACATTGGTCGCGCTGTATGTTTCCGCAATGTGCATAAAGTCAGTAGAGACAATTCTTGCCATTATTCGTCGGTACACAGTCATAACATTCAATACAGGCTATTGTATCATATCCAATACATACTTTGAACTCACATTCATAACTCGGGTAAAATATGATTTATTTTGCTGTATCGCTAGAGATTCAACAGAGGGGAAGCACTGCTGCATTTATAATGTGCTTTCCCCCCATCCTTTTGCCTTCATTAGTCCACTTTAACTGCAAATAATCTCTCAGTGAGCTCATAAAAGCTGTTTACATAAATAATAACACATTAACTGGCAAAATGCTGTTTAAACTAGATAATTTAGCATGTCACATCACAGAAAAAGGATGTCAAATACCCATGAACAGATGATCTCTGTATTTTGACTAGAGATTACCTTTTTTATGGATACTATTTCCGAGTACAGATTAAATTTCCGAAATATTTTTTAAATGTATTGCAAGAAATCTGGAATGTTTGATTCTGGTAAATCCTACTAAACTGTATATACAAACGTTGTCAATTTGTATATTTAAACTAATACTTAACGAGTATTATTTTCATTTATTTGTAGCGTAAAGTCAACCTGTCGATATTGCAAAATAAACTCTTTCAGGATAATACAACTTTATTAAGTGATGATGACTGTACTTAATTCCTTATATAATATTCAATGCATATAGTGTTGTTTTGCATTATCATACGTGTAGATGTGCATGTCCAGACTTACGTACAGCCTTCCGGCTCTCAGCGAAGCCCTTGCGGAGGAAGATGCAGGCAGGCCCGAGCACATTGTGCATGTATGTTGAGTTCTGAGCCAAGGCCGCGAGGGCCTCTCCAGATGTCACCCCTTCCTCACATGACTTCACTGCTTTGTAGCTGCGCTTCCGGTCCTGAGGGCAGCCATCATGTCCCAACGGCCCCGGACAAGTCAGTGAAGAGGGAACGTGGTGTAAAGACACAATTAGAAACTACAAGGTTGTTTGTCTGACACAATGGATGGACGGGTCAGTCAGTCAATTCAGTCAGCCGTCAGGTCAAGCGACTGATTGAAAATTAATTGAAACTTTTTTAGTATCTTTCCATGAGCAGAGCTCTATCTTCAGACTGTGCGCTTAATGTGATTTACCCATCTGGATCAGCATATTGCTTTCAAGGTCTCCTGGGAAGTTCCTATTTATGAGATTATGGTCCTTGTTTACGAGATTAGAGTTGGAATAAAATTGATTCTCTTGACAGTTTCATAATTCACTTTCTCTCTAATCGGTGTCTTATGGATTTTAGCACTCCTGTGCTGCAACAGAGGATGATGGGAAATGTATTTTATGAAAAAAAGAAAAAAGAATGTCCGCACTCTGAAGTGACAGCACCGTATATATATTTATTTATGAACAGTGCAACGTCTCCGTGGTGTGGGGGTGAGACACACCAGGTGTCTCATCTCGGTGTGGGCGGAAGATGCAGTCCAAAGAAAACTTATCGACTCACACCGTAACATTATGTTTTCTAACAACAGAAGCAGCAGAAGTCTGACGGAATATTAGTGCACATGAACATTTACCCTCCTGCTGGTGTTTTGGACCCACCAATAGACCCTCCCCTCAAAGTAATCAGGACAGAAGCAGTCGACACTGGACAAAAGAGACACGTTAAAAACCCAGGTGTAAACGGGAATGTGTCTTCCTTCTACTTGTGATCCGCTCGACCAAAACGCATCTTCTGTGGCCCTGTTTACACCTAGTATTAAAGGCAGGGTAGGTGATTTGATCCAGAATTGTTTTTTGTTATTCTGGTTGAAAGTCTCTTCGCATCCTGATAGCAATGCCTAAATTAAGTGGTCTAAATGTATTTATGTGTATATATATCATCTGCGGAAGGTATAGGGCCATAAAATGTTCGTCCAATCATTGCATTAGGTCCGAATGCAATGATTTGATGTCCTACCTGTCCTACCTTAATCTGCAGCAGTCAGGTGGTACAGGTCAGTGCTCTTTAAGTTGTTTATGTTCATTATTATTGTAATGTTATGTGCTTTGAGACATGAGGTAGTTTAACACCATCTCTAATGACGCTTTTATTTGCTCCCTGCTGTATACGTTCATGTGTTTTGAAGGAGGCGTGGCTTTGAAAATACTCTGAAGAGAGGTTGGGATCTTATGCTTTAAAGCTAGCTCGCTATTGCTAGCCTCTCCGAAAATTGCCTAGCCTACCTTTAAGATACTTCGATCGGATCAAAAGTAGACGTTTTCACGGCTTGACAAATATAAGCAGCACAGCACAAAGCTTTATGTGCTTGTCGTCTCCAAGTTAGGACTCGAAATAGATAAATATTAAGTCTGCTTTTAAAATAAAGAAAAGGAGCGATGGAGGGATGATGCTTAGTATGTAACCTGACTCCGCCAGATGGATTTGCTCCGCATATCTGATCTGCGAGTGAAACCTTGACAGCTCGCGAGATCAGGATGGTCTCACGAGGCTACTTAGTATGTGCCAACAGCGGGAAACTCTATATTTGTGCAGTGTGCGCATGTCAGAAGATCAATTCCAATTTGAAGCTTGTGACATTAACAGGCACATCAACACAATCATTTTATTTTTATGTAAACATTATGTTCAGATTCATCAAACATAATGATTTCATTCAAAAACAAATACGGTAAACCATCTTTTTTTTTTCTAATCGCAAGCACCAGACAACAGAACAGACAACTGAATCTATATTCAGATGCCAGAGATATCGGATATACCGCATCCCACATCCGAGTTTGCATGAAATGTACCATTAGGGATACGGTTGTTTGACAGGAACATTGTTCCATGCAAGACCAAGAAAGGCTGTTGATCCAGGAACATGTCCTATTTGGGTAAATCACATTGTGCCAGACTTTGCCCTCTATTCTCTCTTCCCTTTCAGCAACTGACAGAACCTTTAAGATCAGATATCATTCAAACTGAATAATTCATCCACTTTCATACTCGCGGCACACTGCAGCAATGCCATGCCATTTGATTGCTGCCATAAAAGCAAATGATCACACTAAGCTTAAGGTATTTTAAAAACAAATCCAAGTGGTGCTCGCCTTGTTCTCACAAATGAAACTCACTGATCACGAGTGATTCGATCATTGAAGGGTGAAGATGTGGACTAACCGACATCATTATATGAGAGTAGATTCTCAAATAACCAAGTATGCTTTGAGAACGTATAACTGCTCATGTTTAGTGGAGGGCTAATCAGGATAAGAATGAAACCAGTCAGCCAGCACATTATAATGACCAATTAGCCGACAGGCAGAAGAGGTGAAGAGCACGCGGAATATAACTCACAAAAACACAAAGAGCATCTCCCCAATTACTGACAGACCCACGGGTTAATTAAAGAGAAGGCCGACGTCATCTAAGAGCTAATCAGAGTGCTTATCGAGAAACAGCTACTGAAATGTTCTAAAACCATATCTGTTTGTATTTATACTGATTAATTACCACTCCAATTATTTAATAGATAGCTAGTACTTTAGCTCAGACCTTCAACTCAGCATGAATCCTTTTAATGAAGTTCCTGGTCTTATTGTGCGCAATTCAGTGTTGCACGTAATACTATCTGTACTAAATAGTATTTATATATACAGTGTGTCCTGAATTGTAGTGTTGAAATGAGTATCCCAAAGGTACCTGGATGATCTACTATTTCTGGTGGAAATTTAAAGTGCATATCGATGCACGCTTTAATATTGCCCACAACCCATTGTGCTTTTTTGAAGAGGATTTGGTTCAGAACTACAAACACAAATAAAACGTGTTCAAAAACTACAAACGTGGTGGACCTGCGAGGCTAAGTAGAGAGGTTTAGGTAAAGGGGTTTGAGTGATCAATAATAAATACTACCTGACGAAAAATATTTAATTAGTCCGCAACAACATTGTGAACTTTTATAAACATACGTTTGCTCATTAACTATTAAATTCATCATTATGCAAAAAACATGAGGAGAGTATTCCGAGTATTCAGACACGCAACTGACTGATCAACGTGAAACTACTTTTCTGCCCAGTACAGTAAGAAGAATTGTTCAGTAGTGTAATTTAAATAAACTGAAATGCGGTGTGTTAACTTAAAACTATTAAAAACATTTTTGATATTTGAAATGCAATAAACTATAAGCTAAAATAAAATATAAATATTAGATGAAAAACTTATACAAAAAAAACTTTTTAGTATTATCTTGACAACTAACTGAAATAAGTTTTAAGTTAAAGCACTAAAATGTAAATAAAAACTAAAACTGAAATTAAAAAATAAATTAACCAAAATAGTAATATTTAAATTAAAAAAACAATAAAAATGACTCAAATGTACCATTAAAATAAAAACTGAAAATAAAAAAATAAAAGCTAATTCAAAATATTAATAAAAACTATAGTATATAAATAGTACTAAAATAACAGGATGCAAATTATGACGTGGCACAGTAGCATGTCCCAAAACTTGCCTACTCTTCTGGTGCACACTCAAAAGTATGTACTTTTTCTTCACAAGGTACGTGTCACGTTTCAATGTGTTTGAGTTCAGTTTTGAGATCTTGTCCCCCCCCCCCCCCCCCCCCCGTCTTTTGTGAATTTGGTTCAGTCCTGTTAGTTTTTCCCCCTCCTCGTTTGTGTTCAGTTTCTTCTCCTGTGTTCAGTTAATTATCCCATTAGTCCCAGTTCTTTTAAGCCTTGTGTTTTCCCTCAGTGTTTGTAGGTCGTCGTCCTTGTATGGTTGTGTTTCCCTGAAGTTCCTGGAGGTTGTTATTTCGTTCCTGTATGTTTATAGAAGTTTATTTTGTAAATAAATCAACTATTTTAGGAAGTCCTCTTGTCCTCGTCTTCAGCCACCTGCACTCAACCTGACAGAATGACCAACCATAAAAAAAAGAAAAAAAAAGGAAGCTGGAGATCTGGAAGCAAGCCTTTGTGGGAACCCGCCAAGCTGTGTTCCGTGGGAACTGTGGAGGTCGCAGGGGAGGATATGGGCGATATAGTCCAGTTCCGAGTCCAGTTCCCAGTCCAGTTAAACCAGAACCAGTCATCTGCACAGTTAAGTTTATTTACGAGTTTGATGACTTCACCGATCTCCCTCCTCTCATCGGTCCAGAAGAGCCAGAGCCCGTCTTCGAGCAAGAGCCAGAGCCCGTCTTCGAGCAAGAGCCAGAGCCCGTCTTCGAGCAAGAGCCAGAGCCCGTCTTCGAGCAAGAGCCAGAGCCTGTCTTCGAGCAAGAGCCAGAGCCCGTCTTCGAGCAAGAGCCAGAGCCCATCTTCGAGCAAGAGCCAGAGCCCGTCTTCGAGCAAGAGCCAGAGCCCGTCTTCGAGCAAGAGCCAGAGCCCGTCTTCGAGCAAGAGCCAGAGCCCGTCTTCGAGCAAGAGCCAGAGCCAGTCTTCGAGCAAGAGCCAGAGCCAGTCTTCGAGCAAGAGCCAGAGCCAGTCTTCGAGCAAGAGCCAGAGCCAGTCTTCGAGCAAGAGCCAGAGTCCGTCGCCTGTTCGCCAGAACCGGAGCCAATCGCCTGTCCGCCAGAGATTGAGCACGCCACACTTGAGTCTGGTCTGGAAGACACAGCGTTTTGTGTGTGTGGGCAGCACACACATCAGCTACAGCCCATGAACCCAGCCCAGCGTTTCCTTCGCCGCTGGTCCCGTCCAGCCCTCTTCGCCAGAGCCCGCTGGTCCTGCGCCAGAGCCCGCTGGTCCTGCGCCAGAGCCCGCTGGTCCTGCGCCAGAGCCCGCTGGTCCTGCGCCAGAGCCCGCTGGGAGCCCGCTGGTCCTGCGCCAGAGCCCGCTGGTCCTGCGCCAGAGCCCGCTGGGAGCCCGCTGGTCCTGCGCCAGAGCCCGCTGGGAGCCCGCTGGTCCTGCGCCAGAGCCCGCTGGGAGCCCGCTGGTCCTGCGCCAGAGCCCGCTGGGAGCCCGCTGGTCCTGCGCCAGAGCCCGCTGGGAGCCCGCTGGTCCTGCGCCAGAGCCCGCTGGGAGCCCGCTGGTCCTGCGCCAGAGCCCGCTGGGAGCCCGCTGGTCCTGCGCCAGAGCCCGCTGGTCCTGCGCCAGAGCCTGCTGGGAGCCCGCTGGTCCTGCGCCAGAGCCCGCTGGTCCTGCGCCAGAGCCCGCTGGGAGCCCGCTGGTCCTGCGCCAGAGCCCGCTGGGAGCCCGCTGGTCCTGCGCCAGAGCCCGCTGGTCCTGCGCCAGAGCCCGCTGGGAGCCCGCTGGTCCTGCGCCAGAGCCCGCTGGTCCTTGCTCCAGCTCCGCCCTGGACGCCCGAGGGTCCCACAGCTCCGCCCTGGACGCCCGCGGGGTCCCACCGCTCCGCCCTGGACGCCCGAGGGTCCCACAGCTCCGCCCTGGACGCCCGAGGGTCCCACAGCTCCGCCCTGGACGGCCGAGGGTCCCACAGCTCCGCCCTGGACGGCCGAGGGTCCCACAGCTCCGCCCTGGACGCCCGAGGGTCCCACAGCTCCTCCCTGGTCACGCCCACAGCTTGCTCCGTCGTGGCCACGCCCACAGCCTGCTCCGTCCTGGTCCCCTGACCAGCCTGCTTCGCCTGGACCGTCCCGGAGTCCAGGATGCCCACCCTCCCACCCCTTTGGATGTCATACGGCGCGAGGACACGCCTTCGGGGAGGGGGGAGGTACTGTCACGTTTCAATGTGTTTGAGTTCAGTTTTGAGATCTTGTTTCCCCCCCGTCTTTTGTGATTTTGATTCAGTCCTGTTAGTTTTTCCAGCTCCTCGTTTGTGTTCAGTTTCTTCACCTGTGTTCAGTTAATTATCCCATTAGTCCCAGTTCTTTTAAGCCTTGTGTTTTCCCTCAGTGTTTGTTGGTCGTCGTCCTTGTATGGTTGTGTTTTCCCTGAAGTTCCTGGAGGTTGTTATTTCATTCCTGTATGTTTATAGAAGTTTATTTTGTAAATCAACTATTTTTGGAAGTCCTCTTGTCCTCGTCTTCAGCCACCTGCACTCAACCTGACAGTACGAGTACTTTTAGGGAATAGTAGGTAAAGGCGAATTGGGGCGCAGCAATTATAATCTTTTATCAAAATATAACATCTTGGTACGTGCTTCTTTCCTTCAGATGATGTCATGAATCCCTGATTTTCAACTCCTCTCCTCCAGCCACATGACTCGCTCCCTTTTTACGATCCAATCAATTCCTGATTGACAAGTCTCACTTTTTCTCACTAAATATCCTGTTTTACTTGCAAATACAGATTACAGTAAAGTGGGTTTTTACATTTACATCAAACTGATTTTATTAACTTAAAGTGTTTTTCTCCTTTAGATCTAATTTCTATTCCTTAGATCTCTTCCTGCTATCCTGTCCTACCACATACGGCTCAAGTAATCTGCATCCGACTGCTGGGCAAGATTGAGGTGTACACACACAGTCTAATTTGGCCTCATATGCTAAAGATCTTGCCTTGAAGCTTCTGACACTACTGGTCAAGCTTTTTGAAATGTTCCCACTCTAATGTGGTTGCATGATGCATGCACATATATGTCTGTGCAAACATGTGAGTTGCATCTCTCCTCTATTTGCACATGACCTTCACACTCCATCTGTTGCCAAGGGTGCAAGGTGCCAGCTTGTATATTCTTCCGAAGAAACCTGTGCCATTGGGCTCTTAGCAAGTGCCAGCACCTGATATCTCATGCTAATCCTTGAGTGCGCACATTCCAAGTTATCTAGAGATGATTGAGAAGAACTTCTGAAACCTTTCAGAACAGCAACTTCAGACATCATTGTCAAGAACTTTAGGGTTTAATATCATTAAACACAGTTATAGTGCTGGTACATTAAAGGGATAGTTCCCCCAAAAATTTAAATTATGTCATTAATTATTCACCCTCATGTGTTCCAAACCCGTAACACTTTCTTTCATCTTCTGAACACAAATGAAGATCTTTTTGATGAAATCTGAGAGCTTTCTATCCCTCCATTGACAGTATACGCAACTGATACTTCAGGCTTCAAAAAGTTCAGAAATGAATCCATATGAATTGAGCGGTTTAGTCCAAACATTTCTGAAGACTCGATCGCTTTATATGATGAACAGATTGAATTTAGGCTTTTATTCACATATAAACTTTCATCAACTTACAACTCGCAATCTTACGCAGCACGTTTGAGCTTCTGCAAGAACCAATGAACAAGTCTTACGGGTTTGGAACATGAGGGTGAGTAATTAATGACAGAATTTTCATTTTGGGTGAACTGTCCCTTTAAGGCAGCGTGATCTAGCATATCATTAAACATATGAATTCATGAACATGTTCAGCAACTTCCAAGGTCAAAAGCGGCAACTAAACATCCAACATCCTGATGCAGGACAAGTTTTTCTCATAGTAATGTTTTTTAGTTCTCTTTAGCATGCAAAAACTCAATAAATTAAAAAATTTCAAGTTCAGTCTAGATACTGTTTCATTGAGAATTACCATAAATATTACTGGATACATCTACACTCAGTGGAATTCAGAGCATGACTATTAAACTCATCTTTGACAGTCCATGCAACACAGTCCAGGTCTGGGTCGAGTCCGTAGCCCAACACCCCCAGCCCCCCCCCACACACACACACACACACACTCTCAGCTATCAGAAAGAGCATCTTACCTTCTTGGAGAAATTCTTAAGCGGCGATTTAACACAGTTTCCCATAGTAAAGTCCCTTCTGCTAATTTTGCGCGCTTGAGAGTCAAAGCGGCCGCATGCGCGCGTGTGCATGCATCCACATGTCTCCATGCATGGATTACAGATGGTGAGATGAGGTCTGTAGGCTTATCTTCTAGGAAAGATGGATTTTAGGGGAAGGATGTATCATCCAGGGGTGGCGATGCTGGACGTCAAGGTGACAGGAATGAAGGAGAGAAGAAGTGGATGGAGGGATCAGGAAAAGGAGACATGTGTCTCAGTGTGAAGGGATGCTCAGAAGAGAAAAGCCAAGATTGCTTGTTCACTCTCTCTCTCTCTCTCTCTCTCTCTCTCTCTCTCTCTCTCTCTCCCTTTCACCCTCCCTTCTTTTTCCCCACTCTCTCTTCCCCTCATTTCCCTCCCTCTTTCTCTCTCTCCCTCTCCCTCACTCTCAGCTGCTCAGTTTTAAAACCGTCCATCCAAACAAGGCGAAAAGAGACAAAGAGGCTCGCATGGACAAGCGTATCACCTTCCCCCAAGCAAGATGCTGAAGACACTAATACAAAAACACACACACTCGCGAGCGAACACAGTCGATTACACACATACGGATGTTGGGCTACAGAGCTAAAAATACACACACTTGTAGTCGTGCCGCCCAGCTAAGAGAGGCAGTGTTCAGATCAAAGACCGGACGTCAAAACACAAAAGCCGCATGTGAAAAGTTGAGGTTGGCACCAGGCACGGATGCGCCAAGACTGCCAAAATGCAGAACACCGGCCGAAGGCCACGGCAGGTTATTAGGGGACAACAGGAAGCCCTTCCCAGAATTCACCTGCTGAGCTGGCACTCGCCTACTTAACCCAATGGTTCCTGTTTAGGCCACTCTCGCCTCACAATCTCTCTGTGTTAATAGGAAACAAGAAAAATTTGAAAAAAAAAAAAGTAACCTTAAATGATGCTCCTAGACAGCAGTGAGATTAAATGGAGACTTTCATTATGCTAAAGTCTGTAGTCCATTTAATATTATTAAATATTTTAGGTGGATTATGTATGTATATACAAAATTATATATTTATTTTTTGTTTAGTATTCAACCACTAGAAAAGTAAATTGATATCTAATACTGGCCAATATATTGATTATTGGCTTCAAATGGTGAGTAATTATCAGTTATCTGTATCACACAAAATGTGCATAGCCTATCAAAAAAGATAGTGATGTTTATTTGGACATGTTGCATGCATTGTTTTAGCATATGCATTGTTTTATGCAAATTAAGTGACAGCATAAACTCGCCCACCATTGCAACACAAACATCTGATTTGCTTGTTTTCAATCTTTAAAATCTGTATATATGCCTTGTTATAATTCTCTTCTCAGCAGTGACTTTTGGTCGAGCATGTAATTGGCTAAAAAATGTATTAATCTGGTATCTGAGTTTATAAATTACATAAGAGTTAGTATAACTTGTTTAGTATAATAGTTGAAGATGTACACATTCAGTTTTTATAGAATTATATTTTTATTTTAAGGAAATTTGTAAATGCAAAAGCGTTAAAACAAAGCCATTTATTTCAGTTTTTCAAAGAGAATTTGAGTTAATTTTGGAATTTACATTTTTTTAAAGACCCAGATAAATAAGATGATGGTTTCCTTAATAATTTTGTTACTTTACATTTTATTTTTGTGTAGTTGTGCTGTTTTTTGGATTGCCTTGTTGTAATTGGCTGCATTAGAAATTGCACTTCCCTACTATAGTAGGCGGAAAATATCATGTCTGAATTCGCAGTACTCATAAAAGAGTAGCCAAAAAGTACGCGGATGACCTACTATTTCTGGCGAGATTCTGAAGTGTGCATATGATAGACACTTTACTATCCCATGAGGCCACGGGAGAGGAATTATGAATGGCGGAGAAGCATATGAAGCTGATAGGTCACAAGATAATGACAATGGCAGATGTATGTCCGAATTATATTCATACTACACACATTCATACTATATAGAACATACTTTTTAGCAGTCGTTAAGTAATTACTTATTCAAAATAATCTACTCAAGAGAGTATGCGATTTTGGATGCAGCCATCATGTTTTCAGCAATAAAAAATGGTCTTCTCCATCATGTGATGATTATTTAATTAATCACTGCTGTTGTTATCACTACTGCCCCCTTTCTGCGGGCTGTAATAGCGCAACATGTGTCATTTAACACTGAATTTTGTAATAAGGTGCAATCTATAATAATGTTTGATCTCGAAATAATGATCATTTTTATACTATGCAGTGATGTTTTTTTTATGTATTTTGTATATGGTTAAACTGTATGGTGGGTGATTGGTGAATAAAGTGAAATGTTTAGCGAATGGTTAGTAAATGTGTAAAAATACATTTCTCATTTAATTTCTCTTTATGAGAAACATCAGTTCAATAAGAACTCCTGAGATATGAAAAAGACATACATTTCCCCCTGGATCAATATCTCTGTCGTAAGCACGTTTAACCCTCCTGATTAATTCTCAGCTGATCTCTTTGATTTACTCATGTAAGGCTTATCTCTTGCTCTCTTTCTCTCTCTGTCGGTGAGGATGATTCATCTAGTTGAAGCCAGCCTCTTCACCGGAGGCTCATTGTGAACTTCAGAACACATCAGAAATCAGAGCCAGGCGCCGTCCACTCTCATAACGTCAACTCAGCAAGAGAGAACGCACCAGCAGCGCAGAGACACACTCGCACACATGCACACACACTCGCACATATCCATACATGCTCAGACCGGCTCTTGAACTGTCGCAATCGCATAACTGTGCATGAATGTATGCATAAATCATCCACACATGGTCGTTTAAGTCGTATTTCCACTACTGTGATGCTTACAGGAGTATGTCGAGGTTAAATACACAGATATGATTTAGTGCTCGTCACAACCTGTTTAGCCGGTGTTACTGTACGCTATGTGTACAATATTTCAGTGACATTAATCACTTTTTTTTCATGCAGGGAGCTGCTTTGTATTCATTAAACAATAATCACAGTTACAGTGTGGCAATCTTACTGACCAAATCAACATGGCCTTTTCAGAAAATGTTCAGTCTTCTGTAGACCCCTACATTTTGTAATAAAACAATAGGCTACTGTTGTGGTGTTTAATGATTTGGTTCATTTAATGTCTTGGCTGTCATAATTTAAGTCTAAACGGTGGTTTAAACTGAATAAAATACCTCAAGGAGTATTAAGGTGGGAATGATGTTCCAGTGCAGTACGAGTCAAAATACCAAGTTAATTAATCTTTGTTTTCTAGAGTTAGGAACATTTTCTGCATGGTTTAGAATATATTGCAATACTGTCAACTTCTTATGATTAATAACTTGCATTTGTGTTGTTCCTCATTTGTTGCTTGGATAAAAGTGCCTGCTCAATGAATAAATGTTAAATGTACTATGCTGTTGAATGACATACACTCTTTCTTTTTTTTTCATTTCTTTTCCTTTTTCCATGACCTTAGTGTTGCTGGCGTCACACTCTTGCATTTGAGCTCTAGGAACTCGAGCGTTTGAGCCACACATGCACAAAACGGATCATTCTGACAGCAATGTTCATCGTTCTTCATTTTAACGAAGACGCGAGGTCATGGATAATCCTGTTGGACACGGCGACAGGAAGATGAGCAGAGAAGTTCATGTCCATCTCTAGCATGAGCTTATCTTTACAACAGTCCTGAAGGTTCAACTCTCTCCCCTGTGAAGGCTCACTTCTCCTTCCCTTTACCTCTGTGCAGATTAAACGTTGTCAAAATAGTTCCGGTTTATATGGCTATGCGGAAGCGATAAATAATTCTGTATTATAAATTCGTAAGGCCAGACAAGTAATTTGTTGAGGTCAATTTCAAATTTGTTTTTTTTTCATCAAGGCTTGCACCTTGGAAGCTATTTCAAGGTTTGCGTTCTCGAGCCAGAAGGCACTGTTGTTGTGTGAATGAGCGGGCCGGAGCGCGTTAAGGGTTTTCTGTTAGAACGGTGTCCTGTAATAACTAATGATCTTTGTAACTGAAGTGAATCTATCAAAACCTATAGCTGGACAATAACTGTAAAGCCAAAACCGAAAAAATTAAGCCAAAATCTCCGTTGCTTTCATTTACTATTATCACTGTAAAGCTGCTTTGAAACAGTCCATATTGTTAAAAGCGCTATATAAATGAAGGTGACTTGATTTGACTTGACACACACAGATCAAAGAAACATCTCTGACCTTGGGAATATTTGCCAGAAAATATAAACTTAAATATTTCATGAAAATCATGAATATACTGATAACTAGATTTTTATATTGTCTGAAGAAAATGTGAGCACTGATCTGCTGGAAGGTCTTGAATTATTCGCTTTAATACACATTTCATGTCGGTTTCTCAAAAAGGAGCCGGATTTACGTGCAGAATTAGATATTTCTCTTGAAATTTTCATTCATCTTCTTTTAAGAGCATCAAAAATGTAGCAGGTCTTCAGAAGTGTTGTTCTTTTCCCTATCCGAACGCTTCATTAGCTCTGGTTTCACTCTGTCTTTCTCTCCGCTCGACCCTTCACACTCACCTGCCGTACCCGAGTGTCAAGAGCTCGCCTCGGGAAACCTGCAACGTGTCGGTGGCGCAATGTTTTGGTGCTGTTTTGAGATGCTTTGGGGTTGAATATCACAAAAATGTGTCAAGAACATTAAAATCAAGCTAAAAAAAACCAATTCAAGCTGTACCTATAGACCGTTTGGGTGTTTGCAAACAGCAATGATGTGTTTTGTGAGCGTAGCAGTAGTCTATGGAAGCCACAGAATAAAAGAATAAACAAAGTAATTAACATTTCACAATTATGACCTTTTTCTCGCAATACTGAGTTTTTAAACAAAAATTATAAACATGTACTTGTAATTGCGTGTTATAAAAAACAAATTACTTATAAACTTGTGTACATATGGGTTAAGGTTAGGGTTAGGTGCAATTGTGAGAGCAATAGGTTCAAATATTAATGCAAACTGACTGTTGGGCTGATACATTATGCCCTTTATTAACGGCATATGTGAATATTATATTGGTCTATTGTTTACATCAAATGTATGTTTTAATACTGTATCATTACAGGTTTCATCAGTCCAGTCTCTCCATTTAATGACTTACAACCAAGTCTTTGACGATGGTATTCTAGGAAAATGAAGAGCATCTTTTTTTGCATTCGGATTCTGACATCCAAAGGCACAAGCCATGTTTCCCTTATTCCGTGGATCTTGCATGTTTTCTTCCACTAGTTATTTGCTGTTTTTTGCCACCACAATGCGCGTGCAGATGCAGTGACGTAACTGTGAATCCTACTCCCAAATTGGCTATAGGACCATTAAGATTTTGTGGGGTTTCATTTTGTCATGTTTTATTTATTTAATTGATTTTATATATTTTTTCTTGTGTTCATTTTATTAAAAAATATATTTTAAATAATTTTATGATTTTCTTTTTCTTCTTCTGATTTTCTGGTGAAATGTGACCTGAACATCGTGAGGATCACCTTTATATTTTTCCTGAGTTGAGAACTCAACGAAATCTCCTGAGCAATGAAAGATCAAGCTATGAGCAATAACATGTTCCTTTGGGATGTGCCGAGGAAAGAATTTCAAGGTCTATTCTCTCTCACTCTCGACTACACAGACTGAGAAGGGCTTAGAAATTTTGCATTTCCTCCCCTGCAATCCATGGGCTAATAAAAAACACACACACACTAGCTTCTATAAATAGCACAGACTATGAGATTGTATGGGAGACAGAAATGACGTGGAATTTACGACACAGCTTGTATCGCTTTCACATATCTTTCTAAGCCTGGTTCTTTCAACTATCCCTCTGTTTGCCTTCCGCCCTCCCTCTTGATCTGTATCCCCCCCCCCCCCCCCCCCGCCCTCAGACCCTTGCAAGGTCGGTGTGACCCAAGTGGGATGGAGAGGGAGGGCGGGAGTGACTGAATGCTCAGGAAAAAGCCAAAAAAAAAAAAACGAGTGCAAATGGAGCCAAAAGAGTGAGAGGCAGAGCTAAAGTGGTTCTGCATCACCTGCCTCCGAACACTGAGTGTTGTGTCTTTCTTACATAATACATAAAGGTCTCTCACACTTGCACCTTCGTATTCTCATCTCCTCTATCCCTCCATCCCAGTTTGGATCCAGCAGGGAGGAAGAATGCAAGCGACTTGACAGAGAGTGACAGAATGTCATTTAGTCAGACTCCATTCAGAGAGCCTGAGACGGGCAGCCCCTGCTGGCAGAGCGAGGGCACTGATCTCAAATCTCACTGTGAAAACAGTGATGTAAAAATGTTTTGCTTTTGATGTATGCAGCACATCTCCAAAAGCGGGTTAGTGGCATAATTCGTTGTTAGTGAACGCAAGTCAGGTCAAGTTATACCAGCATTAGGATATTAATCTCTTCTGCTGAGAGAGAGAGAGAGAGAGAGAGAGAGAGAGAGAGAGAGAGAGAGAGAGAGAGGAAGATTATGAGCAGAGACACAAGACTTCTACGACACACAGCGGCTGAAAAGAATCTGACAAGGAAGCTCAGATTAGGGCACACATTGAAAAACAAATTTGCAATCTTTTCTAAAAAAACAAACAAACAAACAAACAAAAAACAATTGAATATTTAATAGAGCCCGAAGTAAAATATGTTTTGGTATTTGTGTGCATTTTCGGATGTATGCCATGATATCAATCAGCATCAATAAACCTGCTTATAGAAATGTTTTATCCACAAGAGTATAGTAGTACAATTCATTAGATTATATTATGAAAATTTGTGAATGTTTGCAATATGTAGGTCTATATTTTATGGCAATTTGTGGTGAAATTAAGTAGCAACATCAAAGCTTTCTGCACATGAACATAGCAGAATATGCCATAAACCTGTTTTCCCATACCATTTTCAAGAATATAAATCTACGATTCATTAAGTTATATCAAGGAAATCTGACAAAAACTTAATCATTATAAAAATTTAACAATATTAAAGGTAAAGCATTCAATTATATTCAAGTTATGTTTAAGTTTAGTCATGTTTAAATAATGCTAGTTTTTTTTTTACATTTTCTGATTGATTCTATATTAATCAATATTTCTTCACATTTCTTCCTTCTTTTGAGTAGCAGTAACTTTTCTATAGTTAGCATACTTATTTTTTATATATATTGTAGCATCGTAGTGAAAAGGTCCAGTCAAACTGACCGTTTCTCATTTAAATTTTGTGTCATTCCAATAGGAACCTGTGCGGTCTGGGATTTCACTTGAGGCCAAAAAAGTTCCCTTAGCAAATTTCAGTCATGTTTAAGTTGGCCATGTGAATTCGCTGGATTGAACAACAGAAAGCTGCTTGGTTTGCAAGTGATTCTTTATGAGCTGTACTTTATAAATCTCTATGCTATTAACCTTTTTTTTTTTAATTTTCGCTCAAGTGACTACACCTTTACTGTATAAATAATTCTGAGTGACTGCTCATGTTTCAAAGCATTATAGGTTCTATTTGTTCTCACCATCTTACAGAAGTGTAGAAACTTTAATCGGGTGGTTTTGGAAGTTGCAATAGTCTTTTCTTCCCTATTGTGATGTATATAAGTGAAACGGCTTCTCAAACAAGAAAAAATGTAGGACGGGGCTTGATTTTGTCCATTGGGAACTGATTGGATGGTTGTGGTTTGCTATTGCTGTGATGTCATGAGTGACAGGTTGTCCCGCCCTCACCCTCGCACCAATACATTCTTTCTGTAGATATGGATCTAAATTGAACATTAAACCTTTAGAGTACATATAACACACTGCTTGTATATTTAAAATACTGGTTGATTTTAGATTTAAAATCACACTTCAATCAGTTCAACACTGATGATCATTTTAAAACTAATGTGCAAACAGATGCGACTACATTTTCTGTCATTTACATTATATCAGTCTCGGCAGGGTGATGATACGCTCGAATCCTCTCTTCATTTTCACGCTTTCAAACCCCACGTGTCAGGTAGCTAATGGATTTGAATTTTTTCACCCGAGCACAAAAGACAGCTTTCCCCTCTCCTCTCTAATCAGGTCTTGAGCTGCTATATTTAGCGCCTACTGGCGGAGAATGATTTCTGTAGGGATTGTATGCAGGCCTTGATGTTACATAAGGAAATATGAAACATGGCATTTGAGGAATATCAATCCACTATGAGGAAAAAAATAGACACGACGGCGCTATAAATACAGCAGCGTTTCCGTTCACAGACGCAAGGCTTTTCTGGATTCGAGCTGAGCTCATGCAAACAGTGTACGGCATCGCAATCGTGTGTCACGTCAGTCTTGGTTGAATGTTCTCTCAAGAAATGTGCATGCTTTTTATCTTTTGAGCAGGTCTTACACTGAAGGGTTGTGACAAAATGACGGTGTGGCATTTACAAGCCAAAGACTAATGATGCCTGGGAGGCTCTAGAAACTGAGCAAAAGTGTCAAAACTAGGACCCACTCAGCCTGGTTGCTGGCAATATGGAAATCTTGAGTTTCTGACTGAAAAGACTGATTCTTGGTGTCAGAATAGGCTTCTTGTGACGTTATCAGAGATGTGGTTCACAAAAAGCTTTGTGGTAACAATGTCAATTCCGTTGTTTCTGTATTACAGGTATAATGATTGATCAAACACATATTCAAATTAAAAATTGAGCTGATTATAATGACACACTACTGAATGGGCTCTTTATAAGCTGCCCCCTTCTCTTCACATAAAAAATTAAACAAATTTACTTTGATTTAAAATGTATTTCAGTGTTTTGTTTCAATCCAGCACATGCACAGATTGATAAAGGGCTTCTGTTTTTAGCTTGTGCTATAATTTTTTGCTATAAGTATGCTCACAAAGATGTCAAAAATCGACATTTGAAGTGCTCCAACTGTTTGAAATGTTTTGCTTTAAATCTAATAATGCCAACAGGTTTGTTTGAGGGTTACTGTAGGTTTAAGTTAAGGCTGTAGCAAATATCATTATCTTAATATGAAAACCATTGCATCCTTACAAATATATAAGGTCTATTAGTGTGTGAGTGTTTAATATTTATAGTAAATTGGAGGCAGAAATGTCTAAAAATGTCATCTAAATCTGACAAAACCACTATTTGGGAATATCCTTAAAGTTAAAAATGATATAAATGAGTAATCCTTGAAGTAAAAATTGTGTTTTAGCCAGAGCAAGGTCTTCAAACATTGCTACAAATTTGCAAGCTACAACTTTAGCTTTTCTTTCTATTATTTTGTCCTTTATGTGGAGCCCCTAAGGGACCAAAATATGAAATGGGGGGATAAGTATCTTTCAATCCTATTGTATTCTCTCGCAAAATGATTATGTTCCCGGAGAGACTTTGCATTCTGTCGCAAAACATTTCCTTTCCCCTGAAATATTTGCAAAAGCACTAAAATACAAAGTTCTGTAACTCTAGATGGCACATGCTGATAAGTCCTTAACTCAATCTGCTTGCAATCACATTATTCTCTACAGGGACAGCTGATTGGTTCCCTCTGTATCAGTAGCCAATGAGCTCGCTGCTCAATCTTCAAATAGTTGATCAGCATTTGCTGTAGCAGTGCAGCGCGCTTTCAGAAACACTCCACCTTCCCCAGCTCCACCTGTATAGATTTGCTAGATTTCGGGTAATTCATGTATGCTATATTGTACAGCAGTGTGTCGTGTATGTATTGGCAGTAGCAGGTCCTGTACTTGCGCTTTACACTTGTTAAATGTAACACGGACGTTTTACATAGTCAGGATCAAGCCGGTTGTGTTTCTGCTCTTTTTCTCTCGCTGCCAAAAGACGCTCTCCCGTGAATTTGTGGAAAGTTTTGAAAAGATTTTGTGAAGATACTGGAAAAGAGTGTTTTGACACCATGCAAGTAAATTTTTTCGTCATACATTTTTTTCGGTTTCTGAGTTGAGTGTGTACGTCACCAAATCTAACTTCATATTACCTTAATCACTGTCTTGTTGGCTAAAACACAGCACCGTTTTGAAACATGTCAGCAACTCCTAGCAACTGTTAGCTAGGCTTAAAATATATTTTACACAGCGGGGTTAGTTGTAGCACAGTGTTACAACTAAGCCGCCAAGTGTACAATGATAATCAAATGAAAACAGGGACAGGGAGCCACACAACTTTTCAGGTTTGAGTATTTATTTATATATTTAACTTAGTTTGACATTCACACACATTATTATTACTGTTATTATTATTATTAATAATAATTTTGTATGCAGCTGCCACACACAAATATAATTCAATTGCAATTACAATATTTGATGATTTTATTTATGTATTAATTTTTTGCAAAACTGTGCAGCCCTTTTCCTCTCCATGATATTGATCCATAATAGAAGGATGATTGGATGAGGGATGGATGTATGGATATCTATCAATACAGATACACAAACAATATCAAACTATACAGATACAATATTACTGAATTGTGTCTTACACAAGTGTTACAACTAACCCCTCTGCCTGTTACAATTAACCCCTGCATATGGGGTAAGTTGTAACATTTGCAATTCTGTCACTTTCAGTGCAACTGTAAGAAAATGGTAGGTCCTAGAAAAAAACTTTAAGTGTCCATTTGTAGCAGAGATGTGTATGTTGCTTGTGTAAAAAAAGATGAATCTAACTTAATATTTTTTTTAATAATTGAGCCAAAACCAAAATGTGTTAGGTTGTGCCCCGCTCTCCCCTAAGTCTCTGGTATATCCTCATTTAGATATCCAAACAAATAAGTGCCAGTCTGTGTCTGTGACCTATTGAAGCTTTAACCTGAATTAGGGTGTTATTTATGTGGCACATTAGAAAGATGCTTAGTTATTGTCCTTCATAGATAGAAAGCAGCATGGACTTACAGTGAGGATGAGAATGAACATGTCATTGAAAAAGCAAAACACACACTAAAAAAAGTCCTTAAATATAGGGCCAATGTACTGTGTTAATAGGAAGGAATTATTGTATTGATTTTTCACAGGGTTTTTACTCAAATTTTGAATCACGCATTTAATCGCGTTGTGTTTTAGGGTTAAGGGAAATGTCCATAAACTTAACGGATCATGTCCTGGTAGAAAATTCCTAGCACAATTTTTCTTACAGTGTATTGCATGAGAGTGTATATCAAAAAAGTCATAATAAGTCCTATACTCTTAAAATTCATAGTGTAGGCTATTAATGGAATTTTCTGTACAGCCTCAAAAGATCTCAAATAATATCAATAGATTAAAAAATTATCCTCAGGTTACACCATGTATGCACTTTCAACCATGCGGTTACAATTTCTACAACAGCTCCACCCGTTTCATCCATCAGTTGTTTAAGATTGACCGCCATTTGAACTGAATTCAAACTGACATCTCTGAGACTTCTGTTTCACTTTATTCTGCAAATCCTCATGCATAATTCAGTTTTATCATTATCTGATGATAGAGAGATCATATCCCCAAAGACGCATGCACTCCAGTTACACATTCAGAACATCTTCTATGAGGCACTGTGATGCACAATGAAGTCATAATCCATAATTCAGATGGGCAGCATTAGGTTATAAGGAAAAACATTCATTAATGATAGTTATTTAGCTGACACTTTCATCTAAAGTGACTTAAAAAATGTTTTGTCTTTGCACTAAATGTCTGAGACAAAAACTTTAAAGCTGGAATGCAGAAAAGGTTACTTTTAAACAGTGTATTTCCAACATCTCATGTATCCACTTAAATCCACTGACCACCTGTTGAGTATTATTATAATTTCAATTTTAATTATACTATTTCCTTAACTTAATATAAACATGTTTGGAATAAAATCTACACCTTTTATATGAATGCTATAATCATTCTGTTTGAACAATTCCTAATGAATAGATTATTGAGTGAATCCAGCATTCAATGATTTTATGGTTCAGTCTTATTCACTGCCTTCCCAGCATGCACCAAGGCATACACAATAATTATGGTTTGACAGTTTGATTTACGCGGTTGTTGTTGATTTTGTTGTAATGTTTAGTTATTTATTGTGATGTTGATTCACAGTTGATAAATTAATTGTTAGCATTCTGCATTGACATACTAAAAATATTATTAATGGGTTTTACATACAGCTTTAATGACCTCATATTAATACAATTTATATATATATATATATATATATATATATATAGAGAGAGAGAGAGAGAGAGAGAGAGAGAGAGAGAGAGAGAGAGAGAGAGAGAGAGAGAGAGAGAGAGCCTATACAGGGCAATGTATAATGCACTGGTAAAAAAGCAAAAGGTGATTAAAGATGCATCAACTTTTCCACATATATAGGCTACATTTAAACCTAAAAAGCTTGATGTGCAAAGCACTAGTCGTAAAAGGTTATGGACCACATGAGATGAAACACATAATATAGAACCATTTTAAACCTGGTTGTTACTCATTTTGAATCATTCACTTTTTGATTGAAACTTTCTCAGTTGTAAACAGTTGAATTTAATTGGTCAAGTTGCCGTTACTGAGTAAGTATATCATAGTTTTAAATGTAGCTTTAAGTCACCTTAGATACAGGAATCAGCAACATAACTCATTTATATTTAGTTAGTGGTTTCGTACAGTAGTCACCCTACCTGTCCAAAGACTGATTTGACTATGGGATGGAGGTCTGCATCAAGCGCGCCGCTGTACGCGCCAGCTCTCCCGGGGACGCGCGTGGTGCTGTGCTGAAGCGCTGGAGGTGGACTAGAGGTGAGGCTTTGATTCGAGCCCGTCCGATGCTTGCCCTTCGTTTCAAAGAACAGCGCGGCTTCCTCCGACCGCTTGGATTGGGAAAGAGTCGGCGAAGGCGCCCGGCTGGTGCGGGATTTCCCGTGGAGTTGAACCGGAGGGTCAATGGTGTGCTGGTGGTGCCGTGACGGTTTGCAGTGTTCCAGTCCATCCTCCTGATGATATCCAACCTGGCCGCGGTGATTCTGGATCTTCTCCCCTTTTCGTCCGAGTTTCGGTTGGCACAGGGGTCTGCGGGCGGTGGCATCGCACTCTTCGGTCCAACACGATTCCCCACCGCCGCCTCCTGTGTGCCGGTGACCGTTGCGGTGACTCGCGGGGTCCGTGCGGACTCTCCGGTTCGTTTTGATGAGGGACGTGGTGGATTCGCTTTTTGGAAGCGAGGAGCTCATTTTGACACCCACAAACTCGTGAAGTTCTACAGTTCAGCCAGATGTAGCAGCAAAAGCCTGAATATCTAAACGTGTCGTTGGGCGTCTGGGAGTCTCACCGGTGAAAGCACAGTCAATGACTTTATAGAGCACGAGAGCATCACACAGGTCGCTCGCGCAGAGTTTTGTTCGGTCCCTCGTGACCCCATTGAGCACGCGCTACCACAAAAATCCAGCAAGTGTATCTCTCTCGCGCCCTCTCTCTCTCTCTCTCTCTCTCTCTCACAGGATAAAAGTTACGTCAAACTGCGAAGCCATTGAAGAATAAAAGACCGTCAAAATGTAACTGTGTGGCGTGACTTCTGCGCAGGTGAAATGAAAACCATGATATTAGGCTAACAAAAACGATGAGAGTATTCCATTTGTATTAAAGCTTTGCACGCAGTTTCCTTTTCATTAGGGGAGACTGGGGATTTTAGCCTACATCATTAAATATTTCATAACTTGAAGGCTTGACTACAAAAATAGTAACATTTTAGGAATGTAAATGCTATAGGAAAAAAAAAAGTTAGCCTAACTAAAAATCTGAAATGAAACCAAGCAAGGTTCTGATAACAATTTAGCCACAGCGGGTGGAGATCTTCACAGCTTAAATTGCAAACGTCAGTCGCATTCTGGATGCTGACTTTGAGTATTCATGCGTCAAAACATGTCGCTCATTTGAAATCTTTGCAACTGATTTAACAGAACTGCTTATAGTGCCTGTTTCTGAAGGACAGCGAGTTACTTTTGATGGACATCACAGTCAAACTGAGGTGGCCGTACTCATCTTTATAGAAGACCTATGACATCTTTCAAACTTCTTTCACATTTAATGCCTTTTTTCAGTGCAGATGTAAGACATTTTGTGCGAGCTATAATGGATGCAGATTGACTAGAAGCAGACGAGATGTTTCCTGTTCAAACAGGACCGTTGTAAGATCCCATCTGGTTGCTTCATAGGGTTGCTTGCGTTCCTTCAGTCTCGGAGCAGCTGCACAGGGTGTTTAAGCACTTATGTGCTTTATGTCACTATATATGGACCCAATTAAAGGAGTAAAAAACTTCTTTCCACTGCGCGTGTGTTAACAGTGTGTGACATGTTGGAAAGTGCCCCACACAGTCTCCTGGGACTTTGTGTTCACTGACATCTGTGTCTCCCTCTCTCTCACTCGCTCCAGGGAAAGATGGCATCTTTCGCTTCATCTCACCATCTCTTGCCCCGCATCACTTCCTCCTTCCTTTTAGATTGACAGGACTCCCCTGGTCTCACTGTAACTCTTGGAATACATACATGACTTTTTTCGCTTGAGTGGTGGTCAACTATTTATTCAGCAAAAATTATGAATTTTGAGTTTCTTTAAAGAGATGCTCCCCTCCCACCTCTCTCTCTCTGCAGCAGGGGACACTAAAGCCCCAGGGTTCAATCTGGCCAATCTTCATTCAAGGGAGCAAAAGAGGAAAACAACAAGATGTGTTTTCATCTCACACTCCAGTAAACTAAAAAAATAAAAAAAGACTTAGTTTCATGTGCTATATTAGCAAATGAAATGATAATGATATATGATAATCAGTGGTGTTAAGAGGATTTGAACAAATCGTTAACCTTATATTGAACTTTGGGTTCAAACAGTAAAAAATAATTGCAACATGTGCTGTAGATTGACAATACCTCAAATTTCACTTTGCAACTCTTTGCAACAGCTACTGTTCTAAATTTTCAGGGGCCGGAACATTTTTTGAAAAAAGTTTTTGAAAAAGTTTTTGAAAAAAGTATTTTAAGGCTGCATTTATTTGATAAAAAATACAGGAAAAGCAGTAATATAGTGAATTATTGTAACAATTAAAAAAAAACGTTTTCTATTTTTAAAAGGCTACATTTTAAAATGTAATTTATTCCTTATTCGTCCAGTCATCAGTCACATAATCCTTCAGAAATCATTCGAATGTGCTGATTTGCTGCTTAAGAAAGATTTCTTATTATTGTCAATGTTCAAAACTTAATATTTATATCAAAATCAAACAAAAGTGCTACATTTTAGAATTATTTGATTAATAGAAAGTTCAAAAGAACAACATTTATTTAAAATATAAATCTTTTTAACATTATACATGCCTTTATTGTCACTTTTGATCAATTTACATCCTTGCTGAATAAAAGAAAAAAAATGTTTACTGACCCCACATTTTTGAATGGTAATGTTTTTGAAAATACCCAATGCATAACGTAGTGCAATTCGCCAAATGTCACACCACAAATCAAATGTATGTCCATTTTGTCCTTTTTTTCTTCATTTTTTGGAATCTCTTTAAAGCCGCTAAAACTAAAGACACTTAAGTCTTTATTTTGGCTGAATAATGGCTAAAAGCCAATGAAAGTCTATCACAAGATTGAAAGAATGTGAGACGTGACTCAAACAGGAAGGAGGACATGATGTATGCAGGAGTACATAATACTAAACCGTTTTTTCCCCTAGTAAATGAGCCTGTTGTGAGCACTTGGTGTTCCACTTGATAACATTTAGTATAAAATTTCAAGTGCTCATCTTACAGTATCTAATGGTTCAATTCCCTCAGCTTGTATCATTTTTCAGACTTTCCGGTTTGAAATATGCTCAGTATGTTTACCTTTCCAACTGTTAAGAAAATCTTAACAAAACATAGGGTGTTAAACTGAGACACAACAACCAAACTACTTACAAGAAAGCAACATGTGTGTTTTCTTTACAGGACTGATGTTGCCGGTCAACTCTCTGGCCAGGGCTCCCCCTCTCAATTAACCCCAGTCTATTGGCACTGTTTGCTGGTTCTGAAACATTCATCAGAAGGGTTAATAATTGAACAGTTAGCAGCCTGAGACCCATGAGTGTTTGAAGGACTGAACGCTGTACACTTGTGCTTCTGCATAAACACATCAGCGCTGCAGAGTTCAGCCAAATCTGGAGGCATCATTAGCCAAATAGCTTCACAAAAGCACAATGCGTGGCTCGGGTAATGAGCTTTATAAACAAATTAGTGAATATGAAAGTTCTGGAACATTTATGAAGTTGACCCAGTTGCATAAATTAAACATTCTAAAACATAAGTGTGTGTAAACCAATCTTCCCAGAATGCCAGTGGAGTTTCTAATATAGTCACGAAACTATCCGAAAGGGCTCGAATTTAAAAAAAATCGAAAGAATCAAATAAGATTTGGAAAAATAAACAAAAAATTGTTTTCATGTGATTCTTTGACCCAGTGTTATTTTAGTATCATTGAGATACTATAGTTTTTGTTAATATTTTAAATCAGATTTTATTTTTATATTTTCCGTTAATTTTAGTTATTTTTATACTAAAATAAACTAAAAACTAATTTTATAGTTTATTAATTTTTATTTCTGATTTATCTTTAGTTGTTTTAGAAAGTTAAGCAAGTTAAACTAAATTAAAATGATAAATGTTGCCTTGACAATTACGTGATATAAGTTTAAGTTTTGCATTTATTTCAGGTAATGGCATTTTTATTTTTTTATGGTTTTAGTTTTAGTTAAATATAATAACCATACTTTGACCTCATTGGAATAATTCTAAAATTATGATTCATTTTAAATTATGATTCCATTTAAATACAAATTGTATTATTGTATTATATGTATTATAAAGGGGTTAATTGCTCAGATTTGGACTCATTTGCTTGCGAGTTCAAAATATTATTCTTGTTGCGTATACTTGCCATTTAGCCATGCAATTTATAATACTTTTTCACTCATTTTATTTATTTCCCTACCCCCGGCATGTATTCAGGGCTGAGTCAGTAGAATGAAGATACTTTTGGAAAGCATTTACGCTTGAGTGGAGGATATGTGCACTTAGCTTGTGTTTTATCAAATCAACTGTCTGCCCCCCTAGCGCATTTTAAGATTGTCCTATGTAATTCCCCTCCTTAAAAACAAAGCAAGGCTGAAAAGTTTGAATGTAGCCTACATGTCCCCTAATAAGGAAGACGTAAATTAATACAGTAACCAAAACAAATCACTGTGTTTCCTTTTAGAGTTAATGAAAAATGCAGAATAAATGCAAATGCAAAAAAAAAAATCATAACGTGTTCTGAAGGGTTGTTGCTGGGAAAGCAGGGTAGGGTTTCTGCATGACGCAAAGGGGACAGAAAAATGATTAAGTCTATTTATGGAAGCACAAAGATGTAAGCCACTCATACAGCACTTCTGAAAGCTCCCTGGGTTCTTGTTTTCAATTAATCAATTTGGGTTTAATGTGATAACTGTAACAGGCAGAACATTCGAATGAGCTTCAGCTTGTAGCTCAAAGGCGACGTCACGACTGTTAAAAAGCACTCCTGTTTTTTGGCCTAAAAAAAAAGGTAGCTTTCTGCAATAAGAATTAAAGGAATAGTTCTCCACCTAAAAAAGAAACTGTCATCATTTAAACCATATTTCTTTGATTTGTAGTGCAAAAAGGTGCATGCTGGGAACACCTGCCGTGTAAAGTTAAGCAGATTTAATTTAATTTATGCTGTTAAAAAAAACTCAAATCATTTGCATAAGGTTTTCTACTTTGGCATCAATACTTGAGACCTATAAATCAATATATAACTAGTAATAATCCAAAGTTAGGCCTATATAAACTTTTGATTTAGAGCTTTCATTCATGCTTTATACTTAATATGTTCATGCTTGAACTAACTGATTGAATGTAGAAAATACTAAATCTATTCTGCTACATTTACTTCACCACAAAATGATTGTTACAGTGAACACGAAGGAGAGTACATACTGACAAAATCATTATTTTGGGTGAAGCATTCCTTCACCCTTTATCATATTTGATATTCAAGTTTCAAATTTATACAAATTTCTGTCATGAAACTCTAGATGCCGCAGGGCTGATTGGTCCTTAACTCAATCTGCGTGCAATCACATCAAAGGGTGCAGCTGATTGGTTCCTGCTGTATCAGTAGCCAATGAGCTCGCTGCTCAACCTTCAAATCCTGGTCAGCAGTTTTCCCCAGCTCCACCTGTATAGATTTGCTACGGGTAATTCATGTATGCTATATTGTGAAGCAGTGCCGTGTTGACAGTAGCAAGTCCCGTGCCTGCTCTGCAACACTAGCAGGGAATCAGATCTATTCCTCCAAGACCAAAACTATCAACATTATCATTTCCATTACCATGCCAAACACTCAGAGTTGTCATGACAGAAATATAAACATGATCAAAACTGAAAAACCAGATGGAAAGTTTATACTTTTTTTATTGGGAGATATAGAGTAATGAGAGTAAAATGTATATTTATATATTTTTAATAAAGCAAGTACTCTGCTATACAGTTACATTACATTACAACAAGCTATCAGAATTTCATCCTACTTTTTGGCATTTGCACCCAAATGCATATTTTTGGTCAGTTTTAATAAAACTGGGGTGTTTTTCTGAGTTACATATTCTCCTATGTCATATATGAGCCATATGTGATACTCAACACATTCAAAAATAACTTTTTTTAGATTTAAAAAATAAAATGAAGTTTTGACTAAAGTTTCAATAAATTGTTCCATTTAATAAATAAATAAAAACTTTTCAGACTATTGTTTTATAGGTCAGGCTTTGCAGGGTTAAAGCACTTTTCTCAGTAGAGCATTAAAATGCACATCATGAATGGATGCGAGTTTAGAGCAGATGGATTCATTCTCATGTTGTGTTTTACCTGAGGGTGTATGCTGTGCTGAAGGTGAGGTCAGTTTATTTGCAGCAAGGATGAACTAGGCCATGTTGCTTTTTAAAGAGCACATGTCGTACATATGGAATGACCTGTGTGTGTGTGTGTGTGTGTGTGTGTGTGTGTGTGTCTGAAGGAGAAGGAGAGAGATATCCTATTTTCATCAATGACCCATATCAGTGTGTTGTGCAGGCATCGGTTTGCACTCAAGCAATTAGGGAGCAAATCCCCTCATGGTTTAACCATTAGAGCAAATGATGTGAATGTGACACCCGACACCACTGAACTGCCATTGCACCCTAGTTTCATCAGGTTCTGTACATATGTAACTACACTGCATTAATTATGTCAAACAAATGAATATAAGAGCTGGATTTCAAATGTCAGACAGACCATAAACAGGCAAAACATCTCCAAAGACTTGAGCCAGTAAACAACCACCTAAAAACACCCAGGACACAATAACTAGAAATGAGAAAAACATTGTAACAGCCACTCATAATTTCTAAAGAAATATAAAAATATATAAATAAATAGAAAATGGTTGTTCAACCACTTTAAAGGGATAGTTCACCCAAAAATTCTCTCATCATTTACCCACCTTCATGCCATCCCCTATGTATACGTTTTTTCTTCAGATGAACACAAATGAAGATTTTTAGGAACATAAACCATTTCTGTGACTCCATATAATGCAAGTGATTGGGTGCTGCTCGGTTGACGCTTGAAAATCCACACACAGCGGTAGTGACGGTAATTCATACGACCCTAGTGGAAGACTAAATGTCTTTTAAAGCAGAACGATAGGTGTGCGTAAGAAGAATAGTAATGTACTTCATGTTAGAAAGTAACGCAGAAGCCTCACAATATGACTTACAGTACTTCATGCGTCACAAAGTTCCTCTCATAAACGCTTGTATGACAGTAGACCAGAAGCAATGATTTATAGAGTTCAAAACATTCAAATTTTTCTTACAAACCCATTGCTTGTATCGATGTGTGTGGTTTTTCAAGTGGCACAAATTCACATGCATTATATGGACTCATAGAGATTATTTTCCTAAAAAATCTTTGATTGCTGTTTAGCTATCAACATATCTTCAACAGTTCAACAGAAGAAAGAAATGCATACAGGTTTGGAATAACTTGAGGGTGAATAAATGATGATGGAATTGTCATTTTTGAGTGAACTATCCCTTTAAGTATTTTTCTCTGAGGAACTACAAGACACTACTGCCCTCTTCTGTCCTCAGGAGAGACTGTATCATTGTGCTCATGTAAGACTTCAACCAAAAGTGAAGTTTCTTTATCATCTTAACTTTCATAAGCTCCCTGGGTTTGGGCTTCTTTGTCTGTACCAAGGAGGTTGTTTGCTGTCAGCTGAACGCTACAATTCCAGGATTAGCTGTATTTTCTGTGAATAAATAAGATGTAGAATGTTGAAATCCTGCACCTGCAGTTCTCTTTTACTCTCTGCTTAGCTTTGAAAACTCATTTTGGCAGGGCTTGTGTTGAAGATGCGAGTTTATCATTAACAGAACGAAAGGGGTTTTGGATCAGGCGCTGTTGATCTTTGGTAAACTACGCGGTTCACTCTCTGAATGACAAGCTTATGTAACGAAAGTCTAAATGAAACTCAATTTTCCAAGTACTGAGCAATATCTTTTGAGCTACACAAGCACTCTTGCTCTTGTGATATGGCTTAAAGGGCTTAGTTCACAAAAAAAAAAAAAAATACAAATTACATTACAAACATCTATTACTTTCTTTCTTCCTTTCTCTCAATAATCTCAATCATTGTTAGTTATTCGGATTCAGAAGGACATGAGGGTGAGTAAATGATGACAGAGTTTTTGGGTGTACTATTCCTTTCAATATAGGCTACACTAAATCTGAAAGTTATACGTTTGTCTGTGTTGGATTGGTAACAGAGTGTTCGGAGAGCTCAATATGGCATTTGTTTGGTGTTCAAATGAGGTTTAGCTCAGTTATGGATTTGCAGGAACTCTTTAAAGCAACACCATGGAACTTTTCCTCTTCGGTCGCCCTACTGGTTGGAAACTAAATTGTCCATTACCGCTGTTGTAAATAATTTAGCCTACCGTCGCTGTTTATCCAGCACCGGCTTTAGAATGAATGATGTCCACAGACAAGGTAGAGTATGTTACATGATTTCATGAAAGTATGATGCATTGCGACATCAGAAAATGACTATTGTAACGCTTGACGTAAAGCAAGTCAAATTTGTAGTTTTCTTATGTTTCATTCTGACTGCAGAAAAGCGACCCGATCTGGCAAACTTACAGTGTTGTTATAGCAGATATAGCACCGCTAAGCGAATCCAGAAGTGCCTTTCACCCTGTTACGACTTGATGAACCACTGATAAGATTTTGGAAACATTATTTTAAGGTAAAAAATGTTACATAGTGTTGCTTGAAAGAAACTCACTAGGCAACTTTGATTTGGCAGCAGATGCTAGTTTCACTTAGTGTCTGTTTGTATTCGTCACATTTATCTCGTATGTTTATCTTTAAACTGGCAATACAGAAGATCACTCATCACCATATCAGATTAACCCCCATGTTTAACGTTGTAACCATTACTGTTATCTTTGTAAGATTTACAAAACATACAATTTAAGGAAACACAAATTGGGGCTTTCCAAGAGCTGAAATAGATCACTGTTGATAACTACTAGCTAGGTAATATATAAAATGCTAGGCAAAGTAGCAAGGTAATATATATTAAATGACCTATTTTGACTTATTAAGAATATTTTTCCCAACCCACATATTCCTCACATATCCTCCACTTGTTTCTCTCAAATGTCTGCGTCTTTCATGGGAACACGCACAGATGTGACAGACGCAGAGTGGTCTAAATCAAAACAACTGCCTTCAGTCCAAGGACACAACAAATACTTTACTTTCAGTTTTCATATAACAACACACACATGACTAGCAATTGCGCAATATGATTTGACCAACAAATAAAAAAATATTTTATATTAAAGGGATAGTTCACCCAAAAACGAAAATTCTGTTATTAATTACTCACCCTCATGACGTTCCAAACCCGTAAGACCTCCGTTCATCCTCGGAACACAAATGAAGATATTTTTGATGAAATCTGAGAGCTTTCTGACCCCACATAGACTGCAATGTGATCACAACTTTCAAAGCCCAGAAAGATGAAGAAGACATTGTTAAAATAGTCCATGTGACAACAGTGGTTCAACCATTTTTCTTAGTGTGAAGAACAAAATCTAAAGAAACTTTTTTGACTTTCTTCAAGGAACCATCGATGCCAATAAATAACTTTTCTGTTTAGAAGAGTGCACTAATAAACCTACCAAGTAACATTAAGAACTTTTTGTATCTCAAAAGAACCAACTCAAGAACCCTTTAACTACAGTAAAAGATTATTCTTCACTGTTAAAAATAAAGGTTGTTCCAATCTAGAATCATTTGACTATAGGTTTATTGTGTTGCTATATGTTTTTTGGAGCTTAGAAATAAATATTATAGAAGAATAACTTTCAAAACATGTTAAAAAGTTTTTTATCAGGATATAAAAAAAAACTTTCTGGTTCTACTGAAGATCTTTATTAAAATGTGTTATGCTGGTTGAAAGTCTCTTTACATCCTGACAGAAATCACTAAGTTATGTGGTCTAAATTTTTTTATATGTACTGTATATATCATCTGTGGAAGACGTAGGAGCATAAAATGTTCGTCCAATCACGAAATTAGGTCCGGATGCAGTGATACGATGTCCATACCTGCTTGTCAGCGAATGTGTTTCCAGAACTCCACGCACCTGCTCACGAACTCCACGCACCTGCTCACGACCTCCACGCACCTGCTCACGACCTCCACGGACCTGCTCACGAACTCCACGCACCTGCTCACGACCTCCACGCACCTGCTCACGACCTCCACGGACCTGCTCACGAACTCCACGCACCTGCTCACGACCTCCACGCACCTGCTCACGACCTCCACGCACCTGCTCACGACCTCCACGAACTCCACGCACCTGCTCACGACCTCCACGCACCTGCTCACGACCTCCACGCACCTGCTCACGACCTCCACGCACCTGCTCACGACCTCCACGAACTCCACGCACCTGCTCACGACCTCCACGCACCTGCTCACGACCTCCACGAACTCCACGCACCTGCTCACGAACTCCACGAACTCCACGCACCTGCTCACGAACTCCACGCACCTGCTCACGACCTCCACGCACCTGCTCACGAACTCAACGCACCTGCTCACGACCTCCACGCACCTGCTCACGAACTCCACGCACCTGCTCACGAACTCCACGCACCTGCTCACGACCTCCACGCACCTGCTCACGAACTCAACGCACCTGCTCACGACCTCCACGCACCTGCTCACGAACTCCACGCACCTGCTCACGAACTCCACGCACCTGCTCACGACCTCCACGCACCTGCTCACGACCTTCACGCACCTGCTCACGAACTCCACGCACCTGCTCACGACCTCCACGCACCTGCTCACGACCTCCACGCACCTGCTCATGACCTCCACGCACCTGCTCACGACCTCCACGAACTCCACGCAACTGCTCACGAACTCCACGCACCTGCTCACGACCTCCACGCACCTGCTCACGACCTCCACGCACCTGCTCATGACCTCCACGCACCTGCTCACGAACTCCACGCACCTGCTCACGAACTCCACGCACCTGCTCACGACCTCCACGCACCTGCTCACGAACTCCACGCACCTGCTCACGACCTCCACGCACCTGCTCACGACCTCCACGAACTCTACGCACCTGCTCACGACCTCCACACACCTGCTCACGACCTCCACGCACCTGCTCACATCACACGTAATCACCTCTGTATGAGATAAAACAATAGATCACTCAATTCAAAAGCCGTTAATAATCTTTTCTTGAGAAAAGGAAGTACAGACACTTTATTTGATTTGTTTTTGAGGATTCTGACCTACCGACCTTCCAAGGAAATGACAGGAAGGCCGCTGTGTTGAAATAATAGTAAGTGTCATGGTTGCATGCTTGTTCTGAGCATTAACAATGAAATCATTTTCACCAAGATTTGAAGGGAAATTATGCTTCAAACTAGAAAAAAGTAATTATCTTTAAAAAAAAAAGATAAAAAAAAAGTTTATTGTGCAGTTTCAGTGCAGTTTCTATCCTTCTGTCATTTTTTCATATAAATAAATAAATAAAATAAAATATTTCAATGGTGCTTGTAGGCTTCTGGAATGTGACAAACTCTCAACAAATAATTTGTTTTATTGAATTTGTTCTCACGTGATATAACTCGCCCATCAACTGTAAATATTATGGTTGTGATCATTAAAGATAAGATGGTGAAGAGTTGATTGAGGTGAGTTCACAGACTCTTCTTGGCAAATGGCCAAATGCATAAGTGCATTATGAGAAATCATCTAAATGAAATGAAGAGCAAGTTGAAGTCATAGGCTTCTCAGGTTTGTTTCCTGAGAAAGACTCATAACTGTCTCACCTAAAATTTCATTTCAATGATTTTTCATAATGCACTCAAATTTGCCAAGAGTCTGTGAACTCATTTCAATCAACTCATCACCATCTACTTCACTCAGTCACAACAACCATAATATTTACAGTTGAAGTGTGATCACATGAGAACAAATTTATTAAAACGTATTATTAGTGAGTCACATTCCAGCAGCCCACAAGAAGTTCGGGACTGATTTATATACTTTTCATTCTCTTTTAAATATGCGGTTCCTAAAGGGTTAAGCACTGGGGTAACCAATAGGCGCAAATGAAAATGAACAATTGGGTTTAAAAAAAAACACGTTCATGTCACAATATATTTCTTAACTTAAGTTAATTACTTAAGTAATGATTTAATACGGTGTTGGTTTGCTTATTGTACAGTATTAACAGACTAGATTCAAGAATTGAAAACAAAAACAGGCAGGCAGAACTCAAAGGCCTATAGGCTATTCATTTTTAGACGTCAGCTCTCCTGTACAGGTCTCTTGTACTGCTGTTTTCAACTAAATGTAATAGCCTATAGCCTACTATAAATAAAATGTGTAGTTCCGATTCTAAATTTTAAATGAATAAACGCGTTTGAAGGCGTAAACAACGATAGGCCTAAATGCACGTAAGTGACCGCACATTCGCCACATTTGGCAACCACCAAAAAACAATATTAATTGCCTGGATAAATTCTGAATAATTAAACAATAAATATGAACATTTATTGAACATATTTTTTTAAAGGCTACCGTATTTTGGATATCAAGGTTTTATAGCCGCACGGTGCAGCAGGCTTCGTATAATCACGGTATAACTCACGTCTCTGACTTGTTTTAATTTTGATTACTCGAATGTAATCGTGTTCTTCTCTCACACCCCACTGTACAGTTACTGTAATCTCTTAAGTAAGTAAAAAAAACGTAAACTTGAACAGCCTTCTGTAGCCCTACAGTCGCGAGACTCTTCTCCGCCCCCAGCAGTGCCAGTAGAGTGAGTGAGTGAGTGAGAGTGAGTGAGCGGCGCGAGCGCTTCATTCTTATTCTACCTGCTGATCAAAGCATGGCCAAATCTCAGCCGAGACGCTGCTGCCTGTGCGTACTCGCTTTATTGTCCTCTGTTGCAATTATCTGCATTTGCATAATTTTAGCAAGCAAACAGAAATGCGCCTTCACAAACGCTGCTGTTGCCGCGGACTCTCTCATGTGCTCCAATATCGGAAGGTAAGACATATGATGCTTATGATAATTAAGATCAAAAGTCAAGCTATAATATGCTATTGACACCTTTCCCTTTGTTCTAAATATAGAGTGTTAATAATAGGAAACCATGCTGTAAGTATTTCAAACAGTGATCCACAATAAACAATGCAACAGAGATAATCAGTTTAAGAGATTAGATAATGCAACCTTGCAATTCTACAAGTGGCCGGACCGGAAACACACTGTTTGGATACTTGGACCAAACATTTTGATTTAAATATCTTAACTATATGCATACAATTACAATCAATACCATTTACCTCCTTCACAATCTTCTGTAGGCCTATATATATATATTTATTTTTTTATACTGCTCTAACATCTGCATCTTAAATGCACTTTAACATAACTATACTTTTATATGCTCATTTATATTTATACTTATATATTACAGCGACATTAAATTGTTTAATTAAATTGTGTGTGTGTGTGTAAATTATATAAATATTTGACCTCCAAAAAAATGTACCTCCATTATTCTACATTTGAATTAGAATGGGTCTATCCAGACAATTGTGTACATCCAATCCCGTCTGTTTGAAATATTTCTGCAACCACTTAAACCCTGAGTGATGATGTAAGAAACCATGTCCAAAATCTTTCTTTTTCCTGAGCACTGATCAAACTGACAAACAGATCAAACTCCTGCCAGTCAAAACAGGATCAACCAGCTTCACAAAGCCCTATATTGCCACATTTTCTGTCCTTGGTCCACGTTTCCTGCATTTTGTGCCAAACATACTTTGTGTTTCCTTGTTTCGATGTGTGAAGTCTTTTATGACTGCATTTCAAAGAACTTGACTTTGGCATTTCATCTGGGGTCACGCTTTAACCTGCTCTCAAAGGATACAGAGAGGAGTTAGTTACAGTTGCCAGGCATATCCTGGATTGAGGAGGCATTTGTCTTCTTTTGGATTAATGGCATGTGATGCTTGGAACTCGAATTCACACATTTTGTCAAACAAAACAACATCTGACTGTGAAAGAAGTGGAGAAAATTGCGTCTTCACAGACACCGCCGTTGCCCAGACACTTCAGTCTGACACATCGCTATCTAATAGTTTGTGTCTCACTTGTCTGCATCAAATAAAAGGGACTGAGGTTTTTTCTGTGTCTGGCATGATTATTATGCAGATTACATTAGGCAAGACATGCAGAGTCTTTGACACAATGTCTTAGTAAAAGCTATTCTTCTGTATTCAACCCCTGCAGGGCTCAAGTAAATACTTTTTGTTGGCTCATTTGGACCTGGCCAAGCTTTTTTACTTGCTTCGCCAATAGTTTCAATGGTCCATGAGTCATCAGTATGAGTAGATATTTCATCATACTATTTTTATTTTACCTATTTTCTTAAACGTTTACTACATTTTACAATTTCAAGTCTCAAATGAATCTCATTTTTGACTGAGCCTTGTTTCTACCAATTTCTTTTCTTCACTATTCTGATGGAGTTGGCTTGCTTAGTTGGAGACACTTAGTATTCGGGAATATTAATAAGTTGAATGCACTGACACTATTGGATGAGAATTGAACTGAGCTGATTGATGACATCACTGTTTTCTCCAGAGCTGTTTTTATAATTGAATTAAACTTATTACATAATTGACTAACTTTACACATTACCAAACTGAATTAACACTGAACTTTCAACTGAACAATGACTGTTTACTATTGTCTTTTTTAGAGCTGCTTTACAGTAGAATTGAATTCTGTTTGCATCATTGAATCATTATTTTTTCTGTTTATAACTGTAAAGCTACTTTAAAACAATCTGTATTGTGTAAAGTGCTATTTAAATAAAGGTGACTTGACGTTACTTGATTTAGGTATGAACTTTCAGATGTTTATCCTAATGAATTTGATGAAATATTTGAGCATTATGCTTTCAAGGACTTGAGTTCTCTGAGCACAATTTGAGACATTGTTGAGATCTTCTGAAATGGGTTAGTCCTACTTGGAGCTTTTTTCAGGAGAAACATTTGAGAAGCATGAGATTCTGGAAAGGTTTTACATTTACGCATTTAACAAGCAGATTTATCCAAAGTGATTTACAGTACAGTACAATTTCCAAGAAGATGGACAGCTTACTTAGAAGCAATGGCTTTAGACTTTATATGATAACATGACATTTTCTTTAAGTCCCGCTGCTCTTGGTTGGATTCAAGTATTACTTTTTCAACTTTACTGATTGTTTTATTAAGTTGTGTGTGTGTGTGTGTGTGTGTGTGTGTGTGTGTGTGTGTGTGTGTGTGTGTGTGTGTGTGTGTGTATACATTTTATAGTTTGTTTGGTATTTGCTAATGTCTGTTAATTATTATTGTTAATAGATATATGTTGGCCTGTAATAATGTAAGGTAAAATACATGTGATGTATGTTTAAAGTTGAAAGAAACGAAAGTTGCAATAGTATTTTCTTCCCTATGATGTATGTCCAAGTCAAACGGCTTCTCGAACAAGAAAAAAATCAGGGCAGGACTTGATTTTGGAAATTGTTTGGATGCTTGTATCATTGTGATTGCTGTGATGTCTTGTAAGTGGCAGGTTGTCCCACACTCGAGCTAGTAAACACATCATCAGAGAAGAGAAGTGATGTCGCTGCAAGTGGGTGGGCAAGATAGTTGGATTAAAGATTATGACGGCATAGTAATTTAAAAATAAAAGAATGATGTGCAAATCATTAATAATAAATACTGCAATATAAAATAAAATAGAGTTGTCAAATTTGATTTCATGATGACTGTTTCTAAACCGATAAGAACAAAAAAGATGTTAAAAAAATATATTAGGAAACAAGCTAGAGCTGAGGTGAAATGATGAACATGAAGAAAAATAGGGAGTTTTTTTTTTTTTTTTTTTTTACTTGTTGAATTGGTTTGTCGTCTTGTAAGTTGTGATGCAGATCAGTTGGAGATTGGCTGTGACGAGTGGACATGGTGAAAGGTCCTGGAGAGGGGATTTGTGCCTCGTTGTGAACAAACAAGGCGCTGCTTGTTCAGACCATAACAGGCTTGGGGCGAGCACTTGTAGGAGTGAAATTTGATCTCCATTTGTTCCCTTTGCTGTCTAGGAGGGACATTTGAAATATAACAAGAAAATTCCCTTTCTTGACTTTTGTGTTGTAATAGTAGCTGGATAACATTACAGCATTGTATCTCTGATCTAATCTTTATTTCTACCCTGGAATTTAACGGCAAACACTGAATAGATTTCGTCTTGACAGAATTGTTGACTTCATTCACATACCATGACAATCTGATAATATGCTTTCAAAGACTATTCATTATCGTAAATATAAGTGATGCATCATTATGTGATTGATGGTCAAAGTCATTTCACGTAACCCGCACTCTGAAAAGAAGTTCTCTTATGTTTCAGATTTTTTTCCATCATTGCCTCTGAAAGATCTTACATTTCTTTTAATCGGGTCAGGACATCCTGTGAAATCAGACATCGGAGATCATCCTTTGTGGCGTATTGCCCTATTATCTTTACAAGTCACTGCTGCATGCAGAGATACAACCAGTTTGCCCCATATATGTGCTTAAAACACAAGAGAGTGCTAACACTCATTTAGGAAGCAAGAATTTTCTGAATTCTGCCAGATTGTGCACATGTTTTGGGTGCGTGTATGTGAAGGCTGGAACTCTCAAGGTTTATTGAGCTCTCGGGTATCATTTCTACTCTGGCTCAGACTTGCCTCAAGATTCTCATTTTTCATACTGACATGAACACATAAAGGAAAGGTAATATACAGTATCTGCAGGATATGTGCTTGTGAATGTATCATATTCAAGCATTGAGTAACAATATATAAGATTTTTGGATTAAAAGACTAAACAAAACTTTCCCACAATGTCTAAATCCTGAATTTTCAGAGAAATCAGCTTTTTAAAACAGAGTAACATCCTGCATTATTGCGTCGCCTGTCAATGACGTCATTTCCGTGTTACTCTCGATTTCCACAAAGACTCTTTAATATTAGGATTTATGTCAGGACCATCGTCAAAGACGATTGAGAATTAGCATACTGTTTGGATTTGCTTCTGTTCTGGGCGAGAACTCGCATCTGTGCAGCCTAGCATGGATGAGCAGGGAGAGCAGCAATAACCCCCCTTAGGGTAAACAGAAAAGAACCAACATGAATGTTTTGCAGATATCATTATTCAATATTTGAATGTACAACATAATTCGATAATTCATTCTGATTCTAGGGGAATCAGAATGTCAAATCCTGAGTGACGAGAGGAGGAGCTGGGGAGGGAGGAGGGTAATTCGCTCCTGAGAAACGCGATAGCAGCTGATAATACTGAAGGAAGGAGCTTTTATATATGGATGCTGTCATAGGCGTCATATTCCTATAGGTAGACGTGGACCAGCTGAGAGCTTGGCTAACGTGACCTGCCAGAACTAATGCTATGCTTGATGTGTTTTATGAGACAGATGAGCAGCTGTTTGGATACAATTTTTTACAGAAAACTAATTATCTCAAAGTGGTTATTTTTATCGTTTGAATCTCTTGTTTTCTTGATATACCACAATGCCTCAGATACAATGCTATTTTAGCCACAGTAATACTGCATTTTCTCCATCATACAGTATATTTTCAAATTAATTGCATGGCAATTTTTTTTATGTGATATTCTAATATCGATCTAGCTTACAATGTGCAATAAGTGTCTCATACCAGCCACCGAGCTAACGATGTGAAAGTATAGTAACTTTATAACATGACTTTCAACATAATCAAATATATGTTGTTTTTTTCACCAAGTAAAACAGTTCTGCGTTACGCCACAATTTTACTTCGTCAAAGTGACCTGTATAAGTAGAAATTCAGCATTTGCAGCTGTTCAATTAGAATGAAATAAAGTAATGTGAATTTAAGTGATCAAACATAACTGTAACAAAGTTCAAGTTCAGGGAAGAAGGAGGTGGACGTTAAACGTAACTTTAATAATAAAAAAACATATACAACAAAACAAAAGGAGCGGTAGCGGCTGACTGCGGCTCAGAAGCGTGATAAAAACGTCCCATCTGAGTTCTGTCAGAGTCCCGTTGGAGTCCTGTTGGATTGCTTTCCATTGGTTGAGGAGGTGAAGATGACAACTCCCATGATTCCTTCCACTCTCATTCACAGCATCATTTGTTATTGTTTTGAATAAGCGACCTCAAGCTGTGAAACTTACGTACTGTGCCTTTTATGTTTTTTGTTTTTGTTTTTTTATTCACTTGAATGCAGAAATCACTTGCAAATATTACATGTACCCTGTTTTAACTTTAAAACTTATTTTGGATTGCCTTTAACTTGATTAGCAGTGATTTGTGTACCAAAAAAATGGGGCAACGGATCAACAGTTCAGATCATATTATGGTTTTTTGAGTCACAAATTGATTTTTTTTTTAATTAAAATGAATGAATGACATAGACACAGAAGGTATTTACTGTATTAGGCTGCTGTCACTTTAAGACCTAATGCACGGATCCAAGATGACACACGTGATTTCTTTCTCAACTATTTATGTTTACTAAAGACTTAACTGACTGTTAAAACATAACCGACTCCTATTTAACCTCCAAATGTAAAAAATTGTTTACATATATAGTTAAAAGTTACATAGTTATAGTTTCATAAACAATTTTTACATTCACAATGAAGCGCATTGTCCCCTAATTAGCAATTCTCATTACTGTAATATGCATTAACAGTAGTCTGCATACATGTGCTGCTCTGCTTCCACTCTCTTCTGATCACTTCCCTTATACAAAAGTAACAGTAATATGAAATATTCTCCAAAAATATTACTGTAATGCAAAAAATCTAATCTAAATGGTATTGAATAGATTTTAATTTATGCTTACTTGTGTCTGAAGGTTTTCATTACTTCGGTAATGAGTGTTTGTGTGGAGGGGGGGGGGGGGTGATTGTCATGAAAATCAAGTCAGCGCAACATCTAAATTGAATGTAAAAGTTAAAAAAATGTGATGCAAAATATAATTTCTCATTTTTTTTCTTGTTCTTTTGGGGTGAAAACGGACTGTAATCCTATGCTAAAGTGATGATGAAACATGTCTTGTGTTCACAGGGACATTCTGCTTCAGGGGGGCTCAGCTGTGGACGCAGCCATCGCAGCGCTGCTCTGCACTGGACTGGTCAACCCACAGAGCATGGGCTTGGGGGGAGGGGCCATCTTTACCATCATGGACAAAACGGGTGTGTCCTTGTATATGTATTGTGAAAAGTAAATTGGAATATTATAGTTATGTTTGTTTTGGCCTTTCCTGTAAAAATTGCATCATAAGGAGTCATAAAACATCACTGGTGTAGCTGATGGAGTGTCTCAAGAAGTTTATTGGAAAGCTTTCTGTTGAAAAAATCCAGTATAAACTAGCAGGAATTCCGTTTTGGTCTAGACTTGTTTATGCTGTTTTGAGCCGCATTTAATTAAGATGATCCACTTTAGATGCTGGAATAACTATACGTAACTTTGCAACTACTATACATGTCAACTAATTCCACTTTCTCGAACCCTAACAGCTAACCCTAACCTAACAGTCTACTACCAGTCTTCTAGTGTTTAATACTCTACATGTAGTTGCAAAGTTACTTATAAAAAGTTTAAAATGAAGCATTGAAATAAAGTGTAACCAAAAAATGTTCTAAGAATTAACATTTAAAGTTACTGGAAGAATGTTTGCTCATAACTTTGAGAGAACCTTGATAGAACGTTATGAGAATGTTCCCTGTTAGGTGGGAAAGTGCTGAGATAGTCTTGCTGGGGACCAGCAAACGAACATCCCACGCTGGTCGACCAGCTCTCCCACTTCACATGCTGGACCCAGCGTGCAAAACATACCTCATGCTGGTGACCAGCAATGCTGTGTTAGTTAAAAATACTTCTTAAAAGAGACAAATAAAAGTACACATGACCTAAATAACAAGGCTTGATACTATCATTTTGGAAATAAAATCTGCATAAACCCGCAAGTTTAAGTACTATTTTTTTTTTTTTTTTTTTCAAGGCAAAGTGAAAATCATCAGCTCAAGAGAAACGGTCCCAAAAATGTTCAGAGGGGATTTGCTGGAAAAGTGTTTGGAAACACAGATTCTAAAAAACGGTAAAGCTGTACTACATGGAAGCGGGGTAAAGCATCCCACATTAGCCTTTCATGTAGACAGGAAGTGAAATGTCTTAAGGGAAAGTTCACCCATCATTTACTTATATTTATATATCATTTATTCAATCTAATGTTATTCCAACCCCAATTTTTTTCTCTCTTTCCTTAAAAACAAGGGTGCTTTTTTGGTTTTGTTGAGTTTGGCTGTATAAATCACCATCCACTTTCCATCCAAGCTCAGATATTCTGCCTGACTTTGTGATTCATGGAAGAAGGAAATTTGAGGTGGTATGAGTAACCGATGACACAACTTTATATGGAGTTTTTGGGTTTCATAAACAACCAGCCATTTTTATATATTTTTGTACTTAGATCTTGTGTAAAATAACATGAGTACGTTGAAGACAATGGGACATTGTGTGTGGGTGAGGGGAATTTTTTCTTTGAGAGAATTGTGTACTTAAGTGGACTTGTTTAGCTTGTTTCATTTTCTTTAGTGCACTTCTTGGGCAACTAAAATGCCAGATAAACTGATTATAGTGCCTAATATATTTACCCAGAATGACTCAAAAGCTAGATTCAACTGTTGACGAATAATGTGTAGTTGTCTAAATGTTCACACACTCGTTCATGCATAGTGCAACTCTTTATATGATTGTATTTCTGTAATTTTGTTCCAAAAAAAGAGATTAGTTTATTTCCCGTAGGCATTGATGTAAAAGAACGAAATTACACTGAAATTAAAGCTGGAAATAATCTGATTTGGCAGTAGTTGATGGCAAATCTTTGCCTGCAGCTTCCAATGAAATCCAAAATAGCGGCTTTTTTATTGTTTCAGACGAGTTTCACTTACGTCTTGAAATGTGTCTTTCCTTATTGCTCGTGCTTAGGGTTGGGGATTTAAATAGATGCCGAAGCCTGATATTAAACTTTGGTAACTAATAGTTAAGCAACACCCTGACACCTATGCAAAACATCTCAGAACGGTGGCAGCGAATTTTGCTTGGACGTGCATCATTTAGGTTTCCAGAAAATGTAAAAATCAAGTTAAATTTTTTTTTTTTAAGTGTCCCATACTGTATACAACCATTCAAAAGTTTGGGATAAGTAAATGTTTTTGAAAGAAGACTCTTATGCTCACCAAGGCTGTATTTATTTATTATTACAATTAAAATAACTGTTTTCTATTTGAGTCTGTTTCAAAACTTAATTTATTCCTTTCAGAAATATTACTCCAGTCTTCAGTGTCACATGATGCTTGAGAAATCATTCTAATATGATTTGCTGCTCAAGAAACATTTCTTGTTATTATCATCAATGTTAAAAACAGTTGTGCTTTTTGTTTTAAACCATGATATGTTTGATGATAACTTTGACTTTGATGAGTAGAAAGTTCAAAATATACGGGGAAAAAAAATGAAATCTTTTGTTACATAATAAATAGTTCCACCTCCACCTGCCTCTCTGCTACAGGATTAATGTACAGCAGCAGATCTGACATGATCGCAGCAGTGTGTCTGTGTGTCTATTATCAGCAGCAAGTTTATACTTGCTCTGCAGCAGCAGCAATAATCAACAGAAGCAGCAGATGTAGTCCGCCAAAACCTAATACATAAACATTACCATATTCAATAACATGAGAAAACTATTCAGAGTTGTAACTTTTGATTTAATGCGTCCTTAAATACTGACTCCGATGTATTTTTGAAATGTAGTTCAAAGAACGCTGGAAATTCCTGACTATTTTATATTTTATTTGCATGCACCTCACAGGAAGTCACTGGATAGGCGTACCAGGAGAAATCCGCGGCTATGAACGGGCTCATCAGTTGTATGGAAAGCTGCCCTGGGCCAAACTGTTCGAGCCCTCCATCAAGCTTGCACGAGAGGGATTCCCCATGCCGGTCAACCTCTGTCGGTTCTTGCAAATCATTAAGCAGATCCATCTTGAACCGCTAATTTATAGCTCTGGACTCTGGTACTGTATCCTCTCAAACACTCTATAATGTCCAATTCTGTTTGTTATGACTGACATCTCAATGCAATAGTTTATTTAAAGGCACAAGTATGATGAACCTTGAAGAACATTCCTAGTGATCAATGTCAAAGAAGTAGGTTATGACTTAGCCTCAGGAAATCCACAGGAAATTTAACACATTGTTGTGTAAAGAGAAATTTTCTGCTGCATGAATAAAATCAGCTTTGATTCTATTACCAGTATTCTATTAAATACTTAAATAAATTTGACTAAAGATAGTTGTCAGTTTCATCAGGCAGAATTCAGCTTCAAGAACTCACAAAGAGTTTGTTTTACATTCCCAAAAAAATTTAGCAATTATACCCTTCATCAAGGTCTAAGCTACTCCATTACTTTAGGTTGAATGATTCTGATTGGCTAAGAAATAGATATACATAGTAATTTTCCACACATGGACAGATAGACAGAAGCATATCTCCAGCGATATGGATATGGTGCCAGCTTGTGTGGAACAAGAAGTCATTATATTGTCCAATAGTGCCAGTTGTTCCTCAACCTGTAACAAAGAATACTAACACACACACAGACACACAGCTTCTTCAAGATTGGAACTGGTCGAGCTCTAACTATAAACAGGAGACTTTTCCATTATTATTCTCTAGTTTGAATAGAGAAAAGTAATTCTTTAATTAAGTTTATGTGACCCCAGTGACCTCTACTGTCTTGTTCAGCTAGAAGAGTACATATGTTTTTTTTTATTTTATTTGCACATATTTCGACATGTTTCGTATATATATACATGTGTGTGTGTGTGTACATATATATATATATATATATATATATATATATATATATATATATATATATATAAAATATTATTATTTTGGGGTGAAATAGGATCCAGACATGTTCTTGGCAGGTTTAATCACATTTGGTTTCAACTGGTTGGCTTATTACCTAAAGAATGCATATGAGCATGTTTGTTTCATTTAGTTCTGGAGTTGTTTTCTGTCTGGTTTTTGTAACTCATCTCTTTGTATACTGTATGTTCTCTAGTGAACTGTTCTGCCACAAGAACAAGACATTTTTGGGCCCAGGGGACATCCTGAAGTTCCCCCGGCTTGCAGAAACCATGGAAACTATTGCCAAAGAAGGAGCCGATGCCTTTTACACTGGAAAAATCGCCAAGGATTTAATACAAGATGTACAAGCGAAAAGTAAGTATTGTTTGTATACAAACTGCAGTCGCTGTAATCAGAACAGAAGTTGTGCTTCTGATTTTTTTTTTTTTTTGGTAGGTGTGTTTGTTCACAGTTTACTTTTGTTTTTTACAGATGGAACATTATCATTAGAAGATCTGAGCACTTTTAAGGTCAGAGTGGGTGATGCGTGGACAGTCCAAATAGGAGACTATAAGATGCACTTCCCTCCTCCACCAGCAGGGGGAGCGATACTCAGCTTTATCCTGAAACTAATGCAGGGTAGGGTCTAGTAGTAGACGACAAAAAAATCACCATGGCTTCGATGCCAACAGTTCTGAAGCAGCTGTCACCTATAAATGTCCAGCATTTGTTTTCCTCAGAGTTTGAGCTCTCTCCAGCCTCCAACCATGGAGACCAGAAAACCTTGACTTTGCATCGCTTCCTGGAGGCGGTTAAGTTTGCAAATGGACAGAAGGATAACCTCAAAGACCCCCTCTTCAACTCCAATGTATGATGCCTATTGCTTCATTAATACTGTGGTGCCTGGGCTCATATTATAGTCAAAATGACATGCTTTTCTGTCTGGAACATTCATTAAAAAATTGCACAACATCAGAGGTTCTGCAGTTATATTTGCTATTTTTGGCTGTAGTGAGCATAATATTACTGGACGTCTGTGTAGGGTTGAGTAAATAGTATGAAGGGCCGGATGTTATTTCTTTTGAAGGCCACACAAATGCAAGTAATTAATGGTTGAAATTAATTCAAAATGTTTAACGAAGCTTGCATTCAAAGGAAGTATGATAAGAATTTGATTTCAATTAGCAACATAAACAATTCCAATGGCATAAAAAGAAAAACGACTCCAAAATAAACATCAGACTATACTGAATTAATTTTGAAAAACTGGGACAATATTATACTAGATTTATTCATGTTTTTCTTGTGCCCGTTGAATGCAGATGACGAACATCACAGATGAGAAGTTCATCCAGCGTATCAGGGCTCTGATCACTGACAGCCACACGCACAACGCCTCTTACTACAACATCACCCCATCAGTCGACCACTTTGGCACCACACATGTTTCAGTGATGGCAGCAGATGGCACTGCTGTTTCAGTCACCAGTACCATAAACCAATTGTGAGAAACATTTACAGTTCATCAGATATCCTGTTAAATGATAATTCACCCAATATATACATTTTTTGTCATTTACTCACTCTCATGTTGTTCCAAACCTGTATGAGTTTCTTTCTTCTGTTGATCACAAAAGAAGATATTTTGAAGAGTGTTGGTAACCAGAGAGTTGACGACAGCCATTGACTTCCATAGTTTGTTTGTTTTATACTATGGAAGTCAATGGGGACCATATATAAATAAATATCTTCTTTTGTGTTCAACAGAAGAAAGAAACTCATACAGGTTTGGATCAAATTGAGGGTGAGTAAATGATGACAGAATTTTAATTTTTGGGTAACTGCCCCTTTAAAATTAACTGGTTATGGTATAAATAAAAGTTTAAAGTGATAGTATGTGAATATATACACATACTTGTATTCAGCAGGGATGTAGTAAATTGATTTAATGCAACTGAAAAGGTTTTTACATAATTACCCAAAAACTATATTTAAAATGTTCTTTTGAACTCTCTATTCATCAAAGAATCCTGAAAAAAATGCATCACCGTTTTCACAAAAATATTAAGCAGAACAGTTTTCAACAGTTTTAAAAAATATTTCTTAAGCACCAATCAGCATATTAAAATGATTTCTGAAGGATCGTGTGACACTGCAGACCGGCGTTATGATGCTGAAAATTCAGCTTTGATCACAGGAATAAATGGTATTATAAAACAGACTCAAGTAGAAAACAGTTGTTTTAAATTGTAATAATATTTCGCAATATTACGTTTTTTACTGTATTTTTAATCATAATAAAATATTTAATAAAGCATATCTTAAAAACCTTTGCATTTGCAAATCTTACCTTTGCATAGTATATCTCTATAATACTAATAATAAATATAATTAATAATGTAAATAATAAATAATCCTCTATTTATCAAATCTAATATTTTTAAATCTTCTGTCTTCAGGTTTGGGTCAGCTGTTTACTCTCCTAAAACGGGTATAATCCTCAACAACGAGCTCGCTGACTTCTGCGGCCGAGCAGATAACATCAGACCAGGTGAAGATCCTTCACCAACTATTTCTTACATTTTGCATGTCTTGAGATTTTGTGTCACCATATTGTCTTTTTTTCTCTCTCCAGGCGAACAGCCTCCCTCCTCGATGGCTCCTGCCATCCTGCAGTCCGTGTCCCAGCAGAAGACTCTGGTGATTGGTGGATCAGGAGGAAGCATGATCACCACAGCCATGGCCCTGGTGAGTTTGAGTTGTTGTGAACTTTTTCTTCTGAAGTGTAGGAACCCAGAAGGGAAGACCAGGAGATTTGATTATCTCTTAAGAAGGTTTCTTTATTGAGAACACGAGCTGTTCGTTGCTGTAGTCTTCCAAGCTCGTGTCTTAACCAAGTCTAACTAAGCCAAATGTTCCCTTGCAATTTATACATTTAGAGGGGGAAGAGTTTACATCGGGGTGGAGTCACTCTGAAACAAAGCATGCAAATGAAGTAGGAACACACCCTACTCTGAGGGCATTATCAATCCAATTGAATTAGCATAACTATTCAAATGCTGATAGTGGCCAGGAACTCTGGTTCCTAAGAGCCATCCCAGAGCCATTAAAGACAAAAGGTGAAAGTCTCCCCGACAGCTAATCCAATCAACCTAACGATTCAACATCTAGGCTGAAAGGAGAAAAAAACAGGACTATCAGGAAAGGAGACTCAATAATCATCTAAAATCTGTCTACTAAACTTTATCAGTTTTATACTATAGGAGTGGAAACCTAAAATTAAACATTTGACTAATTTGTATTCCTTCAGAGTCAAACTCCATTTGAAGTTATCAGGTTTGTCAATGTTCATTTTTGTTAACAATTCAGCCTCAACTGAGCAAAACAGTAGAGCACGGCCCTAGCAACGGCAAACTCATGGGTTCAACACCCGGGGAAAGCAAGAACTGATTTAAAAAAATGTAAACGTGTACTTTGAATCCAATGTAAGTCACTTTGGATAAAAGCATCTACCAAATGCATAAATGTAAAAAAATTCTACTACATCTACTGACAGTTTTCATAACTAATCTGTTATTGACATTTTATCAAAACATCAACTATTTGAAACTGTATTTCTATTTTGTTTTCCAACCTAATGACTATTTTCTCTCTCTTTTCTTTTATTGAGGCCCATTAAGGCCTGTTCACACCAAGAATAACTACACGCTGTCCACACCAGTCCAGAGTACAATATTGTTCTGTTTATTTAAACATGATTCAGATTATCATCTGCCACTTTAAATGCTCGAGCTTGTTAAAGCAGGATAGATTCTGATTGGTTGTCAATGTTTTTATGTGTAACAGCTGAAAAATATTATTCTGAAAGTGATTTCAATTATATCCTGTTTTATTATAGTCGTGCTGTCAACACGGCTAATCTTTTTAATTTGGAGCAATTTTTTAACTATATATTTTTAACTACAAACTATATATTTATCATTATAGTTATCATCCTTGGTGTGAATGGGCCTTTACTGTCAAAATATATTTGGTTTTGTACTCTTTTATTAAAGTATAATAATTTGCTTGGCCTTTACTTGTTAAATATCCTGTTTCACCCAGAAAAATTCAGAATATAGTCAGCATTGACTTTAAAATCATATTTTTGTTAAAGCACCTACATGATTCATCCAGTAAAAATGTTACTTGAGTAATAGAATTTTCTCAGTCATGCATTAACAGTCAATAACATTTCAAATAAGCGTTAAGGGATGCATTAAAAATGATTGTGGAAGTCGAAAGTAGCCTCAGATGCAGTACAGAAATATCCTGGTAGAACCTAATTTATCCTTATTGTTTTATTGAAATTTTTATGAAAACCTTTTAACCAACTATTTAATGTCTATTTTCTCTTTTCTTTCTTTATTGGATGTCCATGGTCTTGCTGTGTAAAAGAAATTCAGAATAATAATTTGCTTTGCATCTTTTCGTCTTTGGTAGTCGACAGCATGCCATAGATGCAGTGCAGAGATATCCTGTTGAAAATAACCTGTCAATAACCTGAACATCCCCTCGTTCTCTTTCTCTTTCAGTCCATTATGAACCACTTGTGGTTTGGGATGAACCTTAACGACTCTATCGCTGCTAAAATAGTATTTGTGGACACCAATAATAAACTCAACTTTGAGAATGGATACAACGAAGTAAGTTCTTTGGAATATATAATTTCCACTATTACATTAGGATGTCACCAGGGCTTGACAGTAACACCTGCCAACGGGTATAACTGAAATATCTGAAACGCTTCCAATACTCATTTTCCACAGAATAGATGCACGATACCCGCTAAGCTTTTTCTCTTTAATCTCTCCGACAGCGAGTTACCCGCCTCCCCTCACTCACTCCGGGTGAATATTGTTGGTGTTGGCTTGAATTTCGCCGTGGGATTGAGCATATTGCGCATAATTTTACTTATTCCCGCAGATTTTGTGCTCACACCCAAAGTGCGCGCACATAAAACTGCCTTTCAGTACTAAATGTTGTTATTTATCGCTTCTTATTGCGCTTAAACAAAATAGTCAAATACACACAATAATGTCAAAATGCCGGTCTTTGCGAGTATTCACGTAAACACAGTCAGTTGTGTTTTAACGTAAACAGTTGAGAAATAAAACACGTGTAACAGTATAATGGATCCATGCTTCAGATCTTAAAGTGACAGCAGCCTAATATACCTGCTACCAAATGATGAGATATTAAAAATATCTATATGGCAGTTTTTCTCCATAGTATCAATGTCACAATTGTGGCCAGTGAGAATGCTGGTGAGCAAAAAAGTTAATGTCAAGCCTTGGAATCACACTCCCATAATCACATGTTGTTAGTGTGGACGTACTGATTGTAATTGCTCTTACTTCCTCTGGAAAGGCCCCGGTCACTGATTATAATCACTGTTTTGTAACCAGTAAACGAAAGTGACTTAGTATACAATAAGTTGTAACATATTGTACTTTTCTTCTCAGTCCCTTATTAAGGCAATGATGGCGCGAGGACACAAATTGGGGAGCTACAACTACTTTTTCAATGTGGTCAATGGCATATCGAAAGAAGGACAGTGCATCAGTGCCGTATCTGACGCCAGGAAGCACGGCAAGTCGGCGGGATACTGACCCTGCCTCTGTTTGTGCCGTCAGCTGTTAGAGATGTGGTGATTCATCAGGTTCGGGAGGAAGTTAGGGTGGAAGCAAAGGGTCAGCGCTCCCTTTCAGCGACGTCTGTCACAAGGGCAATATCTCAGAAAACACACTGCGATACGTTCAAACAAGAGTCAACTATTTAATATAGGTCACATCACCCTGGTTCCCTCGAAATGAAACAATAGGATTTTTCTTTTGGAATATTACAGAAAATAATCTCTGACCAAACAAAATTATGATTCTTACCCATTCTGTTCATCATGACAATCTTAACAACCTTTATGAATTTCTAAGCCCAAATACTAGTAGTATTTACTTTTTAGAAGTAAAAAGCCAAACATTGGCTATAAACGAACTACATTAGTCGCATGACTGTACCACCATTAAGCTTCCAACAACTCTTTCAGTCTTTGTATAAAATCATTTTTCCTAAAAGCACACAAAGGCTGTAACTTCTAAACACAAAAGGCTGTAAAAGCAGACTAGTGAGTAGATGAGCTTACCTGTTCGCTGTGATGACGTTTATCGTCTCCAACAACCTCTGTACTCCCCTTTAGCCTCTTATAGCAACCGCCTTTTCAAGACATGTACATGCTTTAAAAAAAATCACAAGGAGGTATTTCTGATTTCTATTTCTGACAACCCCATTTACAGAAAAGTTGGGACATTTTGTAAAATGCAATACATTTCACAATCTGTGATTGTATTTTGTTATATAAACAAATTTTGATATGATGGCTGCAACACACTGCAAAAAAGTTGAGACAGAGGCAAAATAAAAGTGAAAGGATTATCCAAGTTAGATTATCCAACTCTTCTAAACAGTCCACAATAAGTTGGTGAATTGGTAATAGGTGAGGGTATCGTGTTTGGGTGTAAAAGGAGCTTCTCAGTCATGGCTCACCACTTTGTGCCAAATATCATGAGAGAATTCAAATTCAAATAGCACATTTCTCAATGCAAGTTTGCAAAGAATTTATGTCTTTCACCTTCTACCATATAATATTGTGAAAAGATTCTGGGAATCCAGAGAAATCTCAGTCTGTGTAGGGCAAGGCAGCAGACCTCTGTTGAATGTGCGTGACCTTTGAGCCCTCAGACGGCATTGTATGAGAAATCATCATGCTACTCTGTTAAATACAGCCACATGCGCTCAGGAGTACTTAGGAAAACCGCTTTCACTGAACACAGTCTGACGCTGCATCAAGAAATGCAACTGGAATCTCTGTTACGCAAGGAGAAAGCTATACATCAGTTCTATGCAGAGATGGCGGCCAGTTCTTTGGGCCTGAACTCATCTCAGATGGTCTAAAACACAGTGGAAATGTGTTGCGGTCAGATGAGTCCATTTTTCAGCTTTTTGGGGGAAAAAACAGACATTGAGTTCTCAGTCCCAAAGACGAAAGGGACCATTCAGATTTTCATCAGTGACAGGTGCAAAAGCAAACATCTGTCCTGTTATTGGGGTGCATCAGTGTAAGCTGTTGGGTGACTTGCATTTGTGTGAAGGGAACATTGCACTATCCAAATATATGCCTCCATGTCCGAGACATAAACTGCCATCAAGATGACATCATTCCTGGAAAGCAAGACAATGCCAGGCCTCATTCATACACATGCTGAAACTGAGTGGTTTCTAGACACTCTGCACCATAGAAGGGATGTGCCTGACTGCTTGCCTGCAGTCCAGATCTGTCTCCTATTGAAAATGTATGTATGACCCATCATGAAAAGGAGAATCAGGACAGTGATGACCACAGACTGTTGAGCAGATGTTCAAGATTGGGCAAATATTCCACTTGCACAGCTGGAACAATTAGTATCCTCAACTCCCAACTGATTAAAAAGTGTAATTAAAAGGAAAGGTGAAGTGAGACAGTGGTAAACATACCTCTGCCCCAACTTTTTTGGAATGTGTTTCAGCCATCAAAATCAAAACTTGTTTATATTTACAAAATAAAATTAAGTTGGTCTGTGAAAACATTGGAAATATTTTCTTTGTACATTTGTCAGTTAAATAAAGGTTCAAGAAAAATTAACAAATCACAGATTCTTGATTCTATTGCATTTTACAAAATATCCCAACTATTCTGGAAATGGGGTTGTATTTTGTTGTAGAGTAAAATGTGAAAATATCTTAAGCTTGTGTTAAGCACGGACCTTATTTCAGGCATTTAACCAACAACCCATTCAAAAAATCCATTGACTTGGGGATGATGGAATTGGAAGTGCTAAAATGCAACTCGTTTCCAGGATATGGCCTACAAAAATCATCATCCCTGTTAGACTCTATTTGTTGGCTAAAATATTTGTTTGATATTTTTGTATATGATACCTTTTTGCTGATTATAAATTGTTTATTTTGTGACGATCTACTTTGATTTTTCTTCTGTTTATTTTTTTGGCCAGTAATATGGAAATCTTCAGTAGCTTTTTTGTAGCCAAGTCTTTTAGCATACAGTATGCCTATATAGAAACTGACAGTGAAAGACTTTGGAAAAAGAAAAAACTTTTTCAGATTTTGTACAAAAGAAGCACTTATTTAGTACTGTTTCCTGTGAGAGTTTCTAAAATAGCCTATACATATATGATTTACTGAATCTATAACTCTGTTTTTAAGGTTTTTATTAATGTCGGCTAAACTGTTTTTTTTTTAAGAGAATCGAAATGTGAATGTGACACTGCAATTGCATAAATTGCATTTATTGTTTTATACCTGTGAATGTTCTAGTTTTCATATGCACTTTTATATTTTCCATAATATTTTTACAAACATATTTTAATGTTTTAGTAGCATATATTTGTTTAACTTCAATCATAAATATTTACTATGTATTTTATACAATTTAATATTGTTTATTGGACCTATTCAGAGACGGAAGTTGATGGATATTCAACATAACATGTCCCATGATGCACCAGCAGCACACTACAGACTAGTCTGTAATAATAAAAAAAACTATAATATAGCCTAACTGAAACGCATTTAAGTGCATTTTACATCTTTTAGCTTAATACGTCAAAAATAAATCGTTTCTAATGTTTTTAAATGGCTCTTTTGATTGACTTTTATTCACGAATAAAATGGTTAAGCTTCTCTGACCGACGAACAGGCTCAAATAAGACCGTGCATAAATCATGAACACGGGAGACGTCATAGTCCACAAAATGTAATGTGATTAAATTCAGTTTTATGTGTGTTCACAGTGAGCTGAATGCAAACTGCAATTTCCCTCGAAGGGAAGCAGATATGCATTATTAAAACATGCTAATAATCCTCGTTCACGCACCTGTGGGGCAGCTGGAGGCAAACAGATGGATGAATTCGTTCCTCTTCTTGTGCTGTGTAGGCTAGGTTTAATCAGATTCAAGAATCATAATTATTACCTCATTTTTGGTTGTTTTGAGTTTTTGTGAACCTTTTTTCACACCCTATGTGAGTGACACAATAGTAGGCCTACACGTCCACTGTAGCGGGAAAAAACATGGAAAAAGCCCGCTCATATGTTTCCGCTTTAAAAATGTACAGCGACTGCGTAAAGTCTATACTTAGTACACGGTCAATAAATCCGCTATTTATAATATACATGAACAACTACTGCTGAAAAAATACGTGAACTTTATTATGCTTAAATACAGTGTCTGTTTTATACGTTTATTAATCCAGCCTCAATCTAGCCACAATAGTCAGGGTAGCACCATGTTCATTTTTGACAAATAAAAACGAGGCTGTGACTGAGATGGGTGCATTCAATAAATGGTTAACGTTATACAGTGATTGATCAGCTAACAAAAAATCAGTAGCCTAGGCCTACTCCATAAAACAGTTTGGTAACGCTTTAGATTACAGCCCTGAAAAGCTGCATAATTAAAGCGATTTTACAACCATCGGTAATTATAGTGTACCTACGCACTTACAAGTATAAGGGAACAATATTATAAGTTTGGGAAATAAAGGGGTAACAACCAGGATAATTAAAAAAAATATTTATACTGTAAGTAGCCTTTTATAGAACTAAGGGGTACTTATTCTGTTATTATGATTTAGGGCCTAACAATCTTACATTTGGGTGTAATTTAGCAAGAACATATAATGTACCTTTTTGAAATAATGGTGAACCAGTACATACAGTATGGCTTTTGAAAAATTACAGGGTAAATATCTATGCATTTATAAAGTAATCTTTTTAACAAAAGTGCACTGCAAACTAACTATTGCAACTTTTGCTTAAATATTGGGGAAAGATAGTCTTGTTTCATGTCGTTGTGCTTGTTATCCTCTTGTTCCATGTAGTTACAGGGTAAGTAGGCTATAGGGTAAGTACAAAACAAATGCATACACACAATCTTATATCACTGACTAGGAAACCTTTATTTATTACACAAGCACCACTTACCCTGTAACCACATGAAACAAGATATATTTCCCAGTATTTAAAAAAATTGCTGAAGCTTTGAAATTGATTAATTGATGAAGCAGGAGAATAGGATTTAATCGAAAACACAGGAGAACTCACTATAACACAGTATAACATTAACGAGAACCAACAACTAACTGAACAGAAGGAAACTAAATACAGATACAAATGAACAATAACAAGGTGAGGACAGGTGACACGGATGATGATGATGAACAGGTGTGTAATGAGGGAGTGAGTTAAGGAGTGAAGACACGAGGGATTCTGGGAAGTGTAGTGAAGACGAAGACAGAATGGTGCAGACGATGACTGTGACACTGAAAGTGGCCAAATGGCATTTACTAATTTTAAAAAAGATAGAACTACCAATGTGACTTAAAAATCGCATAGCTACTTTAGTAGGCCTACTAGATTTGGTTTGAAACATTTCACAACCATTAAAAAAGAAGCTACATTCATGAATCTGCAGTAAGTATACAATTCAGACATAGCACTTTCCGCCATGTTGTCACTGTCATGTGACCTACTACAGCATCAGTTGAGTTGCTTCACTTCCATTCACAAATCCTCTCGCATGGCCTCATGGGATAGTCCGTTGAATGCACACTTTAGAATCTCTGTTTTTGCATTGCATCCTATAGCTATAAGGAAGTATTCTATTTCAGACATAAAGGTGTAGTCATGTTTATTTTCACATTAATTTTCCACACCTAAATATATTTATTATATTTATTAAATATATTTATTAAAACAACCTCAACATGCCATTAGTTTGCAATTTTTTGACTCCATGTGAATGCAGCGAATACCAGCTGTCCTCAACTGCCATGAAATCATTAGTAGGCCAATGTCTGAATCTACCGTCTATAGTCTCAAACTGTGTTTAGTCAAAAAAAAGTTTGACTAAAAGTCTGGGTGATCTGGGGTAAATTGTGGTGCCGCTGTAGTGACGAGTGCCATGTGACCGGGCTTTATTGTCAGCCCTTATGGGAGAGCCGGGAACAGTGAAAGAGCCTGACCTTTTCCTAGCAGCACGAACCCAACAGCTCTCAAAGCCACCCGACGGGAACAAACGCCCCTGAAAAACACAAGACAATGCTAAAGTACCGGCAAATGAAGAGGCAGGGACTGCGCTCAAAACATATCTGTGCACTTGCGTTGAGTTTGCTCTATGAGAACATAATCTGACTTCACAACGTGACCTTTAATAATATGAATAATAACGACAAGCTTTGAACTTCTCTTTAAAGTGCTTAAAATCAGCTTTCCTTTCCTAGATCACAGAGGTTGAAATAACCTGCTTTTACCTCAAAATTTACTTTGACAAATTAGACAAATAGGCCACAAAAACTGAGGTGTTTTAGCGTCTGACGGCTGTAAACAAGAAACATGCTTACCAATTATTGATTTGGCTATAAGCTAGCGAGATGCAATTAGCATGAGAAACAAAATCATTAGCATCTGCAGGTATAGGCCTAGACCACTGATTTCCGAAACACTTTAAGGGTACATATTCTACACTTTTGTGCGTTTTATTTTTTTAAATTGTATTAATTTACTTTTTTTGTCTCTCCATTGACAACCGCAACTACCACTTTCAAGACCGCAGTAAAGATATTATTAAAATAATCCATGTGACTCCAGTGGTTTAACCTCTGCTTTATGAAGTGACGTAAGTGATTTGTTTGTTAAAAAAAACACAATTTACCACTTTATTTACAAAATGTTAATCTTTACCGCTCGTTCACGCAACGTCTTTGCGTTGCTCTCGTGAACGAGCGTCGCTTAAAAATACTTTTTCAAATACTGATCAAAATACTTTTATATTTTTTTCTGTTGCGCATAAATCGCAAATATTTTATTTCATTCTTGATTGATATGTTTGTGATTCAGCACACGTTACATTTATGTATTAATTTACACATTGGGAAAACACGAATGATTATCCACTTAAAATAAAAATTTAAACATAAATGAGAAAAAAAAGTTTAGTAATGTAATAATTTAGAAATCATTTACATTTTCACAAACCAGCCAGAAAAAGCATTATTCCGAATATTTTAATTTAGTAAACAATTTAACAATTGCATTTGTAATAAAAAAAATCATTTCCATAATATAGGCTATATAATTATATAGGACACTTCATGCATTTGGAGACCATTTTTAAGTCAGACACTTTTTACCCCACAGATAACATTTTAGGACAAAAAAATGGCAATTGATAATTCATGTAAAATAGTTTCCCAAATAATTACATTGATATAGTTTTTGGATGGATAAATTTGCTTTACATGTCAGATTAAAAATGTTCTCATGTGCATCTCTCAGCCTGGCAGCTGTTTTTAATCGGCCTTTATGAAATATTAAAGCGTGACAAAAATTCCGTACAATTTGTTAGATTAAAGAGTGCGATAATCTTTTCTTATAGTTCAGTGCAGCCCAAGTTTGAAAGTTTAATTACGGGCTGGATGTGGTTTTTCTCTGTCCTCCACAACTTCAGCATTAATGATGCTGCTTGATATTGGGCCGGTGCCTGTGGGCAGGACCACATACTCGTGGGACATTAAAACGAGCATTTCAACTCTTGTTAATGCTTCAGCTCTCATATTAGAAGCTTGATTAAAACTTCCTCCCATGAGACACTCCCTCGAAGTCTTGCAAAAAGTTTCTCGTGCCTGGATGTAAATCTCAGAACAGACAGAAGACACGTAAGAGAGTTCATAATCACCATCACATGTTTATTTGCGGAAATAAATACGATGAGCAGTACAGATGGTCACAGCAAAACAGCCAAAGAAATATGGTGTGTTCTCAATGTGTGTGTGTGTGTGTGTTCGAATGTGTTTAACTCATTCACTGAATGTGGAGTGTGAAGAGATCAACATTGACAGCACTTGTGATTTGCCTGTGGGATCTCTGATGGAGGCACTTGGTTGTTTGAGAGCAGCATAGGGGGAAAGGGTCCTTGCGGCCTTGAAGTAGCATCTCGATTGCCTCCAGCTGGCCTGGACACTTGGATCGCTGAGTCGGAGGTCAGTACCCAGCTGCGTATCCTCCCTTACGGGGGTCTGACTCAGCGCTGAGGCCAGCACTGTCCCGCACCACGGCTTGAACCACTGCACCTGTGGACTTCAACACCTCTATAACATGGTTCTTCTGGGCAAGACCCTCCAAAACAGCCTGCGGGTTGAGTGGGATTTGTTTAGCCAAAACCACATGTGTATTCGGAACAAGCAACGAAAATATCAAGAAAATATACGGGATATATAGTCAATATATATATATATGTATATATGGATCAAAAAAAGTTAATCAAAGTTTTCCTAAGACAAGAACTGTTCAAAATTCATGTATAACTATTTGATGAAATGTTTTGATCCACTTCAAATGTTGACTATTGTATGTCAAGCATTGAAAGAAATTGCTGTTACAATCCTTTCATTTTGGGGTAATATGACCATGGATTAAGTGGTTACACTCAAAAACACACTTACAGCCAGGGCTGGGTACTAATGAATTGTTGTCTGTTACTGATTACAAATACATTATTAAAATTCAAGTCATTTATACTACACATTTTAGTAGTCCAATCGGATTACTTTTGACAACTTGTTCATCACCTTCTTTATTATAAAAGGGTATCTGTGAGAATATTTGAAGGAGAGTATACCCGTTCACAAAACTAAAGCTAACTTTATGCTGACGCAAACGGTTTTGCATGTGTGGATTACATTGTAATTGTGAAATTATGTGAATTTGCACATCTTAAAAAGCCTTCCAAACACATTGTAACACCTGGTTAAATTGCTATTAAATACATTCAAATCATAAAGTTTTGTATGTAATTATTTGACGTCAAAAGGAAATGTAGAGTTTATATTACACAGTAATGTTTTTGCCATATGTCTCCTTAAAAGTGTGCAATTCCACAAATCTGGAAGACTTCCCAACCGTATATACTGTATAAGTGGTAGTCTTTTTTTAGAAAGTAAAATTTAAAAGAGAAAAAAAAGAATTAGGAAAATCAACAAATTGAATTTACATTGTAAATAATATGTAACGCAATCAATCCAAAAGTAACAGTATTCTGATTACAAGCACTTTAAAATATAATATATTATAATACAATAATTACAATAATAAAACATTTCATAAGTTACTACTCATCAGCACTGCCTACAGGTGAGATGCATATGTTGTACATTACCATCTTATCATAAAATGACACCTGTATACGTCACTCACCTTGTCAAAGTCAGGCTCTCCCTGTGTGGTGTTTGGACTGAGTTGATTATGAATTCTTGGGTCTTCTATTGCTTTCTTCAGGTCATATTCGAAGAACAGTGCATTCAGGATCACCTGCGCGGATGTCAGTTATGCATGAGGTGATAAGGTTTGAACTATGTCCAGCACAACTACAATAAAATAAAAATGCACCTGGGCCACTGCTGTGGTGATCTTCGTTCCTCCAGAGGCTCCTACTACCATTTTAACCTTGTTGTTTTTGTCTAGCAGGATGGCGGGACACATAGAAGACATGGGCCTTTTATCTGAGCAAAGATGAGAAGCAACAGGGTTACCAAACAATTAAAACAAAATCTTTTCACCAAAGTTTGTGGCTGTGTTTGAAACTATCAAAAGTAAAATTTTGATCTTTTGAATAAGTCAAGAATAAAATGTTAAAATAATAACTTTTATTCTATTATTTGTAATTATTTTTTATAATTATGTTTGCTATTTATAGCTATGTATATATTTGATTCTATACATTTGAAATAATGATAATATTTATAACCATATTATATTTGATATTATTGATGTCATATTTAAAAAAAAGACTTATTATTGCATATATATATTGCATTTTTAATCCAATTTAGATTTTTTGAACTTGTCAAGAATGAGATGTTCAAATATTTCTATTATTATATGTATAATCTCATTCTTGACTTATTCAAACAAGTTCAAAAGATCAAAATGATTATTGTTGTTTTTGTTATATTTATTTTTTTTACACTCAACTATATACATTAAAAATATTGATTGTATAATATTTAAAATTATTTATTTGTATTCAAACTATATTGTATTGAGTATTAATTTTGCATTTTTAATCCAATTTTGATCTTTTAAACTTGTATGAATAATTCAATAATCTCATTTGTGAATTGTGACTTATTCAAAAGATCAAAATTATTATTGTTTTAATTATTATTATATTTATTATTATTATATTTATATTATTTGAAATAGTTATTGTATTTAATACTATTCAAATATTTAAGTATTCATTTTGAAGTCCTTTTAGAGTAGTAGTTTTAAGTAATAGATATTAGCCAAAGGTCAGCATGACACTCTTGGCTGAATACATACTGCAAAAAAAACAGTATGAGTACATGCTATTGCCAATGGCTGTGATCAAGTTTTCTCACGTGGGACAATGAAGTTGTTGGGAGATGGAGGAACTCCAAAGTTGTTGGTGATCAAGGGAGAACTGAAGTCATCCATCTCATTGTTAAGTAAAATTCCTGTTGAATTTGACATAAACTTGGAGCCAAAACTGGGAGAAGAGAAAGAACATAATGCCATTTACAAATATAAAAAAAATGGTGTATTTATTTTTAGTGTTAAATTTGTATTTATTTATTTTTGGTTAAAATAACCTTCTGTCCCCGTTTTTTTTTCTTGGGGGGGGAGGGGTATTATCTTTCATGTAGTGTGTATTATAGCTGTTTGTGAATGTAGAAGGTCTGCAAAGTTTCAAAGATCAAAGTGCAGAGTAGAAGATCAAATTAGAGTACACCAATCACAACAGACTGAGTCATCTGACCAATCAGAGCAGAATAGACCAATCAGAGCAGAGTAGACCAATAGCAACAGACTGCATCTGACCAATCAGAACAGAGTAGACCAATAGCAACAGACTGCATCTGACCAATCAGAGCAGAGTAGACCAATCACAACAGACTGCATCTGACCAATCAGAGCAGAGTAGACCAATCACAACAAACTGAGCCATCTGACCAATCAGAGCAGAATAGACCAATCAGAGCAGAGTAGACCAATCACAACAGACTGCATCTGACCAATCAGAGCAGAGTAGACCAATCACAACAGACTGCATCTGACCAATCAGAGCAGAGTAGACCAATCACAACAAACTGAGCCATCTGACCAATCAGAGCAGAATAGACCAATCAGAGCAGAGTAGACCAATCACAACAGACTGCATCTGACCAATCAGAGCAGAGTAGACCAATCACAACAGACTGCATCTGACCAATCAGAGCAGAGTAGACCAATCACAACAAACTGAGCCATCTGACCAATCAGAGCAGAGTAGACCAATTACAACAGACTGCATCTGACCATTTAGAGCAGAGTAGACCAATTACAACAGACTGCATCTGACCAATCAGAGTAGACCAATCACAACAGACTGAGCCATCTGACCAATCAGAGTTTAGAGAGGTTAAAGTGTTTTTTGAACAAGGATGCATGTCAACCTATTGTAGAAAAAAATTAGGAACCTAAAAAAGAAGCTTCCTGAGTAACCTGGAGAGACGCACACCTACGTTACGCCTCTTGTGAAGTGGTGTGGCGTAACATAATAGGGGCACTTTAATTAAGCCAAAACATAGGCTAATTCCCCCTGAAATTGTAAAATCTGTGAGTGACATACTTTTGATGCCTACATGCTGGAGAAAACATAAGCAAAGAAAAAAGGCCAATGCTCACTATAGGTTGATGGTGCTGGTGGCGGACACTGCACTGCCATCTTCTGCCACCACTGACACATGCGACGTGCCGTGATTGTTGGGAAGATAGAACTCGGGTTCATAGTAGCTCTCTTGCTGAGTCGTATTATCTGTGATCTTCTGGAGTATCATGTCAGCATAGCCTTTGGAGGTCATGTTCTGGATGAACTGCCAGAGAGAAAGAGGATCACAGATCATTATTGAGGCCATGCTGGAGGCTTGAAAGAAAAGCTGATCAAAAGAGCAAACGCACAATGAGCCGCTCAATAGCGCACTATTTTCATGCTCTGTGATTAGTGTGAGATACTGCATGTCGGATTCAATAAAGGCTTTGATCACAACTGATCGAGAGAGGCTAACATATGCCAATGCCATCTGTGTCAACCTGAACAACTGCTGAACATCCATATGAGCATTTTTACATGTAAATAATGCTTTTTGGTTGTGGTTTAGAAATAGTCTACTGATAAAAACTCATTTAAAGGAATAGTTAACCCAAAATTGTAACTAAATTCAAATGAAAAAAGCAACCCTTTCTTTCTTCACAACTTACATCAGAGATGTTGAGAAATTGTGGATCCCCCAAGATACTCCTTTTTGCATACGCAAACCGGAACGCCTCGACTATGCGATGGTAGGTGAGGATTTTCTTTTCAGTGGTGGAGACACTGTCTGGACTAAAGTTGTAACCTAAGTAAAGAGAACAGGAGCTATGTTAGATCGATTACTCAACAATGTTAACTGTTGTCATATGAATGGATAGAACTGCCAATCATCAAAATAGCTGCAATAGAAAAGTCTTCAGAAGCATGACGTATGTTTCTCGCATTCGTCTTATCAAATCTGAATATGCACCTAGAAGCACAAATGAGATGGGACCATTTCAGTTCTTAAAGGGGACCTATTATGCCCCTTTTTCAATATCTTGGTTTTGTTTTTGGGGTCTACGTTTCCATGCTTGAAAAAAAACACATTACTTTTCAAATATTTGACATTGTTGCAGCACCTCTCTTCCCAGTCTGTCAGTAACGCTCTGTTTAGTTCCTGTCTCTATGAAGCCCCTCCTTCTGAAAAGCGCAATGTGCTGTGATTGGTCCGCTGGACCAGTGTGTTGTGATTGGTCAACCGCTTCGAGTGTGTTTTGGAAATGTCCCATCTCTTACCATAACTGTGAGTTTCAACACACTTCTAGCGCAACTCAACCAGGCCTTGCCCCTTTTTTTGCATATGTTTTGGGCAGCAATTATTTAAATGAGGGATATTGTGTTCGTTCCCCTAAGAAAACTGAAGACTACAATCGAAGAGTTTTAGGGAGTTCAGAATCAGTGCGCACTGATATAGAGAATAACTCCCTTTGGAGGCACTTTGTATGTTGTAACTTTGCAGACATTTTTCATGCATCTTGCAGAATTACACAATAAAGATTGTTGTCAGAAATGTAAAAAATAAATAAATAAAAAAGCATATTAGGACCGCTTAAAAGCTAGAAAATACTGATGAATTTTCTTCTAAACATCTTATCATATGTTCCACAGAAGAAAGTGAGTAAGATGGGTTTGGAAATGACATGAGAGTGAGTAAATGATGATGTGATTTTCAGTTTTAGGGCAACTAATATTTAAAGTTTTTCTATCTGAAAACATTGTCTCGCCCATTTATGCCAGACATGTCTGTTTGAAATAATTGAACAATTATGAGAGTTTCGGAGTGGAAGATGTTTCATAACTTCTGAATAAATCAAGCTACATTGTGAAAAAAACTAAAACAAGTGCTAACAGTGTTTATCGACAGCTGTGCCTTGTCTGGCAGCAACTTAATGACTAAGTATCTCATCAGTAAAGCTACAGAGTGGGTGTTTTAAAAAAGACCATGACACAGAGCCGTGGAGAACGTCCAGTAAGAAAGCAAAGATGATGAATCTCAGATGACAGGCTCCTTCAGAGTATCCCCTGCTGGTGGAACCCCAAGGAAAGGGTCGGAACACGCTGACTCCATGGATTTTTCCATGCTTAGTTTGTGTCCAATTAGTGGCAAACAGCATACGTTAGTGTTGGTGTGGGAGACAGGAGGACAGGCATGGCGGAGTGAAGGGTGGAGGGATTTTAATAGCTCAGCAAAAAAAAACTTTGGAAAGTTCTGAAGTCTCATCCTCCCCTGACATCGTTCCACATGAGGAAATGGTTAAGAACATTAAAGATTGACTAATGGTCATCCTGTAATGAGTAGCAACTGGATGCTTCGTCTTGCTGCTAAAAAGACCAGCGTGAATTTTCATGCTGGTCAACGGTGGTTATATCATGGAAACTTGTTTCTGTCTCAGATTAAAAATAGTTCACATTGTGAGATATAAAGTCACACTGTGACATATAAAGTTGCAGTTTTGAGCAGAGTTATTATAGTTAACAAAAACTAAAACTGAAACTAAAACCATAAAAAGGTTAACGTCCCCCTGTGGTGAAAATCAAACTTTTAATGTTGTTTATGTCTATGTGGTGTTTTTAATATGCTTTAAGACAAACATCATTGCTGGGGTTTCTGATGTCACAAACTACCTTGTAACCAATCACGTCAACGTGTGATCGCCAACAAGTGAATCTCTGAGCTGGTGCGAGTGAGTGGAGGCGGGGCTAATTTGCATTTTCATAGAATCGCGTCTACAATGGTGAAGAGTTACATTCAAGCTATTTTAAAGTATGACAAAAAAATTCAAGGAACAAAAACGTTTAAATATGTAATTTTGGTGATCAAAGATTAGTTTTAAGGGATAAAAGTGACTACAGGGGGACTTTGAGGTTTATTTATTAATAAAGCACATTTAAAACAGCATCAAGACTGACCAAAGTAAACAAATACAGAAGATTAAAACACAAAAAGGAGCGACAATTAACATATATTAAAAGCTAAGGAAAACAAATGAGTTTTAAGGAGAGATTTAAAAACGAATAAAGAGGGTGCTGCTCTAAGTTTCAGTGGCACACAGCAGGCCCCGCCACCGAAAAGCCTCTATCTCCTGTGTTTTAGCCTTGAGCAAGGGACAGTCAGTAAGTTAAGGTTACCTAGATCAGATAGGTAGTTAGGAGCAAGGTTATGTAAGCATTTATACACAAATAGAAGAATTTTAAAGTCGATCCTAATTAGACTGGAAGCCAATGGAGAGCTTGCAAAATGGGAGTGGCATGATCATAATTGCGACTATTCTTGAGAAATTTGGCAGCAGCATTTTGAACCAGTTGAAGTCGAGCTACGTACCTGATGGGACTTAGAAATAATCCAAACGCGAGGTTATAAAAGCGTGAATCTCAAGAGAATATAAACCTTAACTGAATTAAAATAAAATATATAAAAATGTAATTAGTTTTATTTTAGCTAGTTGCCAATGCAACATTTTGTATTTTAATTAATTTAACTTAATGTAAAAAAAATCAAAAAATAAAATAAAAATGTAGCCTATAGAAAATTGTATAGGCCTAGACATATTTTTATTTAAAAAACTATTCAAAATGACAAAAACAACAAAAACAAAAAAAATTAAATCTGATTTAAAATATTTAATAAAAACTATAATATCTCAATACTAAAATTACACTGGTTGTGAGATATAGGTTTGGTCATTATGTTTTAATAGCGCTACAAATTACAAATGGCTCATATAATAATCTTCACATTAATCTGGGATAGAAGAATATTTTAATAAGCCTACCGTAAAAATAACAGGAATTATATTTATTTACTAATCCAGGGTAAAGTAAGACACATTTTTAACAAGAAGATTTAGTTCATCTCAGGGCTCCAGACGACTGAAATGGTCGTAAATGTATATATATATATATATATATATATATAACAACATAATAAACATATGCAGTACGATCATTTAAAATCCAGTTGGGAAAGCTTGTGAATTATGCACGCTTGGGAATGCGTCCACACACGGTTTCATTATAATCTTGTTTGAGAGTGCGCAAGTGTATGTTGTTATATATTGTTTATTATTAGGCATATGTTTATTTTATGCCGCATTTATGAACATTTCAGTTGTAGTCTGAAGCCCAAAGAACAAAATACTCTTCTTTAATGTTTGTCATACTTTAGATAAATATAATATATTCTTTCAAAACTGACAGATATTTTTATATTGCACAAAAAAATCATGATCACTGGAGTAAAATCCACCATACTGGAAAAAATTTATGTTAAAGGAGAAACACCCTAGTTTAGGCTATGTTATTTAAACTGTAGTCTATACTGTATGTGAAATGTTAAAACAACAATGAAAACAATAGTGTCCAGGATAGACTGCAGTGGTTCAACTCTAAACCTACCGCTCAGGATGTTGAGTATCAATGTAAGGACCGGGCCGCTGGCAGGCGCGTTTGGTGCCACCATTGTGAACTGACCCACAGTAGCGCTGGGGGGGGTTTCATCCAGCAAGGGCTTGTAATCTCTCAAATCCTCCAGAGTTATAACCCCCTCTGCAACACACACAGATGCTCGTATGACACATGATTCTAAGCAACTTAATGAGATCAAACCTACTGAGTTATCGATTTAGTCATTAATAACCAATTGTGTGCCATCCTTCAACACCTCTGCCTGGGTGGACTATTGGCAGCAGGAATTAGTGGGATGTAAAATATTTGGAAATCAATGAACCACAACATCTCAGCCACAACAGAAGCTAGAAACTGCACTAGAAACGTAGCATCTTTAAAACATTCATATGGGCAGTCAAGCACATCTAACATGAAATGAAAGATGTGGCTCTGCGCTTAAAGTGTTTACCAATTTTAACCAAGTGATTGCCAGAATAATTCGGTAAAAAATACAGTAAAAATATTTACAGAACAAGCTGTAAATTTTCCAATTTAAAAATGTAATTAAAAACAAAATACATTTTAGACCAGTAAATCCAACAGCTCTTTTCTGCTGAATTAGAAAGGCTACCCACAGGTGAAAAAGACGTACTATTAAATGTATTGAAAATGTACTTGAGTATGTTTTTAGTACAATACAAATATACTATAATGCATGTTTAATACATTTAACAGTACGTCTTTTTCACCTGGATATGCTACTAATATTTAAATCTGTGTTGTACTTTTTACATATACTAACATCCACCATAAAAACATAAAGAGTAAACCACATGATGAATCAAAGTTCACCAAAGTTTTATTCCAAAAGCTGATGTAGGCCTATATAATAGGCCTAGAATGAGTCATGCACACAAATACAAAACAAAAGAGATTGTAATCTATTACAGTTTTTCTCCGTATATAGTTTGAGAATGATCCATTTTCATTTATACAGACCCATTTATGCAGTGTTTGATTACTCAAAAGTTTAGAATAATTATGATTTTTTACAAATGTTTTTAGACGAATTTCACACCAAGGACGACAACTATAAATGATAAAGTATTTACAAATCAGAGAAACGATGTAGGCCTAGGCTAGTTTGAATCATTTTCAGAACGATTTTATCCAGCTGATGAATGACAACACTGACAGCCAATCAGAATCCATCCTGCTGTATATGAGCTCGAGCAGTTAAAGCAGCAGACGAGCACGAGCTTAGAATAAACAGAACGACTTCGTCTGCTGATGTGAACGGGCCTTTATAGTCACCAAGTATAAAGTGATTATTTATTTGATTTAAAAAAATACTGTAAAACAGTAGTTGCAAAATATTGTTGCAATTTAATTTCTTTCAAATATATCAAATGTAATTTATTCAATGCAAAGCTGAATTTTTGACATCATTACTCCAGTTATCAGCGTCACATCACACGATCCTTCAGAAATCCAGTGAAAATCTAGTAAATTTATTTTAAATTGACATTTAAATGTTATTTATGCAGTGTGTGCATATAAAACAGTAAAAAAACAAACAAAAAATTGTACGCAAACCTGCAATAATTAAATATGTTAAATAATATTAAAAAATAGAGGGTTAGGGTTAAGGTTAGGGTGGGGTTAGGGTTAGGGTTAGTAAAAATTTTACTAACCAATATCTTTGCTGCTGACCTTCAGTGATCCGTTTGGTGTGCAAGAGCCTTTACATTTGCCAAAAGTATTTATTAAAAACAAACAAGCAAGCCCCGTCCAGTTGAGAAACAGTAATGCAAATATTACATAATGCATTTTCTATAAAAAGTAACTAATTAGTTACTTTTTAAGGGGGTAACGTAATATTGTAATGTATTACTTTTAAAAATAACTTTCCCCAACACTGTGGAGATTATGAGCTGTAGATATCAAATAATGGATAGACATATGTGCGAATAAAAAAACCTGCAGCTTGGATGTCCCTCACAAGGTTCTCAGCGAGCGATCCGTTGTAGAACGCATCAGGCCCATTCTTTGCTATCACCTCGTAAGTGTCTGCCAGCTTTGTAAAGGTTATGGTGTCATTTTCCTTCAGGATGTTTCCAGTGGAATCGCAGAACACAGAACTAAGAAACCAAACAATCAGCAGAAAATGTTAATGTGTCAAGGTAGTAGATAAAATTAGACATATCACGCACATTACATTATTTAAAAAATGAAGAATTATAGTGCATCTTGTTAAAAAGATGGATCGATGTTTTTGAATGTTATCTTGGTTGAAAATATCCATGTGTGCTCACCATAACATCTTATCATTCGTTATGATGTTTTTGTTTGATCTAATGGCACTGGCCAATGCGCTGCCGACAGGAAAGCCGTCCCTGGCCAGTTTTATGCTTGGTAAAAACAGCTCTCTCCATGGAAGCTTGCCATGTCGTTTATAGGCCATCTCATACCCCCGAATCTCTCCAGGAACAGCGACGGACAAACCGCCTGTGGATGAATTTTTACATGCATGATTCCACGTGCTGGTATTTAAAAAGACAGTCAGTGTACTTATTTAAAATTAAGAAAAATTCAAGCTGAGTAATAAAAACCAAATGCACTCGATGACAGCCCTGTTTACACCTGGTATTAAGATGCGTTTTGGTCGATCGGATCACAAGTGGGCGACGCTAAATACAGGTGTAAATGGGTCTAAAACGTTTTGAGTTTGTCCACTTTCGACCACTTCCAGAGGTAGACGAAAACACATTAGACCGGATGGTTTCATAGTATAAAAGCTCATGTGATCTAATGTGTTTGAACAGCCACAAAAGGCCGCCTACTGATCTAATGCGTAAGCATTATTGGGAATCGCACTAGCCAGACGGGATTTAAACTTTGTCGGCTGAAGACCCAAGTTTGGTTTCAAGATGAAAAACGTACAAAGCACAATGTTCTCTCACCATTCCTGATTTAACACGCACACTCACAGCGTTTGGCTGGTCTTGCGACTGTCAGAGCAGAAAAGAAAGCTGATGCTCTCTGTAAGTTTTTCCATCGTCTCTGCCCACAGACCCTCCCCTCAAACAAATCAGGACAGAAGTGGTTGAAAGTGGACAAAAGAGACGGATTAAAACACCAGGTGTAAACGGGAATGTGTCTCCCTCGTCTACTTGTGATCTGATCGACCAAAACGCATCTTAATACCAGGTGTAAACGGGGCCTACGTTGTTGTGACATAGCCTATGTCCAAGGCTGCACATTGTGTGAATCCGGTTTCACCAATGATTTCCAGTAGTTTATGTAATGTCGTTAATGGATACCTTTCTGGGAATGTTCTGTGCTATTTCCAAACATGTCTCTGGTTGCGTTTGCTGGGGCCGTCTCACGTGCATCGATGGTTTCGACTTTTCCTGCAAAAATAAATCTCTGTATTTAAATATGCAAATGCATATTGCAGTGATTATTATGTTTCTATCATGTTAAATGTTTGGCAACAGTTCTTCTAACCCTAATTGATGGAGTGTGTAGCTTTTCATTTCTTAAAGAAACATGTATGAGACACATCATGGCAATATTCCAGCATGACAATGTCAAGATTCATCAGGCTCAGATTGTGAAAGAATGGTTGTGAGGAGCATGAAGAATCATTTTCATACATGAATCAACTCCTCTAAGTCCACCACTGAGTTCAATTCAATGAAAGTGTTTGAGATGTGCTGGAGGAGACTTTACAGAGTGCTGGACTTTTGCATTGTCAATACAAGATCTTGACCAAAAATGTGTGCACCTCTTGATGGAAATAAATGTTGTGATGTAAGATCTGGACTCAGAGGTCCCAATTCTTCATGATACTTCATGCTCAATGATTCTGACTTTACTTTGGCCGGGCAGTGTAGTAATAAAGTGATCTTTATAGAAAAAAGGTACATAAATTATTCATATACATACAGTTCACTGCAGAATGGTGTGTCAGGTTGAATCAGATATGGTGACTGCATACCTGTTTTGGCATCATAAATAGTGAAGAAGAGCCCTCCGCCGATGCCCATGCTGTGGGCATTCATCAATCCCACACACAGCAGAGCAGCGATGGCAGAATCTACAGCTGAACCGCCTCTCTTCAGGATGTCCCTGCATGGAGAGCACAAAGACAGGACATTTGGCAAACCTGGGTATGATCATTTTAAATATCAGAGCGCAACGCCATTTTTTTGTTGTTGTTGGATGAAGCACAATGTAGTACGGTTGATTTGGTTTCACTGAATAAAATGTTTGACTTGAATAAAACCAATCAGAAGACGTTACCACCATTTTAGGCTACTGGACAAAATATAACGTAGCACTACAAAATATCAAATATGTTACAAATTATAAAAGTTTTGTCAGAAATTAGGTAGTTGTCCATGAAAACTGTTTTTCTGCACTTTAAACATCACTTCTCTGACTACTGACGCGAGGGCGGTGCAACCTGTCACTCACATGAGATCGACCAATAGCAAACCACAACCATCCAATCAATTCCCAATGGACAAAAACAAATCCCACCCTTAATTTTTTCTTGTTCGAGAAGACGTTTCACTTATATTTTCATCACAACGGAAGAAAAAACTATTGCAACTTCTGTTACATGCCAACAAGTTGGTGTAAGAGAGGATATGAGGATAATTCAGCTATTAAATAAAATCTCTGACGTAATTAAATTTTTAGATTAACAAACCAAACATGCTTCTCATGGCCTTCCTAACATCTTTGCTATTTATTTACAATAATACTAAAATATCTGATGTGATTAAATTTTAATGAACTAATTTTATTTTAGCTTCAAGATGGCAAAAAGTGAATGCATTTAAGGAGAAGAGATCAAACCTGCCGATCTCGGAGCATGTCCCAGCATCTGCTGCCACTGCTGCCTTGAAGTAACCAGTTTCAGGTTCAGGAGAGGCCTTGCCCTGAACGGAAAAGAAAATGGCCAAAAACGTGCCGACTGCCGCCAGCAGCAGCAATGCCAGGCCCGCCACAATAGACTTCTGCACCATTTTCCTGCAACAAGCAACAAATCTAGTTCTCTGTTGCTGGTGTATAAACTTGTTTATGTTTCTATGCAACCATATCTGCAAGCAATCATATCCTTCAAGAGTTCTGAAACTATGGATTTGACAAACATCATCAAGTGTATCTGAACGTGAATTAATGAATTTCAACTTTTTAGATTCGTTTTAACTGCTAATTGAAGCAAAGTCTGTGTACTAGCCGTCCCAGAGAAGAGATAAGCATTCTCACCATAACTAGTAATATTCACTTTTGCAATCAGTGATTGTGTAATGTAAGTTAACCGTCTCCATTAAGTAAAACATCATAATTCATAAAGCATAAATACAGTAATTTTTGTAATGCAGAATGGATATACGAAGTTAACAATTAAACTAACAGCTGGAAATTGAATGTGCTTACAACATTTTCTGCTTTCTTACTAAATACACATCAAGGCAACAATTATGCATTTAAAAAGCATGCAATAAATTGTTCTCTGTTAGTTGGCTTTGAGTATTCCTCTTACGGAGATTTCCATAGTTTTGCTAAAAATGTAATGAATTGCTCTTTTGATCATTGCATGCTTATTGATTCCCAGTGTAAATCAACCCTTGATTCTATATTATTTGAGCTAAAAAAAAACATAGTACTATAAAGAATGACAAAAGGCATCCTGGTTCTTTCGTATTCTACATTTTATGTTGCTTAATGTAGCTCTACGTATCCCTGCCAAAGGCAGCACATTTTCATGCATTTATAATTTGAAAACTTGGAATAAAAAAAGTCTTGTATGAAGTGAAATCCTCCTCAGAAAAGCATCTTTTCATAGTTTCAAAGCCCTGCTACTGTCCACATTAAATCCTGTCAGGCTGTGCTGTGTGTGGGAACTGCAGTACATCTCTGAGAAACCTGCAGTGCCTGCAGCCAACAAAATTAAACCCACCACACAAGAGACTAGAATTTTCTCACACACAGCGAAAAGAGCAAGAGATTGTGTTATTTCCTCCTACAAATCGCAACAAAAGAGTACAAATTATAATCTTCTGAGTTCAGGGGAGGGTTAAAAGACAGTAAAAGACAAGAAGGATGCTGCATAATATTTCGTATACAAAAATGCTTTGCTTTGCGTGAGAAAATAGTTGAAGCTCTCATGATGATTAAGTTCATAACTGACGAGTTTAATGTAACATTGCGATTTGAGTATATGGAGTATCACCTACCTGTTCACAGGCCTCTTGTAGAATCTCCTATGGAATGAGCCTCCTTTCCACTGGCTGACGGAGCAAACGCTGTAAACCTCTTGCTCTCAATATCTAACTAGTATGACCATCAAACTTTAACCAAATCAACCTGTGAAATCATCCATAATTGTTTTATTGACCATGGTGAAAAGGGCACAAGTTGTTGTGATGGTAAATTCACATGTGCCACAATCACACCAAAATGCAGACTGAAACAACCCTAGTAAACGTTTCACAACTACAGGTGGCTTTTTGTTACTCTATCACTTGTATTCACGCATTTAATCTTTAAATGGTTAAGCCGTTCATATGTAAGTCGTTTGCCTAGTTCTAGTGAATGATTAACTATGATAAGTTTGGACACATAATGTTTTACATAAGGTAGACATCTAAAACTCAAATATTCAAAATCCCAGAAACTCAGAACATTCTGGCAAGGTTCTCTGCAAGTTGTGAATATAGTGTTAATAAAATATTAGTACAAAGTTATCTGTTTTTTAATATTGTTCTCAAAACATTAATAGAAGAACATTATTTAGACATCGTTCATGGAACGTATCTGACATTTTTAGTTGGACAATCGTCTATATTTTAAATGTTGCTGCTTGATTCAGAATGTTCAGAAAACATTCAAAAGTAACATTCACATAATATTTGCAAAATTATCAAATGGAATGTTCCCTTAACATTCGCATAATCAAGAAAACACATACGTTAAATTCACAGAAATCAAAAAGTATATATTTACCAAACCTGCATCCTATTGTTTGAAAGTAAAATCAGGTTTGTATAATGTTCAACGCTGATATGAAGCTTGTGAACTCTCTACTACAAGTTAAAGCATTTCAAATCTACTATTCATGTGCCTGCTTTATTGTGCTCATTTCTTCCAAAAAAGAAGAAGAGATATCTATGAAAAATTTCAGTCAGGATTTAGGCCCCATTATAGCACAGAAACTGCACTCATTAAAATTAAAAATGTCTTACTTCTAGCTACTGACCAAGCTTGCATCTAAATACTAGTTTTACTTCGATCTTAGTGCAGCGTTTGACATGCATGCATTTAGATCATGACACACTCTTAGATTGCTAACAAAATTACATTGGTATTCAGAGACAAGCATTAGGGTGCTTTTTATCGTACCTGACCATTAACCATTTTATTTATTTAAACGGGGAATTATCTGATTAACGTCAGTAAATCATGGAGTGCCACAAGGGTCTGTTTTAGTCCCTTTGCCATTTTCAATATACATATTTTCTTTGTAATATTATAGAAAACATGTTTCCTATGGCGATGATACTCAGTTATATATCACGACCAGATATGAAATCTCTAAATTATTCAAGTTGCCTGTGTGTTAAAGATATCAAATGCTGAATGACCAGTAATTTTCTTCTATTAAATTCGTACCTGTGCACAGAATCTCTTAGAATACAATTTGCATCTAAAGGGATGTTCTGTTACTTCATCCTCTACAATTAAAGACCTTGGTGTTATATTAAATTTGTCTTTCGATAATCATATTTCAAATGTTACAAAAACAGCCCTCTTTCACTTCAGACACTACGCTAAGCTACGGAACATGTTATCTTTTTTTGATGCACAAATCTAGTTCATGCATTCATGACCTCTAGATTACTGTAATGCACTAGGTGGTGGTCCTCTATCCTCAATAAACAAACTATATTAGTCCTAAATGCAGCTGCTAGTGTTCTTAGGTCAAGAAATTATGATCATATAACCCAAATTTGTATTTCTACGCTGGTTATTAAAGGGTAACTAAACACTAAATAAACTTTTTTTAGTTAATGATCTGTAAGAATGGAGCTTCCTATATGTTGTTCATTGATTCAAGTACATTTTTTGACATTTGGTATAAAGTGTTTTAATTTTCAAATATATGGTGTAAAAACGTCTGAGTGCTGCCCTCTTCAGGTTAAACGGAAAGCTCCTGCAGTAGGGGTACTCTGTGACGTAGGGTACTCTCTGACGTCACTCTGTCACGCCCTTGCTGCGAGCTTACCACGCCCTTGGCAGCCCCTGGTATAAAAGCATCTGGTTCCGTCAAAACTACTGTAGCCAGTCAGGAGGAGTTGGAATTACGAGCAAAAAATGTACTCGAATCAATGAACAGCATTTATGAAGCTCCATTCTTAAAAAACGATCAGGATGGTTTTATATTTGAAAATCAACAAACGACAAATAAAACAAGCAGGTCTATGCACTTTTTAAGGCAAGATTCTATTCTGTGGCATTTCATTCTGACCGTCGTCAATAGCAACGCATTATAACACAGCGCAAATCCATGTATCACAACGGCCGCGCTCTCTTGTTTCATTCAAATACAACTTGCCGTCTGGCATCTCCGTGTTTGATTGTATTGAAAATGAAATCAGAGTTTATTTATTGTTTACAGAGTTTGATAATATTGTTTTTATCTTCTTGTCTGGATGATTGTTTTGTACGATGTACAAAATGGATTTATAAACAGGTAAGATTTAAAACATTAATGCCAACTTTTCTTCGCGGAAGCTTCACGTTTATTTCAAGTGAGTGAGATAAAATCTCAAAACAACATTTTGAAGTGTATTGCAGCGACTTTTTTTGTGCATGTTCTGCAGACAGGGTGACCATCCTCGATTAAGTTTCCCCCAGGACTTTTGTAAAAGCCAAAATATGAAGACACCTCAGATTTGGTCCTCTTAAAAGGCTGGAAAATCAGGTGAAGTTGGTTGAGAAAAATTCCTCGACTTCAAATGACCGCTCTGTTGCAAAGCTACTTGCGTCCCTCCAGTCGCACTCCGTTTTAGCGAGTCTGACAGCAGCTGTCAATCAATCCGTCACTGCGGGTCTCAGGTGCACGCCCCCCCCCCTCAGCCCCGCCCTCGGTTCGTCCCCTCTATCTCCGCTGGGGTCTGCCCACTTTTTCAGCATTTTTCAAATATTGCCAGTGGGTGGAGTCATGCTCTGACCAGGGGTTGAGTAACACTTTAAGTTCCGTATCCATTACAAAATATTGCTACTGACCAATAAGGCCCTATCATTATAGGGCCTTATTGGTCTTCTATCGCCCTACAATTCATCATGCTCTTTAAGGTCACAAAACTCTAGACTTAGGCTACCTGATATCCAAGTCCACTTTCACATTTGGCTCCCATAACTCTGGCCTTCCTGATAATGTTCAGGGCTCAGAGCCTCAGACTCAATCTCTCAGTAAATCTAGATTAAAAACTTCTAGCCAAGCATTCACATAATGCACCGCATAGCCTACCAGATTAAATGCATGTGATTATCTTTTGCTTGAAATGCAATGAACAGCAGCTAAGCTAATTATTTTCCATTTGCTTCTCTTTTTTATATATATCGGGATGCCCATCTCAAGGTAACGAGTACGCCTGCTCCAGTTTGGATCCAGCCTCATATGAAGATTTCAGATGTCCGCCAAATGACGCAAACCCCTGCGAGAACTTCAGATGACGCCAACTGAATCAGAATGGACCACTGCCAAATTTGCTATAGATTGTAATCATTAGGGTCGCTTGTGATTATTGCTTTAATGAGATCATTGTTTCTGCCTAAATGAATATGTGATAGCCTATTAGCTAACTTGTATAATCTTAGAACTGTACTGTACATTTTTGACATATGGAGATTGTTTGTCACCTCTGATTATTCTAAATTGTAACTAAGAAACATGCATTTTTTTGTAAGCTCCTTGGAAATTATACGTAGGCCTATTGTAAAGGAGCACTATACGAATAAATGTGAATTTATTTTAATTTAATTAACCAGCTATAAAAAAAATTTTTTTAAAAACATTAGCGTACCATGTAAATACCAAATGGGGCCTAAATGGTAGCCTACATAATTTTACGCTAGCCTACTTTTTGTAAATCACTGGAAATATATCTGTGAAATTGTTCTGATAAGGTTTTAGGTTGTATTGATGGTTATTATTATACATTTTTTTAATAACACAATTCGGTATCTATACAGTAGGCTACGTGCTGACAGGACGGAACGGGCTTCCCATCATCAACACATGTGGGAGTCGAGCGCTCTGATTGGACAGCGAGTGAGACATGGGCGTGGCATGTGCTGAAGCCTGGAAGAACACAAACAACGCGGAGGTTCACAGGGGCAAGAGAAACGCGGGGAAAGTGACATTTTAATCTTTTCGTGCGATGAATATGCATTTTACTTGATGAATTTGATCCTAAACGAGCAACTGAACTAGAAGAAGTGCAATTATGAGCGTGCACTCGGTAAAAATATCTTATACGGTTTACTTTACGCATGGTTTATGAAACAACAGCGTTGAATTATTTGATACTTAGACAGAAATTGGAAAGTTGAAACATGGGATCCAAGTTGACCAGGCAAAGTAGTTTAGACAGCCAGGAGACGTTCGTTCGTAGAGGTCGACAGCATCATGAACGGGATGTAGAGAAGAGAAGTGGAGGAAGAGGAGAGTTTTTATTCAGTTCTCTGATGCTTAACTCCGACAAGCTTCCCGGAATGCTGCGCAAATCCAGTCCCAGCCCTTACGTCCGGAGAGTGGCTTGGGTTCGGGAGATCCAAACCCTGCTGAAGGAGCAGAAGGGGGAACAAGCCATCGATGTGTTGAAACTGCTTAGAAAGGTACAAAACATAATTTATTAATTACCCAGATTGTATATATTTTTCTTTAGACAGAACTACAGGTTGTTGTTGTTGATGCTGTTGCAGCATGATGTTTTCACTAAGAAAAGAAAAATCACGTGTTGTACTGTGTCTTATAGACTGCAATATATGTGTACACACACACACACACACACACACACACACACACACACACACACACACACACACACACATATAGTCTAGAAATCTCACATGCATCTCCTAGTGTTTAAAATTAATTGTCAGCGTCTAAAACTGTTTAGATACTAAAGTCTGCAATGAAAAGTATGAGATTTCTATACAAATTCAAATATTTCTAATAAAATACAATAAAATGGGTACAATAAAATGATAATTAACTGCATTTGAAATAAGATAGTTAAAGTTACAAGCCTTACAAACGGTACTTTGGAAGTAGCATGGTACAGTAGTGGTAATACCATGGTGCTTTATGTGCCAGGGTACTAAATGATATCATAATACAGCATGATATATACTGTTTAATGTAGCCTACTTAAGAGAACCTTTTACAAAATAGAAGGTATACCATGTTACGTTTTTTTATATATATTAAATGTACTGTATATTATTTATGATTTATATTATAGTATACATAATATAAAGACCGCTGGATTATTAACTTCTTGTGGTATGTTTGATTATGATGGACAAACCAGCTTATAGGTGCTTTATAGTCCAGTCAGATTTATATTTACTGCAATTGTCAAAAAGGATGAGCTGGACTCCAACAACTTGAGACAAGACTTTCAGGATGTCACAAATTGTTCAGAGCAAATCCCACCTCTCCAAAGCTATTCTCTGGATGTTTCCTGAGAGGTTTGATGGCTGTTGAACAATTGAGGTCTTTGTGGAGTGCTCAGATATTGCAGCTGATGATTGGCAGGTTTCTCAGTGCTCCATAAGTCCATCATTTTATCCTGATAGCAAACCAGATCTGCGTAGACTAAGGCTAGTGGTGCAGACTCATTGATCCAGCTTATGCTAATGAGAGCACCACAGTTCAAGCTTGAAGTGTTTATGAGAGAATCAGCACGTATGGACTTTATGGAGGATTTTTGGTCTTTGAATTGTGTTTATTGATTAGCTTGCCAAGAGGGTCCTCAAATCACAGGAACATCTCAATGCATGCAACCTGAAGATGAGGGTCCTCCAATCTGAAGTGGTTTAGTGCTCAGTCCTGTCTTTTTTGTGCAACTTGAGTCTTTTTCTAATGTTGTTTCCTAGCTTGTTGAACATCTGGAAGGAGATTCTGGGCATCTGAATCAAAACATAATTGGAACAGAATGAAATGATGGGAGATCTGATAACATGAAAACAGTACAATAAAGCTGGATTGCAGTCTGTCTGTGCAAAATGATGCTAAGGTTTCCAAGTGGTTGCCAGGACGTTGCGATTTTGTTGCTAAGGTGTTCTGAGTGGTTGCTAGGTGGTTGTTTACCCCCAATTCTCTAGATATGGCTTTTTTCATCATTGATTTGAGTCACAATTTCAGGTGTCACATTTTTATATTGCACTTTATTATTTCTGTTATCCCATTATGACTCTGCTTTGCCATATTGTATTGAGTCATTAATTCTGAAGTATAATTTAATGCCCCTATCATATATATCTTATATATTGGATAAAGATATAAAATGGAAATCAAATGAGTTTATCAAAATCTTTATTGATTTTGAATCAACAAGAAGTTATTGAATATATGATCAATAAGTTATGACAATGTGTTTTTACATTGCTTTAACTCATCAAAATAAGTTAAGGACTTTTAAACATTTTTATAAGTTGAATTCAACAAGATTCAGCTAATTTTTTTTAAGTCAGTTTAATGTAAAAGGAGTTGAAATGACTTAAACATCAAGCTTTTTTGGTTCTGAGAACCATATGTTCTTAAATCAATTTTAAAGAACCCTTTTTGCCCAAAAGGTTATTTATAAGGAGAAGTGTTGTAAATGAAAGTATTGCATAATACTTTCATTGGTAACACTTTATTTTTAAGGTGACGTAGTTACACACTTTACATGGACTTAGTAATAACAGTAAGTTATGCATAATTACAAGTAACTAACCCTAAACCAAACCTTAACTCTATGAGTACATGTAGTTAAAAGAATTAAAAGAAAATCTATTAATTAAAACTAATTCCATGAAATGATCCCATGATGGAACCCCTAAAAGTTTATGAAGCGCCTGACAGAACCCTTTAAGGTTCTAAATAGAACCCATTCTTTTAAAAAGACACGTAGCGCTTAGTTTGTTCAAATTATTTTAGACATTATTTTAATATCTGTGAAAATTTTCGATTGAGTCACAGGGAATTGAATTTTCAGTCCACAATTTCATCCCTGTCTAGATATGGCACATTGTCACTTGGATGCCCAGCCAGTCGAAAAGCTTTCCAAACATGGAGCCGTCTCACTCACGTCACCCCGGCCCTGGAAGCTCTTAACACCCTGTTGAAGTAGAGGGGTCACAACAAGGCAAACCTTGCTACCTTCTAAGACTGTAGGTTGCTGAAAGAAATTAATTCCTGCGCATTGAAAAGCAGCTTTTCTGTTCAGGGACAAATGGATTGGATGTTAATCAACTGAGGGTCAAAAGGATGGAGCAGAATGCTTCTTTTGCCCCAGAGAGAGTGAGAGAACAAAAGTGAGAGAGGAGGACAAAAACAACATCCCTTATCTCTGCTGTAGCTCTTCCTGAGCCCTAATGAGTGCATTTCATTTTCCGCTGTTGACTCTCATTGAGCAAAGGCAGGAAACGATTCCGCTTACATGCTCTACTGAGGTCTGAGCTCTACGTGCTCTACAATGATTTTGTGGTTGCATAATAAAAAACGTTGTCTCTTTGATTGCACTTTAATCTCCCAGATATGACTCGGCTTTGCCATAATGTTTGGGTCATTCCTATTGTAGTGTCCCCATCATATAGGCCTATGTCTAAAAATATTGGATCAAGATGGAAGTCAAATGATTTTGTTTACATTTATCACAGTCTATAAATATTATGAAAAACTGAAATTTAAAAAAAACAATACAAATTTCATAAGCGTATAACAAAATTACTAAAATGAAAACTGGAAATAAAAATATAAAAAGGTAATTCAAATATTAATACATTTTGGCTAACTTTAGCTTTTTATTTCATTCCTGGTGTTGTATTAATTTTCTTTACCAGTGCAAAGTTACAGTACAAAGAGTTTTTTTTTTTCTGTAGAAATCCTACTAGACACTTTTATAGAAAAGCTTTCTTAAATTACAGTGCATTCATATTCATTTTAGAGGTTCCTGTTTTCAAAAAGTACTGCAGAACAGAAATGACCCGTGCTTATGCTTTATAGATGAAAAATAGAGAGCTTGGAGGCAGGCAGCTTCCAGATGGCAGGGAATCCCTGAGAAAAAGAAGTGCAATATATCAGCGTGAAACCCAAAGGGAGTTTCCACTTCCCTGGACTCAGCAGCTTTCCTCCGCCTGCCAGTTTCTTTCCTCAATTTTAGTGGGATCTGTTTTTGAATCGACTCACAGGGTGGTGTAGTTGTTGCTTTGTGATGCTGGCATTTGCCTCGATGCATTAAATGTGTTTCGCCCTCTTGTTCATATCTATATGTTTGCTTTGTCCCTTCTAATTGCGCAGACTAGTGGATTAAACAAGAAACCTAGTCCTCAGGGAATTTTTTCTTGATTCTCCCACAGGCTTTTTTTCTTTCCCTGTTGGTCGTATCAGACTTGCTTGCCTTGGCTGTTCAGTGGGGGAAAAGACTTTAGCTGTCTACGATAAGCCCGACTAATAAGCTGTCACTGTGTCTGCGCACACTTTCTCTGCTCTTACGTAAAGAAGCTGAACTTAAATGTTAGCAGCGCTAGTCCAGCAATAAATCAACAAACCGTTCGGCTTCTGTTTAGAGTTTTCTTTCTTCCAAAGCACTAGAAGTAAACATGATGCAAAGATTACTTTATCTGCATGTCATTCAAAAAAGCCCCTCGTGTAATCTGGCGAATGGAGATTGGAGGCGTAGGATGAAAGGATTAAGTTGTAGAATATCGAGGTTTATCAGTGACCTTTACTTGAATTTGTAATCCTGCATGCTTAACAATCTCTCGCTCTCTCTCGTTCTTTCTCGACAGGACCTGGGTCTTGAAGGAACATCTCTCAACGACATCCTCTACAAGAACGCTGCCTTCCTCAACCTAGTGGATCCAATTTCCCATGAGCTTTTGCTCAATTTGGCCCGAGACATGCAGTGTCCAAAGAGGGTAAGCCACCAGCACTAATAAGCGAGGATGGTCGTACACACAAACTCATGAGGTGGCTAGTCGAAGGGTTTGACTCGATATCAGCCCACAGCTGCCAATGTTAACTCTGGATCCCGGCATGAGCTGGAGCAAAACCTATGCACATGTTCATTACTCAGTCTCTAGATATGTAGATCTTTTATTTTTAGCTGTCGGTAAGAGGCTTGGCGGGACGATTCTACAGCCCCGCCGAATTATTTAGACGACGGTCAGCTGTCATCCCACGGACGGGACTGGAGTTCGGGAGCTTGAGCTTCAACCCTGTCCAAAATTAGTTTGCAAAGCGCAAGAAGTACAGAAAGAGTGAAGTGACCTTTATTTTGCTCAAGAGAGCCATCAGTGATGTTTTCATTCTATGCTGAAGTTCCACAGTCCTGTTTGGACTTAATTGGACAGAAAGGCCAGCGAGAGGAGCACTTTCCAATAATAGATCTACTTGAAGGGGAAAGGCTTGACTTTTCTGAATAGCAAATAGAATCAACATTTGTCATATTTCCAACCTAAGTATGATTACCTAAATATACCTTACCTCTGCTAACATTTTTGCAAAACTCCAAAAACGTACCTATACATTTAAGCAATACGTTTAACAACCAACAATAGATATTTTTTCAGATTCACCTTCATCTGTTTTGAATAAAACTGAACGCTTTTTAGTGCCACTCAATGGACTTTGAAATTGTCACAAAAAGTGACAGTAGCAATGTAATTTAATTTTGCAGAAATGTCACCACAGTCATGCTTTTCCCAATGAACTTGGGTAACATATTTCTCATATAAACAGAAGTGCAGAGAAAACCTTTTGTCAGTCAGTGTGCATATCTGATAAAACAAGATTCTAGCAAACATTTTGGGTAACCTACTGTAACCCACCATCACTCACTGAATAAGAATGTAAGAGAGGTCACTGCCTAAACGGCCAGCTCTGGCATTGCTTTTCGATTCTCTGTCACGTATTGCAATGGCCCATTTTGACAGTAAATCAATGTGAAGCTCACACAAGCATAAACAATTGTAATAGACTTAATTAGGATGCAACTCATTGAGCATCTTTACCCTGTCAATGTGGCAGTATAGAAAGCTGGGTTGTGCGCTGTTCAGAATTGAGTTGAGAATCAAAATTCCAATTTCAAATTCCAATTCAATGCAAGGAAGTAAATAGTTGGAATTAACTAGAAATGCAAGTCAAACATTGCATGTTGGATTAAGATAGATAGATAGATGATAGACAGACAGATAGATAGATAGATCCATTTAATGTAATAAAACATTTTTTTTGCGCAATAACCGTCTCAAGTATTAGCATTTACCTTCTAGCTTTGAGTTTGCCGAGGAAAACAGTTTGAATCAGGTCTGAGCCGGACTGTGGGATTAGTGGGAGTATTTTAACATTGCAAAAAGAGTGTCCAAGCTGGATTTTTTTTTTTATCTCAGTTGAACTCTTAGCAGGCGCCTCAACAGGAGAACCCTTGAAGAGCTAAGCAATGCATCTAAACCAAGAAAACGAGAGCGAGGAATTGAAAGGGCTCTAAATTTCCTCTGCTTCTTTTCTTCCTCTCTGACTTTATAAACATCAGTTTCCCGCTGACAGGTAGACAAAATCCCATCCTATTGAGCTCAGAAAAGCCACCATGCTCCTCAAAGAAATGGATTCATGCCATTCAGATGTCATGCCTGAAATCCAAATCTGTTAGACTTTGTTATATAATCAGTGTTGGAGGGTAACGAAAAGTAGAGAAATCTCATGTTAGAGATAGAAAGTCGGATTCATTCTAATGAATTTGTTTGTTTGGACAGTTTGTGAACATGAACCAGATAAAAAAAAGTAATGATTCACCGATTCCAAACTCTATAAACTCATATGCAACCTTGGAACATCTGACACGTTTTAATAAATCAGTTTGTTCGGACAGTTTGTGTACATGAACCGGATCAAGAAGAAATTACTCAATGATTGAAATCTCACTAAACTTATATGTAGCATCAGATAGTTTGAATCATTTTAATGAATCAGTTCATTCAGACAGTTTATGTTAAAAAACTGTTTCAAAAATCAATTATTTCCTGATTCAAAACTCACTAAACTCATATGTAACTATAGCAAATTTAATTCATTTAAATGAATCAGTTCGTTTTTGTGAATCAGATAGTGTGTGTGAATGAACCAGATCAAATAGAAATGTTCTTTTCTTGTTTATATGTCTATGTGGTGTTTTTAATATGCTTTAAGACAAACCATGTGCACATTCATATCAACCAATCACGTCAACGTGTGATCTTCAATGATTGGATCTCTGAGCTGGTGTGAGTGAGTGGAGGCGGGGCTAATTTGCATATTCATAGAGCCGCTTATACTTAATGGGGCAAGGGTGTAGAGTTACATCAAGTTATTTTAAGGCATGAATAATTTTTTCAAAAAAAAAAACATTTAAATATGTAATTTGGTGATCAAAGATGAGTTTTAAGGGATAGAATTATTGACTACGTGGGGACTTTAACAATCTGAAAAGAGATGGGGAAAAAAGGTTACTTTATATGGTCATTCGTTTATATATAATTATAATCCAATACGTTGGAAGAAAAACATTGCTATGCATCACTGGTACTAGGTAGCTTCATTAATTTGTGCTGTTGTACATTCACAAGTCACTATTTTAAGGAGGCTATGAAGCAATTGGCTTTTTTGACTGAAAGGGTGACTTTCAGTATTATAGCTGTGTGTGGTCTGTCTCTACGAGTGGTCCGTCTCTGGCTTAACATCTTCTCCGTGGCTAGCTTAGTGAGCTACGGTTTTAAAGTAGCTTCTGATTGTAAGACAAGTCAACGTGTGTCTCAGTAAACCACCATCTAATGAAGTTTTGATTCCCAGGAGTCAGCTGATCCACGATCTCAACAGTTATTCGTGATGGGAATCATGGGAAATATGAAAAGGCATTTTAATTATCTTTTTGTTTTTCATTTAATTGATTAAATTCCTTGCAATTGACAGTTTTTCATTAAATTGTGGCAGTTGTGTTTTGAGCAATAGTGTCTTAATGTTCAGTCCCTGATTGAAAGTTCACGTAAATCCTTCCGACGATAAAACTCCCTCTGGGAGATCAATAAAAATAGTTCGATAATTTCTGTCACTCACTGCTACCAGCAGCCAACTTAATATGCAATAGAGATTTGACAAATGTCTTTGTTTTGACTTAATAGCCATCAGGATGCCACCAATATGTACATGTTTAGTTTGTGTCGTTTCTTAGCTAGCAGTCGATGGCTTCGTCCAGTCTTTTGTGTTTTCCTGCCTCGCTTGCGTTGTTGTGCTGTAGCGTTGATTAGATTTGCTCAGCTCTGCTCCAGCCAATCCGTTTAAAGAGAGAGAGGCGAGCCAAAGCCTGTTTTGTTGCAATGGCTGCAGGCATTGTTGTGCAAAGGACTTGAGATCAATTTACACCAACCTCTCACCCAGTAGTTCAAAATGGCATGAATAACTAAGACCTTTTAAATGAACTCCCATCTTTATCTTAAGCTGCATGTTTAGAAAGAGTACTGCTTTTAACAAAAATTAATATGATATACATTTTTTGGGGGGGGGGGGCTAGAAATTTTATTTTAAATTAAGAAATGTATCCCTATTTTTAGGACCATTAAAATTTGTTTTACAATATGACATTATTTTAATGACAATTAAGCCTATTTCTCCCCAACATTTGAATGAATGTGGCCAGACATTTCACTTTAGGGTTTTTTGTTATTCCCATTCTCATTAGATTCTTTATTACTCCAATACAGTATTAATTTATTAACTTAAATCATCATAAATTAAAGAGAGTTGCAACACTATTGTGTGGTGTCGCGAACACCACACAATATCTTTCAAAAGTTTGGGGGCAGTACGTTTTCTTTCTTTTTCTTTCTTTTTTTTAAAGAAAGAAAGAAATTAATACTTTTTTCAGTTAGGATGCATTAAATTGCTAAAAAGTGACAGTAAATACATGTATAATATTACAAATGATTTAAATTTAAAAATAATTCTGTTCTTTTGAAGTTTCTATCAATGAATCCTGAAAAAAATACAGGATCCTGAATGTTTCCACAAAAAATATTAAGGAGCACAACAGTTTTTAATAATAATGCGAAGAAATGTGTTTTTTTAAAGCAACAAATCAGAATATTAAAATGATTTCTGAATGATCATGTGACTGAAGAGTAATGATGCTGAAAATACAGCTTTGCATCACATAAATAAATTACATTTTAATATGTTGAAATAGGAAACATTTATTTGAAATGATAATAATATTTCACAATATTACTGTTTGTATGGTATTTTTTATCAAATAAATGCAGCCTTGAGCATAAGAGACTTCTTTCAAAAACATTAATAAATCTTACCAACCCCAAACTTTTGATTCATAATGATCGTTATTATTAATAACTTTAATTAAACATTGCTGTCTTTTATCAAACAGATGTTCATTTTATTCTATAAATGCAATAAACTAATGCTGTGCTGTTGCCACTTTACAGTGTTTTTCACCACGGTATGCTGCCTATGTGTGGTGTCATGCCTAACAGCACCTCTTGACTATGGTAAAAGGTCTAAAAAGCAATGACCTCTTGTGTGACACTTTGTAAACTAAATCATCACTCACAGATTAACTTGAATTACTTCTGTTTAACCCTTTTAAATACCATAGCACTAGACATGGTAAACATCCAAGTTGCTTTGGATTACACTGTCATTGACCATAAGCCCACCTATCTCCCAGAATAGCTCTTCATCACCCTCTTCTTCTCATCCTGGCTTTTGCAGGAGTCTGATGCTCTCAAGTCCACTGAGAAGATCTGCAGACAGCTGATCTATCACCTGACCCCTCACTCCAAGTGGAGCAGACAGAACGTGCCCAGGAGGAAGTCTCAAGCCTGGTAAGAGTCTTGCGTCTGTCCATCTGCCCCTTCTTAGGATACACCTCCACAGTCAGCACAACAACTGACATCAGAGCTTAGAAAAATCTGCGCTGACAGATTGAAATACAAACAAGTGGAAGGAAACAAGATTAGCCATTCCTGACGTCGGCATAAGATGCTTTAACAGGGGGATGAAAGAGCACAAAGAGTTTAATACTGAGCGACTTCAATTACTTAAAGGAGCAGATCTCCGACAGTTCAATAATGAAAATTCTGTTGCCATTTAGTCAACCTCACCATCAAAAAATGTATGAATTTCTTTTTTCTGCGGAATTAAAAATACGCCCAATGGAAAGACGTCAATTTCTCCCATATATCGCAAAAAAGTTTTTTACGCTCGAATTAGGTGGTTTTTCAGGCAATTCGAAAAAGGAATATTTGCAATGGAAACAGGTTTTTCGTATTTACGGGTCACCTGGTTTATGCAAAAGTTGATCATTCTTTAAAGATGAAGCGGTATGTTTGGACAGAAGACAAGACAGAATTCTTTATTAAACTTCTTTATTAAAGACAAAGGTATTACGGGAATACTGGATTCTAAACAACAAAGAAATGCTACAATTTATCAAGACCTTGAAGCAGGAGGGAACACACAGAAACACCTCATGCGAGCCGCTCCCAGTATAAAGGGTCTTCCTTGCCATTAATGCTTGAATAACATGCCTATGTCTCCTTCCATTAAAAATAATGGCTAGTGCGGGGACTGGGATATACATAAACCTACCAACATCCGTTGCCATGATTTTTGGAATGACTTCTCATGAGAGGGAAAAGTTTTAGTCACATAACATTGGTTAATGGAAACGCCATCATTTTGCTAATTTTTTTTTTAACAACAATATCGCAAAAGTTTTGTGCAAATCTGTAATGGAAACGCGGCTAGAGCCTCAGTGTTTAATAGAATTAAAGTCAGTTAGGTCTAATGTTGTTTGAACATTAGATATTCTTTAAAGTGTCTACTTATGAGTCTAATTAATTTTTGTGCGTGTCCTGCTGAAGATAGAAAGTTTCTGATTAGGGGACAAGAGACATTTCTGATTATTATCAGTGTTGAAAACATTTGTGCTACTTAATATTTTTGTGGAAACCGTGATGCCTGTTTTTTTAGGATTCTTTGATAAATTGAAGGTTCAAACAACATTTATTTGTAACATTGTAAATGTCTTTACGATCACTTTTGAGTAAATTATTAATTTCCTTAAAAAAAAAAAAAAACATCTTAATGACCCCAAAATTTTAAAGGCAGTGTACGTGCTCCCTGGGAGTCCAACAAACAACTTTGGTGTTGCTAACACTGTGTTCTACCAATTGAGCTGCAAAAACTACGGCAGCTTTAATCTACACATCCTGACACTTTCCATCATGTAAAGTGCAGATGTTGTACCCTAGAGGCACCTGTCACTTCAGAATCAAGAGATGCTAGACACTTTTATTACGACTCTCGGTATCATCCCTTATGAGTGGCGTGTCAAATACGGACAGGTGAAACTTAGATGAATGTTTCTCTCAGATGAGTTCCTCTGTCAGATATCAGCAAACAGCATACGAAACACAGGGAACGTCTTTCCCTCTGGGCGTTGGGCAGTTATGGTGAGAAAGTCATTATGAAAGGGAAAGTCTTTTTAATGTTATCCATGTACTCCCCCCATCCCAGAGCAATTAACCCAGTTTGTGAGATTTTAACAGCTGCAATTTAGTTCCTCTGCTCCTTGTTTTATCACCAACTCATCTCCAAACAAGCTCGAACAATAACAAGCCATCATCTCCATCGCTCACGTAATTCGTGAACCTCTGCTCTTTCAATCTCTGTTATGAAAGCCTAATCTGCAGAAATGCCTCCTCCGTTTGTCTTGTCACACCCTCGGAGGTGATCCGGATTGAAGGCAAGACGCCAGTTAGAGTGTGAAGATATTGTCAGGCCGACCGTTGTACTATTTAAAGGGAACAAGAGGAGAGGAAAGATGCTGTGGTGCCGATTCTCTCGGCTTCTAAAGATGTCCCATCTCTCTTTCCTCTTTCTAATATTCTTTAGGAGAGATTTCAGGCTCCTTTAAACCACATTGATTTTTTTTTTTTCTTCTGTGTCTCCCAGAAAAGCTTTAAGGGAGAGGTTAGGTGGCTGGAGGGGAAAACCTGAAAGATAAAGCGCATCAGAGAGACTCGAGTAGACCGAGAGAGCAAGAAATACTCTCAATTGTTAGCATCTGTGCTGCTAGAACCATAGTTATAGGGAAAGTTCATCCAAAAAATGAAAATTCGGTCATTATTTACTCACCCTCATGGCGTTCCAAAGCAGTAAGCATGTAACTTTTTCAGTGGAACACAACATTTTCCTCCAAAAATTATTGTTAGCAAAGTATGTTTTATTTCAAGACTCATGAAACCATTCCATAGCTTGGTGAAGTAACAGGCCAACATTTCCCCTCCGTAGCTTTTGGATCTCATTCGCACTTCTGCATATTCATAGTGCATAAAATATTATCATTTTTTAAGTCAGTTTAATGTAATTTAAGTTGATATGACTTTAAAATCCACGTGATTTTACTTAAATTTAAAGCAGTAATTTTTTTTTTTTTTACAGTGTAGGGGTTTTTCAGTGTATTCACTTTGCAGTCTTGATGCAATAAACCAGTGAATGCATTGTAGTTCATCACTGAGTATCACTGAGCATAGTTGAGTACTGTACTGTTGCACTGTAAAAAATACAAAGTTCTGTAACTCTAGATGGCACATGCTGATAGGTCCTTAACTCAATCTGTTTGCAATCCCATTATTCTCTATAGGGACCGCTGATTGGTTCCTGCTGTATCAGTAGCCAGTGAGCTCGCTGCTCAACCTTCAAATACTGGTCAGCACTTGCTGTAGCAGTTGCAGTGCACTTTCAGAAACCCTCCACCTTCCCCAGCTCCACCTGTATAGATCTGCTACGGGTAATTCATAGCAGCTGCATTTCTTAATTGCTCACAGCCGTGTGTCGTGTTTGTATTGGCAGTAGCAAGTCCTGTACTTGCTCTGAAGCAGCAGCAGAAACCAACAGCAGCAGCAGATCTATTCTGGCAAGGCCAAATATATATATACATTTTCATATCCATGAAATCTAAAATCTAAAAGTAATCCAAAGCAATCCATGCAAATTATTATATTTATATTACTTTATATTTAATTATTTTATGCTACAATATACTATATTATATTATATGTATACAATATTTTTTATATAGTTCTATATAGTTATTTTTACATTTTATATATTATATTAATGTAATACAATATTTTATATATGTTATATTACATATATATATATATATATATATTTTTTTTTTTAGAAATAAATAGATAAGTGTTTTGATTGTTTGTACTTAGAATTGTGATTCATTGCAGATCACGTCTCTCTGTCGCTTCCTTGAGAAGTCAGTGTTCTTTTGTCGTGATTTTAAAACCTGTTCTTGATTTCGGGCTAATCACCCACATATTCTGGATAGCTCCTGGAAAAGCCCCTCGTGCGAGAGCATGAAACAGCACAGCGGCAGTTGTTATTTCATCAACCCTGCGCTCCTGCAAGGCAAACGTCGCCTCTCAGCCGTAACGGCCTCTGAAACGAAATGGAATGATGAATCTGTTTAATAAAGCAGTCAGCAGGGGTGTGGATGAGACAGCAGCAGTTCTCTGTGTAATTATCCCCTCTCGTATGAAGGTCTCGGCTTTGTTCCATGTTGATGCAAAGTTTATTGGGGGAGCGTTTGCGCTTGCATCAAAAGCAGCAAGGAGTTGGTTTTTGTCAGCTAACATCCTCCTCATTCTAATAAGCACTATGTGTGCCATGTTGGCCGCCTGCCGCTGGGGTAAAAGATGCACACGACCCATCGCTGCCCTAGTCAGCGGATAGCCAGAGTTAAGAGCATGATGGGTGAGAACTCGCAGGACAAATGAGGACCTGCGGATGGCCACGGTGGCCTATAAAACAGGCCTGAGATGAACGGTTGAGCTGAACACGTGGGGCAGCTCGAGTTTCAGCTTGTGTGATATATACCCGCGCGCTCACGGCCATATCCGCACGTCAACCTGAGAGCAGGTTGGCATTTCGGCCCACATTTGAAGCAGAATGATCCGTGTGGCCGTGTCCAATCTGTTTTTTTAATATGATATATTTTTAATATGATATCACAAGGTAGTACATGATAATGTTTGATTCTTGTTGTACTGCTTTTTAACATATGCTTTTTATTTTAAATTTGTAAAAATGTTATGGCATTGCAGTAATGGAAAAATATTTCCTTCCCCAAATCGCATTTTAGTTACTTTAATGAATAAAAAGTTTATTTACACATTATTGTCGTATTTGAGGTGATATTGTCTTTAAAATAGGCTGATTCAATTTGAATGTTATACATTTCTTTTTTTTAATCGCCGCTAATGAGCCAAAAATACTGATTAAGTTCGGAGCATATGATTTAGTCGCACCCCAAAAAGAATAATAATATTTCTAACTAGTATCATTTTTTTTTATTATATCCCTCTATAAAAGCACTGTGGCAGTATCATAGTTCATGATGGTATTAGAGGGTATTACATGATATGATGTATACCATGATAATGTCTGAATATCATTTGTATATACCATGTTATTTAATTGGTTCTAAAAAAAGAAAAATTCCATTGTGGCATAATAGAACACATTTCCTTCCCCGATTCCCATTTTCATTACTATTAATTTAAGTTTATTTATACATTAATGGAGTATTGATTTTATTTTTATGCTGATTATTTAGAATTATTTTATTTAAAAGTTCTATTTTACCACTTTATTTTTTTCTTGAAAACAAGACAAATACATATATATATTAAAATTATTTTTGTAGTGTACACTCTAACCCTTATTTGTCTGCTGTTTACACTCCTTTTGATTACTTTTTTATGTATTATTTTTTTCCATTTCTGCCTCCTGACCTCTTTGTTGGCCGTGTCTAAATGTGTTTAACCTACATACTGTGTCTGGGCAGCCCTGGAGAGCCGAGGTTAGAAATGTCATCAACAGGTCTGACTCATCTCTCCTGTTTCTCCATAGCAGCCCTTCACTGTCTGGTCGCCCTGCTTTTATTGAACTTGAAACTGCCGTTAATTTATCACTCTGTTTTGTTCTTTTCCCCTTTGCCCTGGTTAAGGTGTCGAGCTACTGCACTTACACCTCAACGCTTGATTTAATCCAATCAGATACGAGATTCTGCGAACTCTACCTTGACAACAGTGTTAAGCTGGTATCTTTGAGCCTTATCCCTGATTAATCGTCTATGGAACTCCATGTGGAGAACTTTTGGTACAGAACATCTCACTAGCTGTAAATAACATGGTGAGCCGACTTTTTTCAACCAGACTGTCATCCTTGTCATGCATGTTTTGTTTTGACTATGTAGATTATAGTACCACATTCCTGATTTTAATTCCTGTTTTTATTATTTTAATTTATATATATATATATATATACTATATATATATATATATATATACTATATATATATATATATATATATATATATATATACTGTATATATATATAAAAAATTGATGTTATACATTTTATGGTAAAACCATTATTTTGTAAGGCATAATAGAGCTGCACAAAATGCCAATAGCTGCAGTCTATTTAAAATGTTTACTTAATCTGAACTATTTAAAAAATTCTGTTTGAATGAATGATTCAATGACTCATTAATACTTCACTTGTTTCATTACTGTATGAATCAGCGTTTTTGAATGAATCTCTTGAATCAATGATTCAATGACAAATACATTTTCTAACAGTCACTAGTCATGATGTAATTGATGAAATCGTTATTTGAAATGCCAAGTTACTTTCTAAAGGTGATTTCTCTTTTATCCGAACTATAAACTTTTATCCCAGTGCTTCTGTGATAATCAGAATATTTGTAATACTGTGTGGTTGAAAAGACTGTTTGTGAAGCTGTTTCATACCTACACATGACAACTGCTTTCTCTGGCTCAACGGCAGTGCCAACGAATGTTGAATTTGAATGTTCCGGTATTATTTTGTCAAATATCAAGCATAGTGTCAGTTCTGGCAGGTCACGTTAGCCAAGCTCGTATCAGCGGACTCTCTGCTGATCCACGTCTACCTATAGGAATACGACGCCTATCACTGTATATAAGCTCCTTCAGTATTATCAGCTGCTATCGTGTTTCTCAGGAGCGAATTACCCTCCTCCCTCCCCAGCTCCTCCTCTCGTCAGTCAGGATTTGGCATTCTGATTCCCCTAGAATCAGAATAAATTCTCGAATTATGTTGTACATTAAAATATTGACAATGATATCTGGGTGGCTTGCCCGGTTCAGGTTGGTGGAGAGTTCCTGCCTCAAGGGGAGGAGTTCAAGTATCTCGGGGTCTTGTTCACGAGTGAGGGAAGGATGGAACGGGAGATTGACAGACAGATCGGTGCAGCTTCTGCAGTAACGCAGTCGATGTACCGGTCTGTCGTGGTGAAGAAGGAGTTGAGCTGCAAGGCGAAGCTCTCGATTTACCGGTCAATCTACATTCCAACACTCCAAAAAATAAAGGTTCCAAAATAGGGGTCATAGAAGAACCATTTTGGTTCCCAAAAAACCTTTTAGTGAATCGTTCTAAAAAGAACCATTTTTTGAACATATTAATAATCTAAAGAACCTTTTTCCACTATAAATAAACTTTTGTGGAACAAAATGGTTCTTGATTTTTAAGAGTACACTCTCACCTGTGGGTCATGACCGAAAGGACAAGATCCCAGATACAGGCAGCTGAAATGAGCTTTCTCCGCAGGGTGGCGTGGTGCTCCCTTAGAGAAAGGGTGAGGAGCCCGGTCATTTAAGGAGCTCAAATCTATTAAACAACAATATTGATCATTCAAAAAGTTATGTTACAGTATTAGCATTAAAACAAACGAGCCATAAAATCTCTGCCTCGTGAGGAAAATATGCATTTGTCCTCCAAACGCTTTGATTAGCATAAACATCACATCACTGTATGTTGCCTTGGCAGAAACCAAGCCAATGTGCCGACACATTAATTCCCAGAGGGCTGACGCATTAAAAAGGCCGAGCAGACAGTCGGCACCAATCAGCTGTACAGTAGAAGAGCTCAAACCAGCTATCAGCCGCTGGGGTGCATCCCTTCTGAAGCAATACATTTTAATGCTGTTTCTGTAGCCATTTTGCAATGACTCTGCTAGCTGGGCACCCGCTATGCTACTGTTACATAATCCATCACTTCCTTGCAGACGGCCCTCTCCAATAATTCAACTTTCAAAGCCTTATACAGGCAGGAAGAAAGGAGGTGCAGACATTAGACTCATGTTAGCAAATACATACAAGCGTGTAGCATTAGCGGCGGACAGGGTTTGAAGCTTGATCTCTGCAAAACACTGCACTGATGCACTAGCAGAGCTTTGAAGTGTCTTTTTTGAAGTGTTTCTTTCTTCAGATACGAGGGAGCACAGCTCCTAATCAGCCATTTTAGGAGCACCATGCTATCACACACATTGTGTGCTATTACTTGCCATGTCACGGTCTCTTATTAAAAGGGAGCTGATTCAATGGCTGCAAATATAACGCTACTACATGTCTAAATTGGAGAAGGGTATGTTATAATCCGATTCAAATCGGGGGTATCTTTGTGCATAATTAGACAAACCTTTCATCAAAATTACTTCGATGTTAGCGCCATTGAAAGTAGCTGTAGCCCACGATTATGCTGGAAATGGGTTTCCTCCTCCTTGGAGTTTCAGGAACAATCAGCCTCATAAGTAATCTGACATGCTAAAACCTTGTTTTTTGAACTTTTAAATCATCTAGTTCTGCTTTATCTAGATACCTTCCTTTATGCATTTTAATTTTTAACGTTTTTCACACATTATCAAATAGCATGTGTTTTCCACTGGCATTGTTGGTTGAGCTAATATATGCTAATTAATGTGTAATTTTTCAGTATTTTTATAGTATTACAGTAATGGAAATATGGGTTAATTTTATATATATTCTTTATAGAAAATATAAATTCTTATTTTCTCTTTTGATTTGGTGGTAAAATGTGACCCAGAAATGTTTTCTAATGAGAATTTATATGAATAAAAAATGTTTTTAATTTTTTTTTTATTGAAAGTCTAATTGTGTAAATACTGTCCCAATGCAAAATCATTTTAATGGTTCTAAAAAAAATGTTTTTTATGCTTTTCTGATTTTCTTTTTGACTTTGGGGTAAAATCTGACCTTGAAATGTTATTGTGATATTCATTCATTAACATAGTACAGAAAAAGCAACAACCAAAAAAAGAGAAAAAACAAAAAAACAAATGGTATTCATGTAGTATTATTTGCTATGGTACTATTCTGATTTATTTATATTCTGTAATATAAGCCTTTTTAGTCATCATTATTTATTTCCTTATTTTACCGTATTACAATAATTGTGTTAAATTGTCTTGAAAACAAAGCCACAATAAATAAAAAATCTCAATGACTTTACTTTTTTATGCAAAATATGATTTCTTATTTTTTTTCTTTGGGTTGCTAAATATTTGGCTTTGTTGCTTTATTTAGATTGCTTTCTATAGCCTATGCCTCTAATCTTTAACGTTCTTAACGCACATTAGCATGTGTTTTCCACTGGAACAGTTGGTGAAGCTCCCGCTCAAATCCATGTCCTACCTATGTGAAACCCCATGGAGAGGCCCCGATGTCCTGAAATCTCACTTGTGATTGTGTGTTTGTGTTGATTGAGTGTGGGCATGTGTGTTGAGTAGGATTAGCTGCTCCAAGAACTGGCACTACTTCAGTCTGACACTCACTGTTAAGCCCGCAGTGGCCTTCTGACAGGTTGGAATGAGCTCACGGTGCCACACATGAGCAATGGGTGGTATATATATATAGCTCTGTCATCCGGCACCTTCGCAATGCTTTTATTCCGAGTTCTCTGTCTACACTTGTCTTTATATATAGCCTTGACTATCCCACCAGTAATGAAATGGGATTATCTAACTGGAAAGTCATTGTCCTGTGCAGTGTGTGTTTAAGATGGCTGGGGAAATGTGTATGTGGTACTGCTGAGAGAAAACCTGATTACTACCTGCATAAGGCTCACAGAATGACCACAGCCATCATCCCTGGAGAGATTCAGAGCCCATGGAGAAAAGATAAATTTCAAAATGTGACTTAGACTGTCCGTTTGGCAGACACGTCACATTGCATCGTGTCTTGAAATCTAAATATCTAGTCTGTTCTTATAGAGCATATGTCAGAGTGTCAGTATAGAGATATATTAATGCAAATGGGCCTTCAAACCTGCCATATCGTCAGGGCTTGGTAGAGAAACCATCTGAAGAGAGTTTTGACAACGTTATTTTCATGAGTTATGGTGGCATGGTATGCAGATCTGCCCTGACAGGTTTGCTTAAGCTGGGCACACACTACAAGATAATCGAGGCGATTAAACCGTGTTTGTTGGTAATGAACCATTGGAACATTAACATTGGTCACATTAAAGTAGTGCTTTTTTGTAATGTCTATTCAATGTTTTTGTCTACCACAATAATATAATTTATTTGAATTATTTTTATTTTGGGGACTTTCTCTGCAAATATTGATGCATGTGATTAATTTGATTAATTAATGAACGTGTAATTATTCAGAGTAAAATTTGTCAGAATGTGTCTTGTGTGGCGGCCACCTATATGTAATGCTTGTTTCATTGTAGTCTCTCGCTGTTTTTGGTTGTATTTGATAGGTCATGTAAGCTCTTTGTGAAAACATGTCAATATCCCAAAGGACAGAGTGGATGTATGAGGCAATTATAACCAGTAACTCATTAAGCAGGTTGTTCAGATCCTCCATGGATTCTAGACTGTTCCACAGCTAATTTAATTTAGCATTTATTGGTTTTGTCTTCTGAACTTACATATGACCATGGAAGATCACTTTAAAAAGAAAAATTAGTGAAAAATACTATCTGTTCAGTATATATATATATATATATATATATATATATATATATATATATAATTGTATTGCTTTTACTACTTATTATTTTACTATTATTTTATTTTGTAGCAGTTGTTATTTTTGATTGCCTGTCAATGGTTAAACATGCTAGTTGCCTGATTATTGTTGTAGTTACAAACTCAACCAGTAGGAGCTAACTGCCAAACATAACTAGCCAAACCTTGACCTCCTGGGTGATTAAAATTTTTAGTAATACCATGGTTTATTCATGGTCTATATATCTCACAGTATGTGTAGTTTTTCCACATTACTTTTTCAAAATGCAGTCTAAAATGGTTTGTTCATATGATCAACCATGTCAGGAGACCATGTTAACAACGTCCCTGAGATAAAGAGTGCATGATCTTGAGTCTATACTGGAATTAGCACTTCCATGTGACCTTGCAGATGGGCAACCAATTCTGGATTGCAGTCTGCTACTTACCCCATCCATTCCAACAACTCCAGGAGCTCTCAGCATCCTTCCTCACGACTATAACACCAACACACAGTGTTGTTATTGAAAAGGGCTGATACGTGCGTATTGTTTGGCTGGACCTCTGGCTCCTACGCAGAAATGTGCAAGCAGCGTGCCAGGCAGCCCCTGTAGAAAAGCCCTTAATCCAATAAGACAAGCCCAAACTCAAGACAATGAGCACACAGCGTAGGAAGTCCAAATCCTGCAGTCACAGCAAAAGCCCTTCTGAATGTAAGGCTGTCATGCCAAGCAGAGGAGAAGCAGATGGACTTTCCCCGCTGCAGAGGGGTGGGGTGCTGCAGGCTGATTGAAGAAGGGAACTGCATTGCTGTTCAGTTGTCAGCTCTCTAATTTAAAGCGTAGTTAATGCACAAGAAGCCATTTCTTATGCGTAAGAGCCTTTATTATTACCCATGTATTCAGAATGCAAAAAATTGGTCTGTCTTACATAAATATGGAAGACAAACTGAATTATATTTAATTTCAGGAATCGACAACCTTGCTCATTTAAGCTGATGCCCCCTGGCCGCTGTGTCGTCCACTTGTTCATCTGCAGACTAGTAGCAGTACCTCGGAGCAAACCACAGACAATTGCAAGGATCTCCGTCAGCCGAGTTGCCACAGTTGTCCGTTTTTTTGGTGTGTGCACTCATTTATTCTGACAGCCCTGACTTGTCAACGTGACTGCTCTGGGCAAGAAGAATGACTCATTGAACCCTATCCATACATCTTATTTTTATGTTTCTTTGCCTATTTTGTGAGTCTAAGAAAAAGTATAATCCAAATGTTGGTCTGGCTTCGCATACATGGATATTCGGAAGACGTGCTGATGGGTAATGTGCGGAGACAGAGTGGGAAATGCAAGCGCTGTGCACATCAAAAACAACATTGGTCATCACCGTAAAAAACACGCTGGCAGAGTTAGATTTAAATTGCCTGTCATTTTACGACCCATTTCTGAGAAAATATACTGTCTGGTTAAGTCACATGGATTTTGAGATTGAATGATGACTAATGTTTGAATCACTAATATGCTTTATGGGGATCAAGTCAACCGTAACATACTGTCACACATTTCATGTACTCTAATACATTGTAGGTGTGTTTTTGCTGTGTAGTTGAGGATATATTTCTTAAGTACTTTTGCTCTATTTAACATCTCCCTGGAGCAACATGCGTTTGGCTTTTGGAATGCAAAGTGAGGAATTACCCCAGCATCAAATCTGCTAAAAAATGCAACAAATAATAATAATAATATGTTTATTTTCTATAGTGCCTTTCAAGAACCCAAGGTCGCTTCACAAATGTGCTGTCAATGTTCGTATTGTGTTACTTAGACTGTTTTTAGTTAGTTTGAAAGTATCAAAAATCGCTTTTGCTTTGGCAGGTGAGAATTCTACCCCTAAAACCCTATTTTTTTATGTTGCCTCAGTGGGTTTTCACAGGCCATCTTTCAAAGTTGTGAAATTTTCGCCTCACTTTCAATGTTGTGATATTTTCGCCTCTCAAAAAGCCCTTTTGCATTGGCCGGGAATTGAACCCGGGCCTCCCGCGTGGCAGGCGAGAATTCTACCACTGAACCACCAATGCTTGTGGAACCCTAATTTTGATGTTGTGTCAGTGGCTTTTCACAGGCCATCTTTCAATGTTGTGATATTTTCGCCTCTCAAAAAGCACATTTGCATTGGCCGGGAATCGAACCCGGGCCTCCCGCGTGGCAGGCGAGAATTCTACCACTGAACCACCAATGCTTGTGGAACCCTAATTTTGATGTTGCCTCAGTGGCTTTTTACAGGCCATCTTTCAAAGTTGTGAAATTTTCGCCTCACAAAAAGCACTTTTGCATTGGCCGGGAATCGAACCCGGGCCTCCCGCGTGGCAGGCGAGAATTCTACCACTGAACCACCAATGCTTGTGGAACCTTATTTTTGATGTTGCCTCAGTGGGTTTTCACAGGCCATCTTTCAATGTTGTGATATTTTCGCCTCTCAAAAAGCACATTTGCATTGGCCGGGAATCGAACCCGGGCCTCCCGCGTGGCAGGCGAGAATTCTACCACTGAACCACCAATGCTTGTGAAACCCTATTTTTGATGTTGCCTCAGTGGGTTTTCACAGGCCATCTTTCAAAGTTGTGAAATTTTCGCCTCTCAAAAAGCACATTTGCATTGGCCGGGAATCGAACCCAGGCCTCCTGCGTGGCAGGCGAGAATTCTACCACTGAACCACCAATACTTGTTTTACTCTATTTTTGATGTTGCCTCAGTGGGTTTTCACAGGCCATCTTTCAATGTTGTGATATTTTCGCCTCTCAAAAAGCCCTTTTGCATTGGCCGGGAATCGAACCCGGGCCTCCCGCGTGGCAGGCGAGAATTCTACCACTGAACCACCAATGCTTGTGGAACCCTAATTTTGATGTTGGCTCAGTGGGTTTTCACAGGCCATCTTTCAAAGTCGTGAAATTTTCGCCTCTCAAAAAGCGCTTTTGCATTGGCCGGGAATCGAACCCGGGCCTCCCGCGTGGCAGGCGAGAATTCTACCACTGAACCACCAATGCTTGTGGAACCCTAATTTTGATGTTGTGTCAGTGGGTTTTCACAGGCCATCTTTCAAAGTTGTGCAATTTTCACCTCTCAAAAACCATATTTGCATTGGCCGGGAATCGAACCCGGGCCTCCCGCGTGGCAGGCGAGAATTCTACCACTGAACCACCAATGCTTGTTTTACTTTAATTTTTGATGTTGCCTCAGTGGGTTTTTCACAGGCCATCTTTCAATGTTGTGAAATTTCTACCACTGAACCACCAATGCTTGTTTTACCCTATTTTTGATGTTTGCTCAGTGGGTTTTCACAGGCCATCTTTCAAAGTTGTGAAATTTTCGCCTCTCAAAAAGCATATTTGCATTGGCCGGAAATCGAACCCAGGCCTCCCGCGTGGCAGGCGAGAATTTCACCACTGAACCACCAATACTTGTTTTACTCTATTTTTGATGTTGCCTCAGTGGGTTTTCACAGGCCATCTTTCAATGTTGTGAAATTTTCGCCTCTCAAAAAGCACATTTGCATTGGCCGGGAATCGAACCCGGGCCTCCCGCGTGGCAGGCGAGAATTCTACCACTGAACCACCAATGCTTGTGGAACCTTAGTTCTGTTGTTGCCTCAGTGGGTTTTCACAGGCCATCTTTCAAAGTTGTGAAATTTTCGCCTCTCAAAAAGCACATTTGCATTGGCCGGGAATTGAACCCGGGCCTCCTGCGCGGCAGGCAAGAATTCTACCACTGAACCACCAATGCTTGTTTTACCCTATTTTTGATGTTGCGTCAGTGGGTTTTCACAGGCCATCTTTCAATGTCCTGCGCGGCAGGCAAGAATTCTACCACTGAACCACCAATGCTTGTTTTACCCTATTTTTGATGTTGCGTCAGTGGGTTTTCACAGGCCATCTTTCAATGTTGTGAAATTTTTGCTTGTTGCTCTAAATGAATCATTTTGACTCATTATTATAAACATGGTAATTTCATGTGAATTGCTAATGCTGTTTTTTTCTTTCTTTCACAGTCTTAAAACTACACTGAAAAAGAAATTAACAAATGATACCGTGGATCTGTCTGGTATCCCGCTTTCTGGGCGTGATTTGCATCGCGTGGCATATTACCTTCAGAACAATGGTTCATCTGTGACAGCAGTGGACATCAGCTTCACGGAGCTCCAGGATGAGAGCTTGCGACTTCTTTTACCATTCTTAGGAGCGTTACCCAAACTCACCACACTTGCCATCAACGGTAACCGACTGACTGTAGCTATCCTTAAAGACCTGATAGAGGTGGTTAAGGACCCCAAAAAGTTTCCCAATTTGGCCTGGGTGGATCTGGGCAACAATGTGGACATCTTTACTGTGCCTCAGCCATTGCTGGTCGCACTGCGCAGACGCTTTGGAATGAGAAGCAGTCTACCTACCATCTATGAATACAGCGAGGGCCAGGGCAGCAGCTACTGCCTAGAGACTTCTACTGAGGAAATCAGTGTGTTTGAGGAAGAGGAGGATGAACTGGAAGACCATCTGATGCTGGAGCCCTGGAGTGTAGAAGAGAAAAATACACTGCATTTCTGTGAGAGATGATGGACCCTGGTTTCTTGTGGTTTGGTATTGTTCTTTGTTATTCTTATACTCCAAATTACAATGTATCAACATTGTAAAAGCATGAAGCGCCCCTTCACCACAAAAACAAACTTGAGTGCCATGAGACAAAATGGTTATGTAAAGTTGGTGCATGGAGATGGGATTTTGAAAGAATTGAAAGGGGAAGGAGTATCAGGACATGTTCCACACTCCCACCATCTTTATTCTTAGTCTAGTTGCTGCAGAAAGAACCAGCCAATTGTTTGCCATGTTAAACTTAAATTTAAGGTCAAACACTGACTTACCACAAATATAACAAATTTGTAACACATAAACCCATTACCACAAGCCAGTCTTTGGCACCCACATCAGCAGCCGATGTGAATATTTTAAGTTTAGCTTGTGACAGATACAGTCAAATGCTCCCCTCCGAGAAGGCTTTCGTCCAGGGTATATTCGCCTCAATTAGAAGAGAGCGAGGAGAGGTGACAGAAGAGAGGAAAAGGGCTGCTGGACTGCCTGCGGGCTAGAAAAGAGACTGATGTCTGTGTTTGTGTCTGTGTGTGTGTCTGTGTGTGTGTGTGTGTGTGTCTGTGTGTGTGTGTGTGTGTGTGTGTGTGTGTGTGTGTGTGTGTGTGTGTGTGTGTGTGTGTGTGTGTGTGTGTGTGTGTGTGTGTGTGTGTGTGTGTGTGTGTGTGTGTGTGTGTGTGTGTGTGTGTGTGTGTGTGTGTGTGTGTGTGTGTGTGTGATGTTGTCCTGATGCAAATGTAGCTTTAGCCAGAGCTCATTAAACAGGACTCAGGCAGCCGAGAGACTAACAATGCCACATGAACGACGTGATTATTTTTCTTTAAATCTCATCCGGTTAGCAGTGAGAGGTAACATTACACAACATGTAAACACCTGGCAGCGTTTCATCAGCACAAGAAACATGTTTGTATGGTCACAGTGGAATTGATTTCAGTGTTTTATAGAAAAAAATTATTTGATTCATGTCAACATTTTGTATTTTTAAACAAATTTGATGTAACAGAGTTAATTTATTAATTATTAATGCTGTGTGTGTGTGCGAACGCATGAGTGTTTGACAGTAAACGTGACCTTTCTAGTTGTTTTATGATGCCCTTTGCTCCACAGGAGGTGTTTCCTTTACAGACGCGTGTCTGATTTGCACTTTACATGGCGGGTATTTCTAGTTTGCTGGCCATCTCCAGTCTTTTTTTTGTCCTGTTTATGACTCCAAAGTCTCAATTTTAATTGTAGTTCAATGTTCAGTTCTAGTATAAATGTCACAAATGGTGTGATCCTAATGGCTTTGAGCACCTGGATGTTCTTTATCTTTCTGTTTTATTATAAACACTAATGAATGATTGTTCTTGCTATGTAAAATAAACACTGTTTGTAAAAAAAAAAAAAAAGGGACCTGTCTCTGTTTGTGAGATGACAAAAATTATCCTTTTTTAAGGGGCTGCTTTGGACAACGTGCTCGTAGACAGGTTGGACAGGAACTGGATCCATCCTGTTTTTACCTGCCAGATTTGTTTTTCTATTATTTGTCTCCCAGAATGCATGTACAGTAAGTAATTACAGGAGTCAGCAGTGCTGTCAGTAAATACTGGGTTGTGTCGATAAATTTTCTAACTTGATGAATCGGTTGTGGGAGTCTCTTACAACAAAAGTATTGAGGCGGTAACATTCTGGTATTGAGTGATTTCTATACTCATAAATGATGATATTTATTGTATATGGTGCTCCATGGTACTTGATAAGAATGTATCAGTCCAAAAACATGGTATTTTAGTGGGTGGTGCTGTCTTGTACCAAACGAAAAGCTCATTTTGACGAGGTTTTCTTTCCCTCTTCATTTCTCATCCCGGTGTGATCAATAGTGAGGGTTTCTCGGTGTCTCTGTTTGCTTAATGAGAACAGTGCTCTGCGTTAACAGACAGCACTTTCTTAATGAGACACCATAATTCATTTCAACAGCTGGCAGCTTTCACAGGCAGCCTCTGGATCTCTGAGACGTATAAAGCTCTAATTCACTAATGCAGCATTCTCATTATCTTTTTATTTGAGTTTATTTGGGGGGAAAACATACTCAGTAACTTCTTCTTCATATATTGATGTATAGGATTGTTTTATTCATATAGCTGATGAATATCTATTGGAATATATTTTTTATATAACCCCCCTCCCCCTAATAATTAATTTCCGTTATATAATAATTATCTTAATAATTCATGCATCATATTGTTAAATAAATTAATAGCAGGTTAAATTTATTTAAAGGTGATTTAAATGAAAATATTTAGCAACACTTTACAAGGTTTTATTAAATAACATTAGTTAACTACTTTAGTTAAAATGAACTAATAATCAACAATACTTATACACCATTTATTGATCTTAGTTAAGTTTATTCACAAAGGTGATGTCTTTTTGAATGAAGATATACAAATAAATACATAAGAAGTAACATTCTTGCACAAAAACTTTTTCATCCCTAGATTTGCACTGCTCAAATGTATATAGAGATGATTTAAATTAAAATATTATACATCATTTTTTGTGTATAAAGGTTTGTAAATACATACATAAAAAGTAAAATTATAGCAAGAAACTGATCTTGTAATCATGTGATTTGCACTGCTCGAATTTATACGGAGAGGATTTAAATTAAAATAATATATAGGCTATGTTTATATTAGGCTTTATATTTAATATGGCACAAAAAAAGGACAATTATTGCACAAATTTGATTTGATCATCCTGGGATTTTGTACTGGTCCTTTGGCAATCTGGTGGTGTGGAATAAAACATCTGTAGCGAGTTTGAAGCTGTTTGTTGGTTTTACAGTAATAACCCTGAAAATGTCAATGACCTTTGATTCGTTCAACTCCCCAAAGCAAACGTGACAGGAAAAAGCTTCAGTCCTCTTGCAGATGTGCCAGATGATTGATGAAGGGTCACTGTCCTTTATAAACTGTATGTTTTAAAACATAAGTCATACATTTGTGGTTGATTTGTTCCATGTGTTTGGTCATTTCAATGACCTTCGTTGCAAAATTCAGTTGTCTCTCTCTGGGCTGCATTTCTAAAGTCTTTCAATTAATGACACCAGGGAATTTACGCATTTGTAACTTAGCATGCAAATCATAGTGTAGTGTTCCTGGAAAACCAGCAGTTTCTGGGAAAACTACTGGTGTGACTCTTCTTGGTATTTTGAAATTTCCTGTAACATACACTGTCATTCTGTTTATTCAGACACAACATATGAGCAGATGTGCACTTCACACTGCAAATTACTATTTTTAATAATAGTAGGCCAAATTTAATGATGATTACATTAAAAATGTTAATTTATTAAGTTTAAATACATGAAACACTTAACATTTCATTTAAATTAGTTAGATCAACAATGGAAGTAACCTCATCAAATGATGTATGTTTTAAGTAGTTTAGTTTTTGAGATGAGGTTATGAATGCTTCAGGTAACACTTCTGACTGAGTGAAAGTTTGTTCTTTTCATTTAGCAGGCCTACTTCTATTGCAGTTTACGGATTTCCTGCTGAAGGCTCACGTTTTATGGTCCATGTCGCCCCCAACTGGACAAATGATTGAACTACTATAATATGTGAAGGACCTAAAAAAAGAAAATATCTGCCAAGATGACCGCAAATAAGTCTAGATCAGAACATTCATAAAATAAAAAGGAAATATAATTTTATTTTAATGCAAAGATTTGTTTCCACTTGTTGATTTAGTTTCTCACAAAGGTGGCTTCAAAGCTTCATGATAAACTGTTAGAAATGTTTGCCATAGTTAAAGCCTAAATTAAATCTGTTCATCATATAAAGTGATCTTGTCTCTTCAGAAAATTTGGACTAAACCACACAATTCCTACGGATTGGTTTTATGAACTTTTTGAAGCGTCATAGTGTCAGTAGCGTAGCTGTCAATGGAGGGACAAAGCTCTCAGATTGAATTAAAAATATCTTCATTTGTGTTCCGAAGACGAACGAAAGTCTTACGGGTTTTGGAAAAACATGTGGGTGAGTAATTTGGTTTTCTCAGTCGCTTTGGAACATTTCTCGAATCATCCTTGACATTTGTAAAACAGTAAGTGCATTTCTCAAAACAATTCGTACAAATAGCAAGACACCATGGATTACCTGCAAAAGCCAGTCTCTTGCTCAAAATCCTCTCAAAAGTCAATATCTGTGTCAATGTACATCAGTGCCATCAGAATGACATGTCCTTGTGTCATTGTGTAGGAGAAGACAGTCAAACTGCTTAGTCATGTTGTCAATATAACAGTGTACTCTTGAGGGATGTTCTGAATCTGATGTAAACTAAAGTTTTAATGACAATTACTGTAAATTGTAGGTTACATTTTAGTGTGTGTGGGAGTTTGATTGCAAGAGACTGGACAAGATTCACATTTACGCTTTTACTGTTTGTATGTAATTTGTTGACAGACCATGTCATTGCGATACAGAAAGGAAAAGACAGCACTGCATAGCACAAAGAAAAAACAAAAGTAGAAATGTGAACATAGGACAATCTCCCAGGGAAAACTACATGCATATTAAGACAACTTGTTCAACCATTTTGCATGTAAAGACTTATACTATGAACTAATGCATAAATGTTGTGGGGGGTGAGACCATTCAACAGAGACCCATTATAATACATTTTGATCAACATGACAATTGATAATGTAGGAAACAGCAGAGAATTGTACATAATCATTTGCATGGATGTACCAACGCATTTGCAACTTGTTCAAAGAAATGAGAAACTGCTTTTTTGATGTGCACAAGTGACAATGATGTGAAGATTGAACAGGTAGTTTTGAGAATTTCAATTCTGATCTGAGAAATGTACCAAAGCGACTGAGAAAAACTGTAATAAAAGAAGTTTCATTTGTGGGTAAACCCTGAAGGTCTTCACATGGAAACATTTCATTACTGTAACTTGCCCACTTGTTTCTCAGGTTTGTTTACTTTGGCAAGTAGCCTACTATACATGCATCACTTCACTCTGACAGATGGCAAATGTTCAACCTTCTTTCACTTGTCAAAAGTGAAAGCAATCTTGCTTATATAATACTATAGGATATGAACTTTGCCTCTCTCTCTCGCTCTCGCTCTCTCTCTCTCTCAAATAGATAGATAGATAGATAGAAGTGTGTGTGAGTTTTGAGAGTGTGAGAGCAATAATATGGATATAAACAACTGCAGTCCATCTGTAACACTCTGACTCATTTGCATATCATATCTTGTTAAAATTGTACTGCATATGTTAAACGTAAAAGTCATTTTTTCCACTAAACTCATTACAGGTGATATGTGTGCTAATCGGTAGTATTTTACATCGATGTATTGAATTGTTATATAAAATAGGCAAAATTGTATTCCTAATTAAACAGATACTAAATAAATCTGCCTCCTTAAAGGGATAGTTGTCATAACGTTGTCATCATTTACTCACCCTCAAGTTATTCCAAAGCGGTATGAATTTCTTTCTTGTGCTGAACACAAAAAAAGTTATTTTGAAGAATATGAGTAACCCCATTGACTTCCATGCTATTTTTTTTCATACATCAACTGTTACCCATATTCTTCAAAATATCTTCATTTGTGTTCAGCAGAAAAAAGAAATTCATACACGATTGGAACAACTTGAGGGCAAAAACAAATGTTTTGATTTCAGCAAAGTGCAGTATCTGCATGGATTGTCTTTCGCTCATCTGGCCACTAGATGTCCTGCTTTCTCACTTCATTGTAAAACAATGACGTGTGTTGCAATGCAACTCAAGCTAAAACTCGGATGCAACTGAAATAAAAGATTAAATTGATTTTAATTATGTAAGTTGGTGAGCATGCTCTATTTACGGTATTATTTTATTTGGAGCACGTAGCCTAATTAAATATGCATTTCTAAAATAACTTATTTGTGTAAATGAGTTCAAATTGTTTATCTTGACATGTTAAAAATCACAGGACTGCTAAGGTGATGAGTTTTGAAAATAGAAACATTATGGTGTTTTAAAGTATTTAAAAACAGCGTTCTGTGAGAATTAATAATTTTGAAATACCTCGTCACTAATAAAATATTCCAGCACTTTCCAGTGCTGTAGTCCAAACAAACAGCAGTTCTTGTCAAACTCATTTAAATATTTTCATTAACAAGAAACAGCAGCCAGTTCGTATCATACTCATTTAAACGTCCCCAGTAACCACAAAATTTAGATTAAAATTTAGCCAGAGGTCACTAAATAAACGCTCGAGAACAAAACTTGGACGTCAAAAACGTCGGACGTCACAGACAAAAACAAAAGTAGGCCTAGCCTATTACTGTCACATAATATGTTATATATTATATGTATACTTTTATACACATCTATATATCGTAAGTATATCGTAAGTAGTTTGAAAGGTCGGAATCAAATTAGATTAAGCCAGACGAATCGCCAGAAATTCCCTTTTGTTGAAAGTCACTGAATCATTCGTAAATTAAGGCAGTTTCTTTGTTAATGAAACTGAGAGTGTGGGGTTTAATTAGCACGGCTCGGGAAATGAGCAAATCAGAGCCGGACATAATTATCTGCGTTTTACACATCTGCTTTGAAACAGGGTCTGTTGAGAAAGCAGTTAAAGGCCAGGGTCGCACTCACACTCCAGTGTCGCTGCATCAAACTGATATCTGCACACATGCGTGAATACAAGACACGCCCACTCGCCGGCAAACTCAACGCCGATTGGCTGCTATACATACCAGGGAGCCTTGCTATTTCGGGATTGGCGGATCCGTGCTTTGCCATTACGTTATCCTCTTTTCTACACATACACAAGGATGCTAGAAAGAGAAGACGTAATGGAGTGTTCCTGAGTGTCCTTGCAATGCAAATCACTTTAGAATTCGACAGTTTTCACGGACGGGAGTTGCAATGAAGGTATGTAAACACACATAAATGTCTGATGTTTTATTGATATCGACGAAATTTGTCATCTGCGTGGAAACAACAAAATAATGTATTTCCGTAGACTATTGACGTTCGATATGTCAACAGTCGGACTTCTTAAGAGTTGCATCAGTTGGATGCATCAAATGACTCTGCAAACAGCAATGCGTGTGTTCTTCTTTATTTTGTATGCTCGTGCATTAGGATTGTTTGGTTGGGTGAGAGCTGCATTGTTTTTATTGTCGTTTAGCAAGAGATATCAGGACAGGTGCAGCATGATTTGTCCAGTGGAACAGAGTGTACAAGCAGTGATCACCATAACCCAGTTTATCGCAGCACTTCTCTAATGAGATTGGAGGACAGTCTTTGCCAGCAGTCACTGGATGAGCTGATATGAATGGACAAGCAGCTCAGACAGTCATGAGGGACAGAAGTGATTTCCCCTACTAAAACGTCACAATTAAATTATATCATAGTGATTATGACGTCAGAATAGCGATACAAGTATTGCGCTTGCGATAACAGCGGGACAGAAGTGGTTTCCTCTACAGAAACGTCGCGATGTAATTACGTGCTTAGTAATTATGACGTCAGAATGGTGATGAAAATTATTACAATTCTTATTGTGATGATTGCTACTTGAATAAATCGGCAGGCAGTTCAGACAGTCATGAGGGGCAGAAATGATTTTCCCCTTCTAAAACGTCACAATTTAATTATAATATAGTGATTATGATGTCGTGATACAAATAATAGTGATTGTGAAAACAATCAGGTTAATATCAGTGGACCAGCAATTCACATTGTTTCTACTAAAAATGTCTTGATTTAATTATGTATGTAGTGATTATGACATCAGAATAATTATGAAAATGAATGTGATTCTGATTGTGATGACTGCAAGTTTTATGAATGTACAAAAAGTTAGGAGGGATACAAGTGATTTCCCAGAAGAGTCAGAAAAGTCATGAAAAGTTTGTGTATGACATCGGAATTGTGATGAAAATGATTGTGATTGATTCTGTTTGTGATGTCTGGTTGAGCAGTTATAATTGGACCAGCAGTCCAGACAGTAATGACTAAAATGTCAGTTTTGAATTATGATATACAGAATGACATCAGAATAGTGATGAAAATGTTTGGCCAGGTTGGTATAAATGGACATAAACATCACAAATAAACTCACATAGTGGTTATGATGTCAGAATAGAGGAATATGTTGAAAAGCGTAAAGATGAAAACGGCTGATTCCAATAGTGATTATTGACTTATTGAGTTTTTACAACGGGAAAATCTGCTCAGACAGAGATGATTCCTCTCATTAAAACTCAAAATTGAAAAATGGCATAGTTGTTATATTTCTGATGTCAGAATAGTAGACTGTAACAAGGAGGGAGGATTGTGATAAAAATGATCGTGCATGTGATTATGATTGTTGTGATTTGCCGAGATGTTAGGAATGGAGAAAAGTTCCGGAACAGAAGTGTTCCCCTTCTAAAACATCACAGTTGAATTATGCAATGATGAATATAATGTCAGAATAATTGATTATTAGGAGAGATGTGATAAGTTTTGGTAGGCTACTATGATTGTGGAGGTATTTTAAATGTTTTTATTTTAAACCAGAGTTAATAGTGGGAAATTGCAGATATAATGTGAATTACTTGCAGGGTTTTTTGTCAGCAAGGATCTTCCGTTCAGCACATAATGACTAAATGCTTTCAAATACTAATTTCCATTCAATGTGTGAGGTGTTTTTTTTTACTCAGTGTTGACCTCACTTCTTCAGGGAGCAGCCATGAAGCAAAGCGTGAGTGTGTATAAGAGGGTTAATCACATGTTAGATAATTCTGAATAATTCCTCTCATTCAAAAGAGCACCCCTGTCTGGCCTCGTTTCTCCCTGTGGTTTCTGTAATGACACTGTGTAGTGACACTTTTAAAGCACAGAATCTCCCGGGAAGCTAAAGGACAAACTGTCTTCTGTTCTGAAAGAAAGCTTTTTTCTGAGGATAACTCTTCTTTTACATTGCTTTTGCTTAAAGTATTTCAAATCAGACATAAGCCGGAAGTATCAGGGATTTTTTTTTTATGTGAATTGTGGTTATTATTTCTGGAGGTGTTTAGAAGCCTGATATTGTACAATCAGTCAATGCTATTTATCCGTTCATTCATTCATATTCTACTTTATTTGGTATCTGGTCCACACTATAGCTGAAGGCATTATTTTTAGGACTCTAGATTAGAAAGAGTTAAACAAAAGCCTGGAGAAATTTCAGATAATCTGCCTTTATCTGTTTTATATTAAAAAGCAGTGGAAATGAAATGGCATATCTCCACCAAGATCATTATTAGAAACGTCAGTCATTTTGTAATAAAGTTAGCAAAAAAATCTACTTATGATTATGAAGATTTTTCTAAATTTACATTTAATAAAAATGTTGTCTAAATTCTGTACTATATTAACGATGTCTTATTAGACATCCGATTAGACAGTTCCTACACTTCTTAAAGGATTAGTTCACTCAAAAATGAAAATGTTGTCATTATTTACTCGCTCTCATGCTGCTATTTGGCAATTATTTTTTAAGAATCTTCTTCACACAGCTTTTTTTCCAAACAAGGAAAGTGTAACTACGGTAAAACTGAAACTAAAACCATGAAAAAACATTTCCGTGACTTGAAATATGTATACACGTTAATTAATATAAAATAAAATATTTAAAAAAACATATTTTAGCTCAGCTTATTCCCAAGACGAAATTACTCATTTTAATTTAGTTTAACTAAAATAAATATAAACTTTATAGACATATTTAAAACAGAACAAAAAAAATTAAACATGTTCAAAGCTGCTCAGTCCCATATCTGCTTGTGTAATTAGTTATGCATTCTCATGTGAAAGCGCATTAGTCAGAAGCATAGACAGGCCAGAAGTCATTGGAAGTCATGCATCTCTCTCAGTGGAAGCATAGTGCGAATTACATTCTGTCCCCCAAAGGGACAGAAATATAAGTTTTGGGGGGGTCAGATAATTTTTCTGATATTGTGAAAAAATTTAATTACAGTTACAATACAAGTAAACTCCTATTTTCACTTTTGGAACATTTTAATGTAAAGCGATTTCAGACACCCCTATTGTGGACCGTACCATTTTTAACCACCGTGGCGGCTAGAAGCAACGGAGATAGAGAACGGTTTGCTGCTGACGTATATGGATAAATGTAAGTTGCTAGCTGACGTCTAGCTTGTTGATTTTACAAAATATTATTTTGAGTTGAAATATTTTATCTCACTCACTTGAAATAAACGTGAAGCTTATTTGTTGTTTGTAACGTTAGATTTATTAAATATAAAACTTTTTTTTATGTTTTCAGTGTGAGCATTCTTTTTGAACACTTCATCTCATTTTAACAAAACCGTGATAATATTGATAATCACGATAATTGTGGTCACTATAATTGTGATATGAAATTTTCATACCGTCCCATCCCCCTGCTACTTACCCACTGAGGCTAGTAAAGTGGTCCTTGGTTAGTTACCAAGGTTAGTTAGCAAGGTTAGGTTGCAAGATAATTCTTAAATCAAGCTTTACATTGTGGTGAGGTAAAATCAATTGTTATTTCCAAGGAGATGAACACATGTTGCACTTGGCGATCATGGTGGGGATTGATATGGTAGTGGACCATGATGGTCATAGAAGAAGTGAAGGAGCAGTACCCCCCTATTATGGTGGGGTAATTCGCACTCTGAGTGGAAGGGATTCCATTACTCTATTCTTCCTGAGCTTTTCAAAGACGGTCGCTGCAGGTGAGAGGAGAGACGAGGCATTTGCTTTACCTTTATTCCGTTGTGAAGCAGAAGTGCTGATTCATTGTTTCTAAGAAATATCATGCTCAAGTCAGTGGAACGCATCTTGTCAAGTCATCTTATTCCCAGTGCGTAATGCAGTTATACGTTTCTGCATGTATTATATCTTGAGCACTGGAGACATTATTCTGAATTCAGTTGATGTTGGCATGCACATGGTCTCTCTGGAGTCCCGTGTCCTCATCAATTAAAAATAAGCATTTACCATAAGATTCGCTTTCAAATGAGTCCCTGTGCAGCGAATCATGACTTAGGGGAACTGTAACGCTCTGTTTTCCTTAAAGGAAACCGCTCCGAAAGGCTCTTGGTCTGATGTGAGAGAATAGGTCATCAGATCTCTAAAAGCAGGAGACTATCGCTGGAGTCCTCCAGACTGTCAACCTGTCAGAAACTATACCAGAACCAATGCTGGGTCACACTTACTTTAGCCAGACGGACGAGATGTGCACACACACACACACACACACGTTATATAAACAAATACTGGAAAGTAGATGTGGTGCTTTTTCCTTCGATTTGTTCAGTCATTTCTCATTTCTGTAACTTCCACTTTGAAGCGTTTATACAATGCATTATTAAGATATTCTTAAAGCACACTAGTTTTGGGCAAAGTTACTTTTTAAAGTAATGCAGTACAATATTGCATTACTCCCTAAAAAAGGAAACTAATTGTTTTTTTTTTGTTTTTTTTTTACTTTTTATGGAAAGTCAAGTCACCTTTATTTATATAGCGCTTTATACACTACAGGTTGTTTCAAAGCAGCTTTACAGTGATAACAGGAAAATGATTTAATGATGCAAATAGAGTTCATTTTGGCAGCTTTAAAAGAAAATAATACCATTGCTCAGCTGAAGTAAGTTCAGTGTTGATTCAGTTTTGTTGTAAAGATTGTACATTTTTAAATGAGTTAAATTCATCTTTAAAGCAGTTCTGCAGAAAACAGTGATGTCCTCGTCCAGCACAGTTCAGTTCTCATCCAATAGTGTCAGTTCCGTCAAATCAACAATATTGTTGAATATAAAGTAATGGGTTAAGTTACTTTTGCATTTACTTTTATTTTCACCAGAAGTGAAATAAACAAGCCTCAGGCTGAAGGAAATGCAAATTCACTCTTGTACAGTAGAGGGCGCTGCTCAAAATAACCTTCAGCGGTGCTGCCACTCTGGATCACAGAAGAATAGGATGCAGGAGAAGAAAGTTCTCAAACAAAAAAATAAAACACAAATGTGATGTTTAACTAATTGTATACGGTCCTACTCGACCCGATCCGAGCGGGATTCAAGCTTGGGTCTCTGGCGTGGGAGGTGGGTGCGCTAGCAAGATAAAGACCACAGTCGCTAGAGCACCTCTTGAGATCAGGGGAGGGAGGTTGACACACACACACAGCTCTCACTGGCCTACGTCCGTTACACTCACCCTCCTAAACCTCACTCCAACCTGGGTCACGGCACCAAACCCCAAGTGGGATTTGAACTGGAGTCTCTGGCGTCGTCAGTCGCTAGCTCGCCTCTTGAGGCCAAGGGAGTGAGGTTTACACGCACAGCTCTTACTGGCCTACGTCCGACCGTGATAGTAATTTTTGCTTATTTGTACGGTTGAATTGCATCATCGAAGGTCAGCAGCAAAGTGAGATTAAATACATAAAGTATATTGTGTTATTTAACATATTTAATTGTTGCTGGTTTGTGTAAAAAAATAAGTTTTTATTTATTTAGAGGAATACTGAATGTTTTTGTGCAAGTGATATAAGTAAATGCAAACTCACATTTAGTCTAAAACTACAATAAACATGTTCACACAACGCCTCTGCACTTACTCTGATTTCTCTCAACATGGAGACAGAAGAGCTGTCAGTCAGTAAATGGGTAAACAAGTAACTTGAGTTACTTATTTGAAAAAAGTAACTCCGATACTTCGTTGTAACTTTAAAGTAATCCGTTACTTTACTAGTTACTTAAAAAAGTAATCCTATTACGTAACTTGCATTACTTGTAATACTTTACCCGCAACACTTTACTCAAGTTTATTTGTAAAGTGCTTTTCATATACATTATCTTTCAATACACATTGTTTCAAAGCAGCTTCATAGAAAATCATCTAAAGTCTTTGCATTATTTCATATTCTACATTCAGGCTTCATAAAAAGTGCTGCAATTTGTAAGTAACAAATGCAAATATACACAAAAAATGCGAGGTCTTGGGTTTAGATGCTGCCGTGTTCTTCTCTCAGTGGTTTTGTGATGGACGTGCCCGCCTCGCTGAGCTCACGGGGCTCTAATTGAAGTGACAGGGGGGAGCTGTGCCACCGGCTCTCTGCCAGACTGAAGCACTTGAGCAGCGGCTTCATGCCCTGACCTTACGTTACGCAACACGGAGATCACGCTAACTGCCATACTGTTCAAATACTGAGGGAACTGCCAGAGGGAATCCACTCAAACTCAGGGTGACTTCATGAACAGCCAACATCATTTATGATATGGTACACAGAAAATTTTAGTGACCCGCCAGACAGACTGCAGTATAAAGGGTTGTGCTTTTTGAATAAAAATATATTTGTTTATTATTATAATTACTATAGTTATGGCTAATACCAAGTGACAACAGTTTTGCAGAAACTTTATAACTGGTAATTTTTTTGTTTACTTCCAACCAGAAAGTTTGGGTTCAGTCTGTATTTTTTTATGATATTAATAATTTTATTCTGTAAAGACTCATTACATTGATCAAAAGTGACAGTAAAGACATTTATACTAATTTTGTAAAGTTACAAAAGATTTCTATTTCAAATAAATGCTGATTTTTTTTCGTTTGGATTTTCCTGTTTATCATAAGAATCCTGAGAATGTGTATCATGGTTTTCACAAAAATATTTTAGCAGCACAACTGTTTTCAGCATTGATAATAATAAGAAATGTTTATAGAGAAGCAAAACATCATATCAGAATGATATCAGAATGATTTCTGAAGGATCATGTGACACTTAAGACTGGAATAATGATGCCTAAAAAGTCATTACAGGAATACATTACATCATAAAATAATTTTTAAATTGTAATAATATTTCACAATATTACTGTTTTTAATGTATTTTTGGTCAAACAAATGCAGTCTTTGTGAGCATAAGAGATTTCTTTCAAAAACCTCAAACTTTTGAACGGTAGTGCATTTATGTATATTGTCGGGTCCACAAGTTTAAGCATCTTTTATTTAGTTTTTTCATTACAAATTATATTATCAGCATAACAATTAGAGTGTTAAGTGTTGCAAAATCAACCAGCCCTTTTGCTGTAATGTCTGTAGCACTCAATTTTTGTTCCTATATATTATGTATTTATTTAAAATGTTATATTAAATAGTTAATTTTAATATTTTATTTTATTATTTTGTGCTCTGTTGTCTTTCTATATAAGAGAAAGAATCACTATTATCTAATTGCTGTGCTCATGCTCTACACACAGCAGTGTTGGCCTGCATTATGTAAGCGTTTAAACAAACGGAAAGCCCCTGGCTTAACCTGCCCTGCACTGAGCAACTACAGGTTTCAGCCGCTCAGCCAACACTGATACGTCAAACACAGAACAACCCATTGCTCTCTCTGCACCATGCATGTATGCTCATTGCAGCTCATCGATTCTCCTGCTCTTTAACAGAAGATGCACCCCCCCCCCCCCCCATTTGAATGCATTAATGAGGGTTTATTGATCAAAGAAACAATGGATATTGTTCCCTGTACAAGGATTTTAGTTTTATTTTGAGTTCTTATGCTTTACTGTCCATTCACTGAGCAAGCACAAATCTGATTGGCAGACTTTTCGAAACTTCTGTGAGTTTTTATTAAAGTGCACTATGTAACTTCTTTTTTGCGAGTAAGGTATTTTATTGAAAGATAAATTGCCATATGTAGCTCTCTAACAGAGTTCGTTTTAAAGCATTATATATTGTGAAGGGTCATTTCATTATGGTTGTTGTAGCGCTGTGTTGGAATTTATTTTCAAGGAAGTACCGTGTCTATTAATGGGTAAAACTACAGACATGTCTTCTAGTCAGGGTCAAAAGCATCGTTAGCCAACTATGGTCGCAGGTTCTGTTGAACTCTATTGGTAACGACAGAACTTGCGACCATAGTTGGGTTTGGGAAACACACCCCAGCTTGAGATCCTTTCCATCTAAGCTGGTTATATCTCTTACCTTAAGCCTATAGTAGTGAATGGTTTATGAACATTAGGATAACTACATTCATCCACAGTCACGTAGAGCCGAAGCACAACCAAATATGTTCTTCTGCAAAATGCAGGCAGTTTGTTTGTTTTTTCCCTGCTAAAAGGCCAAAAGTTACACAGTGTACCTTTAATCAGTCCAACTAGAGTTGAAGACAGGTGACAGGTTGATACAGCAAGTGCTTCGGAGAATGAAAGAATCACTGGATTTGCCAAGGTTAGTGGCATCAAATTGTCAAAAGATATTTAGATTAGAGTTTTGTTTGAGATGCGTCCCTGCTCGGGGGAAAAAGCACTTAAACTTTGGTTAGATTACTAGTTTAAACTGCTTAAGTCTCCTAGCCTGACCAGCTGAAAAGTTCCCCAAAACACTCAAAACAGACCAGGCTGCGAGACCAACTAAGACCAGAAAACAAGCTTAGGCTAATGTAAAGTAGCCATGAAATGGAAATGTTCCTTTTTTCTAAATCCATGTTATTGATCTTATTGTGAACAATTTATCTATGCATTTGTTTCTCTTTTTTTTTTACATTTATTTTGACCGTGTGATTTATTAATCAAAATATAACTCAAACTTCTCTCTGAACAAACGCTGGATTTTTCCAATCATTTTGTCCACTTAAATGCCGCCTTTCTTACAACCAACCTCAAGCTCGCATCAGGTCTGCTTCAATCTAAACAACAACCGATGGATAGAATCAAGTCTCGTCCTACTTTTTTTCCCTTCTCAATAATCTGTTTCATTCAGATGAAAAGATCTGTCCCTACTTCCATTTCATTGCAACTTTACTTTTTCAACGCAACTTTACTTTTTTAACTGGATTAGTATTATTAGTAGATAAGTAAATTAGATCTCCATAAGAAGAACTCTGTTTCAGAGTTGTATGTGACTTTTTTTTTTCTTTGGGCCTTGCAGAAATTCTGCATTTGAAATATGTGAAATAAATTTTTATTGTAGTACAATCTATTCCAGATAAACATAAATAAAAAATAACTGGTTGGTTGCTTTACATTCAATCAGATCATAATTTTCTCTTTCTAAGTGAGCCAGAACAATCTGCAAAGTGGACCAGACCGTATGCCAGCGGTATTATGACACATTCAGCATAGTGAAATCAACATCTTCTAAATTTACACCATTTACTCATTTTAAGTAAATGAAAGCTCTTAGAAACACCAGACCATTCGACCTTTGGAGAGTAAGAATACTTCTGGTAATGCATGCTTTTTATGATTATTATGAAAGCATTGTTTGGTTTGCACATGCATTTGGCTGAAACCAGAGACATCCATTAATCTCAGCTGTTTAGCTCGTACTGGCGTTTTGCTCTGCCGACACCGTTTTGACACTCCAAATGCACATTAGAATTAGCCGGACCTTGTCTTGCCCTAACAGCCATTTACACTGTATCATGTTCCTTGAGGATTCACTTAAGGACTGCAAAGCATCGATTTATTTCAGACGATTACTAACAGATTTTATGAGTGTTGAGGTTGAATGTATTCAGGTGTTTATGATGTATAAGTTACATACTGTGAAGCATGCACTACAGATTTAAAAAAAAACAATGTTTTTAATATATATTTGAAAATGTTATTTATTCCTGTGGTGCGAAGTGGAATTTCCAGCATCATTACTCCAGTCTTCAGTGTCACATGATCCTTCAGAAATCTTTCTAATATGATGATTTGCTGCTCAAGAAACATTTATTAGTATCAGTGTTGAAAACAGTTTTCACTTAGAATAATTTCTGAAGGAATGTGACTGAAGACTGGAGTAATTAATCACAGGCATACATTTGATATTAAAATATATTAAAATGAAAAAGTTATTTTAAATTGTAATAATATTTCACCATATTACTGTTTCTACTGTATTTTTGATCAAATAAATGCAGCCTTGGTAAGCATGAGACTTCTTTTAAAAACATTTGTTTAAAAATTGTTAGTATATGTGCTTGATTTCACGTGTGACTGCCACACAAATTTGCCGTCTGTGTTAAAGTGCTGGATCGTTTTACCATTGCCTTGTCATAACACACTGTGAACATGTCCTTGTTCTGCAGGCGGGGGCCTCCTCCATGTGGGCGTCATGTTGCGGGCTGCTGAATGAGGTGATGGGCACAGGGGCGGTCCGCACCCAGCAGCCAGGCTTTGGAGCCGGAGCAGGGCCGTTCCGCTTCGCCCCGAGTGCTGGTTACTCCACCTACCCACCCAGCAGCACCACCTCAGGAAGCGCAGGCCTGGCGTGCAAAGCCTGCGGACTGGCCTTCTCTGTGTTCAGACGAAAGGTAGGATACCTGGGGTTAATGAAATATGATTTATGATTATATATATAATGCTGATCTGTCATGCCTAAGTCTGCATGCCTCATTTCCTGGCAAAGGAAGGACAGAAGTGATGAAAGATCGAAGCATTACCTTTTCCACAAAGCATCAGTGTTCAGCTCAATTTTATCAGCGCATTCACACCTGTCTGCAGACGCTCAGATGCCCAGACAGTGTGATACACTTGCAGACGCTCACACCAGCACACGTATGCACAGACCTGATGGATAGACCTGACATTAACCCAGAGTGCAATGGTTTGATTGAACAGCTCATTCATCAGCAGGGTGGCATTTGATAACAACCACTGAGCTTGCCAACAGAGATTCCTCAACTGCTTCTGAGAGTCTGAAAGTGTTTTGAAAAACCAAGCTCATATCGCAGTGGTTTAGTGATGGAAGTGTTTGTATTCTGTCAGTGTCAATCAAAACAACTAAAGCATGACGTAATTAAATCACACACATAATAGCTGGCGGTTTAAAGCTATACTATGTAATGGTTGATGAAGTCATGCAATTCTGTTTTATTATAGGTTCTGTCGCCTTCAGTTTATTCAAATTTTGTTCATTTTGAACCTAAAAAAAGTGACGTAGTGTAGCTTTAATGATTCATCTCTCTCTCTCTTCGCAGCACGTTTGCTCAGACTGCAAGAAGAGCTTCTGCTCGCTGTGTTCTGTGCTGCAGGAAAACCTGCGGCGCTGCGCCACCTGCCACCTGCTGTGGGGCACGGCCTTCCAGCGGCCCAGGCTAATGCGACTCCGCGTTAAAGACCTGCGGCAGTACCTCACGCTGAGAAACATCAACACGGACACCTGCAGGGAGAAAGAGGACCTGGTGGACCTGGTGCTCTGCCATCTGGGTGCCGAGCTGGAGATCGGGGAAGATGAGGAGGAGGAGGAAGTGGAGGCGGCGGAAGCGGACACGGACAGTCTGCCATCACTTCCGCGCTCTCTCTCCACACCGCCCGCTTCCACGGCGCGCTCCTCCTCCCAACAGTCGGCGCTGTCCGTAGCCGTGTCTCAGGGAGAAGCTCTCAGTCGCAGCGATAGCTCAGGGACAACCAATCAGGTGAGGCGCTTTCTTTCAGTCACTTTACCGATGTTTCCCGCATTGCATCACAGTTCGGTTATAGAATGCGTTTTTGTTTTGTCCAACAAAAAAGTATTTGGACGCTTAAATTTATGAGTGCATAACGTAATTATCAAGACTGTCATGAAAGACTCATTTACTATAAGACGTGTGATTAAGCATTTATAATCAATAAGATATATTCATTGAATTAAATGTGCCAATTTACAAAACATACATACTTTTATTTATTTATAATTTTGTTAAATAATATTTATTTTCAATGGTTTAAATGGCCACTAAACAGAGCAATATTTTGAAAACAGTGTTTACAGATTTACACATTCAACCTTCAAATGGCTTGCAAGTATTATTTAACAAAAAATTTACAAAAACCTTTCTTCTAATGTATTGCTTTAACATTACTGTCAATTATTATCTTTATATCATAATTTAGCATGCTTACTGTCAGTTGTTATCACGTTCACTTTCTGAATACATCAGCGAGGATTTCTTCTCAATCGTAAACATTTTGACTCCCTGATCTATTGACTGTTCTCAGTACAGTTATTAAGCTGCTTACAACCCTCAGTTAGCAGGCACTCATCCGCTCTGACGTGCTTTGATGTGACGTGACCGTGTGGATACTGGAAACAGCTGTACCGCACCAGGCTAGCCGTGACGTTTAAGCCTTTCCTTTTTATTTAGACATGACATGCTTAGCGTGTTACATAATGTTGGAACAGGTTGTCCGATAATTCCTGAATGACTTACACTTACAGTTAAAGAACAGCACAGACATTAAAGCGCTTTTTAAGAGGCACATGACTAAGTTTGATAACTACATAAATTCACCCTGAAGTTTTAGAGAGCGTGTCTGTGTGTTCAGGAAGAGACTGTGATGGTCTAGTGTGACTTTAGAGCCTGAGTTAGCAGACTGACCCATTCATTATTAATACGCAACCAGCCGCAAAGCTGCACGACGTCTGTATGTGGCCCGTGTGTGAGATCTCAGTCCATGTGCTGAGCCCTCTTATAAACACAGTCATTCTTCTGCAAGACAGCAGAGAGGAACAACGCAGAGCCATTAGCTAATTGTTCTGAATTACGCCAAATAGGAAAAGAGAGAGCGAGAGAGAGACCAAACGCTGTCTGCACACAGTCCTTATGTGAATGACACATGGAACGAATTATTGCAATCAGTGGGAATGAATGATTGAATCTGTAATGTGTTGTTATTTGATGTGCAGTTACAGAACCGAGGGAAGCTAATTGTGAAGATGTGATGGTAGATGGTTTCATTTAAAAGCACTTAGACAGAGATTATTCATAGGTTTGAAAAAGCATTTTGACACAAACATTTTTTCAAGAATTGCATTATATTACATTGTGAAAACTTTCCATGAACAATAGAATGGCTACTTTTTATGATTTACTTTAAGATGTGTTTTACAATTTATAATGAGTAAAATATGTTAATTGAATTAAATCTATTACTTAATGAGGTAATTTTAGGTTAATATAAATGTATGAATTATTTATTATTTAAAATACTTATACTTATACTTAATATATTGTAATGTATCTTTAGGTGTATTTTTTTATTATATTATATAATATTATATTACATTACATTATAAATCCGGTTCTTTGAACTTTCTATTCATCAAAGCATCCTGAAAAAAGTTAATCATGTTTTTCACAAAAATATTAAGCAACACAACTGTTTTGTACATAAATAATAATAATTATAATAAATGTTTCTTGAGCATCAAATCAGCATATTAGATTGATTTCTGAAGAATCATGTGACTAGAGTAATGATGCTAATAAATTCAGCTTTATATTCACAGGAATAAATTACATTTAAAAATATAATAAATATGATCTTTCTATACTCAAACAGAAAACAATAATTTTGAATTGTAATATTTCAACACTGTTTTTGCTGTATTTTAATTTTTTTTTTTTTTTTACTGGCCCCAAACTTTTCCGATATTTTTTATGTTTGTTTTGTTATGTATAACATCTTTGTATTTAATATGGCTTGAATTTATATCCTGAAACATTAAACATTTTTAGTCTTCCAAGTTTTAGTCGTCGTTTTTTCTGGCCAATTACAATTATTCATTTAGCATTTTTATTCATTTAGCATATTTTTTCCACAGCTTTAATCTATCCAGTTTTCTTTTCCAAATGAACACAAACACTAAAGAGGAGAGATGATGGGATCTGTACTCACAGCACCCGTGTGATCACCACTGCTCATCGGGTCAGAACACACTTTCTGACCTCAACCGGATTTTAATCTGATCTCGATTTCTGTGTTTTATCTTCAGGAACATGGAGATGCTGCATCAGTTTCCCTCCTCAACCTGGAGCCTCATGAAGACATACTGGAGGTGAGACAAACCATCCCTGTGTTCACTTCTGGCAAAATCAGCATGCCCTGGTTGAAGACGATTGGGTTACCTCAACATCCATTAACATTAATAATTCAGTGGCATTCAATAATTCTGCTTAGTGTTTGGTGAAAAATCAGCAGTCTGATATAATATCAATGTGGACTACAGATCCGTCTACATGTCTCTGTTGCCGTCTGTCCCGAGCAGGCGAGCCCAGCAACGCAGAGACGCGCGCGCGCCTCCCTCTCGGACCTGTCCCGCGAGGACGACATCGAGAGCCTGACGGTGCGGCAGCTAAAGGAGATTCTCGCCCGCAACTTCGTCAACTTTTCAGGCTGCTGTGAGAAATGGGAGCTGGTGGAGCGCGTCCATCGTCTCTACAGAGAGAACGAACTCAACAGAAGATCCAGTAAGACTCAATGTGACGCATTATTAAGCAAGTTGGACTCTGCCTAAAGTGGTTTGCTTATACTGTGGTTGTTTCTTAAACATCTATAGTGACCTAAAACTATTCATAGGCAGAAAGAGAACGGTAGAGACTTTAGTTGATTCGATACATGTTATTCAATTTCAATAACAATTTAGTTAAATGCATTAGATGCAACAAAATTAGTAAAACTTATGCTGCATCCACCCACAACAGCACAACTGCTATAGATATAACTATGACACAATAAGTATAACACACTACAATACAATACAATAACTTAAGCAACTGAAATGAGGTAATTCATGTAAAAATATTGCACATCTTTATCTTGCAGTGGCCCTATACAATTAGTACAATATATCCGTTCAAAGAGCAATTGAGAGTTCAGTGTTCAGAGTAACAGTATTCAGTTCTTGTATGGGTCTGGGGTAGAAAGTGTTCGCTTATCCGTGATACAATGGACCTGAAGCTCCTACCCGGTCTTTCAGTATTAGCTGCTCTGCTTAGACAACGAGAGCTGCATAAGGCATCCAATGAGGGCAGTCGATGATCTTCTGGTCTGTTCTGATGACCCTCTGGAGTGTCTGGCATACCACAAAAGAGATTCAGGACATCAGCACACTCTTGTTGGAACAGTATACCAACAGTTTTCCCAGCAGTTGATTTTGCTTAATATTCTGCAGAAGTGGAGTCTCTGCTCTACCTTCTTGACTATTGCAGAGGAGTTGGTAGCCCAGGAGAGATCGGCAGAGATATATTTGCCCAGAAACCTTAAAATAGGGATGTGCAATATAACGTTTTTTGATCGTAAACGATAAAAATGTCTCCACGATCGGATTTGAAGAAATTGTAGTATCGTGCTACAGGTCCTTCTATCAGCTGAAGTTCTGGCACCTCCGTCCTAACATACTGTACAACGCCATGTACATTCACATCACGTTAACACAGATGTAGGATTACACTGACTTGACATTGCAGTTATTTACAAATAACGAAAGTTTATTATTTGGGAAAACAGGCCAAAATTATCCAAATATTATAACTGTCCAGTCTGAGACAATTTATTAAGTGGCTTTTTGGAGAAGTTTTCGTTTAAAAACGCTCTCCGTCCACACTAGCATTTTCAGGCGTTTCCCGGCGTTTCAGTGTGGATGAGAAACTTCTAAATTCACCTTACTGCGCATGCGTGAAACCTCACAAAAGCTCACAGATGATACAGATGGAAAAATAAATAATAAAGTTATCGCCCAATTCTTCTAACAGGATCATTTTATTTAGCAAAATATCTCACCATTCACTGATAAAGGTCGTACTCAGCCACCATATGTTTGGTCTAAAACGCAACTGCTCTGTATTGCCGCAGGACAGCAAATGTGAGTACATTTTCTGTCATCTTTACAGTAGGCTACTGTGATATGAAGAACATAGTTATAAGAAGTAACATTTTAGCAACAGTGTAAAAGTGAATCGCACATAATTAACAGGCACAATACCAGTAAACATGAATATCTATTGGTACAACATGGATCACATGACTAAACTTACGTCATCGTTTTCAAATACCTCCGGCTTTACAGTCCACACTACAACGCGAAAACGGCGTTTTCAAATGTATCAGCTTTGGAGAGCGTTTTCCAAAAGCTACGTTTTCGTTGACTTAAAACGCCGTCTCAATGTGGACGGAAGGCCAAAACAGAGAGAAAAATATACGTTTTCAAACGAAAACGTATCAGTGTGGACATGGCCCAAGTTTCAGATGCTTTAGGGATGTGCCCCATTTCATTTTTTTACACCGCAATTAATAGAGATAATAAGACTGACATCAGCAAATACTGGATTAGTCTGCTGTACAGGAGTGTTGAAAGCACATACTGTATATCATTCATTTAAAGGTATGACCGCTGAGATTGACTGGCTGGAAGGATGTCAAATAAGAAAGACCGTGTGTTAAAGGAGTGACCATCAGTCCACCATTTTGAAATTTGTTATACATTTTGATATCTCTTAAACAATTTGGTAGGATATTTGCCTGCATTTTAAAGCCCTAATAATGGTGTTTGTGGGATAAGTGGGGACACAGTCATGAATGTAGAGGTCATAAAGAAGTGGGCTCAGCACAGAGCCCTGGGGGGCACCCGTGCTGAGTGTGAAGGTGGAGGACAGATGGGGGCCTAGTCTAACAATTACCCCTTTCGCACAGAGCATTGATCCCAGAAAATTGCCATATAAATGCTAGAGTGCCTTCTGTGTGAACGCAAACATGTCGATCCCGGGATGGGGACCTAGTAACATTACTAGGACAGTCCTGGAACACACCCTATGTGAAAAAAGGCAGGACCAATGCCATAAGCTGTGTGTCGTAGTGATGCTGCTGAAGCAGAGATCGTTCGTTAGTGGAATGGTGCGTTAGTTTATGATCGAATCAAAAAAAAAGAAGAAGTGTGGTTTCTCGAGAGAGAAATCGCAGATCATAACCAACCTTAGGCACTGTGGAGACATTACACGTCACATCCTGATGTCACCTGTCTTTATGGGATGTGTGTGAACGCACGCACAGATTCCAGAAAATCACTGGCCGTGTGAATGAACCAAAATCAAACAATCCTGGGACACATTATGAGGATATTTTCCGAAATCTCTGTGTGAAAGGGGCTTATCAGTCTGAGAGCGATTTGTTAAAAAAGGCCTTGATCCAATGTCAAATGGAGTTAGCAAGTTTTGTGACCAATCTGAATTCAATCAAAAAATATTTTGATCCCTCTTCTAGAAGATATCATGTAGATGTTTAAGTAGTAGAATAGTACATGAAATGTTCCTTAGGTACTTTATATAACAGACCATTTTATCTTTTACTGGTTATATAATTGGCAAAATAATAAGAGGGAAACTCTGTGGTCAGTTTTCTAGATGTTCTGGCTGAAAACAGAACAGCTGACATCATATAATAAGAGCGACGGATGAGAAAGAACGCAGTCATTTTATCAATGTCTTCGAATCTTTTTGACAGGCTGCATGTGAGAAAAAAACAACATGAAATTGAATCAGTCAAGGAGCAGCCCCATCAGCTGTGGCTAATAGGATTGTGCTCTCCATAAAATTGATTCTTCTCATTTTCTTTTCCTTACAGTGGAAAATGTTAGCAACAGCCTTGCTGCAGGTAAGCCAACCTGTTTTGATATTTTACCTGACAGTATTATTAAAATAATTTTCTATATACTATTAAAGTAGCTATTTGTTAATATTTTGAATAACTTAAAATTTTATATCTTCAGTTTGAATTTTAGTTTGTTTTAGTAATTTAGTTGTACTTTTGTCCGTTTTATTGTTTTATTATGTTTCTATTCAGAATGATGTATTTTAATTTTAAAATAATTTTAGCACTTCTGCTTAACTGTTGCTAAGGCTACATTTCTACATGCTCATTTTTGCTATGTAATTTTACTTTACTTTAGTTTTAGTTAACAATAACAACACTGTTACTTGAGACATTAACCTCTGTTTATTTTGATCGTTTAATATGAAATGTTGTCTGTCGTGATAATAGTGTAAATATAAGCTTAGCACACTATGCTTAACTCCGGATTAATGTCTTAACAAAGGGGTCAGGAATTGGCTAGTTAGCGTGAGTAGTTAGTTATATTATGCATAATATTTAATGCATAAATATTCAAATTAAAACATTAAACCATGATGTACAAATGTATATATCAAAACCTGACTACCTTTGATTTAATTATTAACCCAGTGTGAAAATGGAACAAGATAACTTGGAAATATTTTCTTTCTGGTTAACAATGTAAAGTTTTAAAAGACAATTTTCTATATGCATGTGAGCATTTTGACAGGGCTATCCAATGCTAATAACGCTAACTCTACCATTACTATGTTTGCTGATCAAAGTCATAGCTTACCCTCCTCCTATATGCAATGGAGGTATTGGAGGTAAGACTCAGCCTTTTTAATGCAGCTCCAACATCATCATTACCATCATCTCATTACCATGAATGAAAATTGACTCTTCCCGATGCATGCCAAGAGAGTTTGATATGTGGTTCTCACGTCCATGATCACATTTGTGTCATGAATTGTGCTCCTAATGTGATCTGTCTTTTTATAGCTTGTCACATTACTGTAATTGCACCTAGCCATCATTAATTATAATAATGATTAACACTGCTTGGAAAACAGCCGAAAATGATCCAAAGATTATAGCTGTCCAGTCTGAGACAAAATATTAAGTGGCTTTTTGGAGAAGGACCAAGTTTTAGATGCTTAAGGGATGTGCCCCATTTCGTTTTTTTAGAGAGCAATTAATAGAGATAATAAGACTGACATCAGCAAATACTGGATTAGTCTGCTGTACAGGAGAGTTGAAAGCACATATTATATATCATTCATTAAAAGGTATGACCGCTGAGATTGACTGGCTGGAAGGATGTCAAATAAGAAAGACAGTGTGTTAAAGGAGTGACCATCAGTCCACCATTTTGAAATTTAAAAGTTATACATTTTAATATCTCTTAAACAATTTGACATATCGGCACAACATTTGGTAGGGATCATCAACAGCATGTCATGAAAGTACCTGAGAAGTTTGAACACAGTGCCACCTAGTGTTCTAGAGATATTAGGATTTTTGCAAAAAAACGCTTATAACTTTTTAAAACATTGTCCAAAGTTTGTTTTCATGTCCTTGCGTTCCTTGGCTTATGCCGATTCCGAGGATATCTCATTTTTCATTTCCATCATTTTCTTTGTCCGCCATTTTGAAGTTGTCAAAATCTGTTTGTCCGGTTTTGGCCAAAATATGATCTGATAATCTCTTGACCGAACCGCACAGAAACGACTCGACGGATTTTTTATACTTGCCACCGTTCCCGAGAAATGCCTCTTTAAAGTTGAACGTGCCTGGGTTTCTTGCCTTATGCTAGTTAACTTAGCATGCTAACCAGTTGCTATTCTTTCCAATATCTTTGCTCTTCTGGCCCAGTATCACTGCATGCAGCTATTTTTAATTTCGATTTTTGTTCTTTAAAAAAAATTGCATGCTCATTTTTTCCCCTTTAACAAAATATTCACATTTCTGCTTTTAAATATTTAACATGCATGGCCCCTTATATTTCCATCATAATTGCTTTAATTAAATTAGGGGGCAAGACGTAAACATTATTCAAAAATGCTTTCAATGGAGTATTGAACATGTAACATTTCTGAAAATTGACATCACATTTTTACCCTTCAAAATTTCTTTTAAAATGTCATTGTCAATGCAACTACAGTATGTACAAAAAAAACACAAGTCTTTGGTTTAAAAGTACCTTATTACACATGAGCAGAGATGATTATACCAGATCTCAACCAACCATCCATGTATTGTCTTGCAGATGGTGTGCAAATAGCTCAGCTGGGCGGCGTGGATGAGAACCTGTGCCGGATCTGCATGGATGCCGTGATAGACTGCGTTCTGCTGGAGTGCGGTCACATGGTCACCTGCACCAAGTGCGGCAAGAGGATGAACGAGTGCCCCATCTGCAGGCAGTATGTGGTGCGGGCGGTGCACGTCTTCAAGTCTTAACCACGAGCATCACCTCTACTGAAAGACCAACACACCAGATGGTTCCTGCCGGACTGAGCAGGCTGGGGCCGTGAGTGATCGGGCCGAGAGACTGACCCTTTAGTTTCACACTGGGTAAAGTGGTGGAAACCGGTACTGTGCACACCTTATTTACAAGAGCGAACGTTTACTGTTGCACATTTTTATTTGGTCGTTCATTGACACTTTTATGAGTTTCTGTGGTTGCTAACCCAGGGAAGATGGATTTTAGAGGAATAAAGTATAAAAAAATATGAAAGTTTAAATGGTTTACATTCCTGTAAACTTTTTGGAAATGTGTTATTGTATGTGCAATATAAGAAATCTTTACGTGTGCGAGTGTAGAGACCGATTGCCATTAAGATGCATGTTGTCGTAGCAACAGTGAAGACCAATGGGGGAATGTAGGTGCCAAAGTAGAAATGTGCAGAACGGCTTCTGGTTTATGTTTTTACGTGCTATATTATTAATAAGCGTTTTATTTTCATGTATTGGCATACCACAATTTCATGACACAGGATCAAATGACCAGTTAGCAGTTATTTATAGCAAGATGATAAGAAACGGTATCTTATTTTTTCAGACACACTGGAATCCAGCATCTGCCGTTATGTAGCTTATTACTGGAACCTCAATGACTTTTTTTATCTTGATCAAATTTTGCATTATCTGTCAAATGTCTGGTTTGTGGTTGGTTTGTCTCCATTGTGCTGCACCAACAAGATTCTTAAAGATGTGCTAAGTAATTTTTAACTGAACATGTGCGATGATAATAATAGTGTGGTTATTAAGGTAATGGAAGTTAGGCTGGCTGCCATAAGGAAGGTTCACCTTTATGTAGTCTCATGAGAATACATTATTAAACACATTTGTCCAAAGCTAAATTACTTAGTGCAGCTTTAATTGATTACATGCCTTGGTAGGTTTTATTTACACAATATAATTTTTTCACTGTTTGGTCAAAGATTCTGCTTCGATGTTATTCATCTCCAGCAATACCATGAAAGACATCCGGGTTTTTTTGGGGTGTGTTGTACCACATGGCAACAAAAATGTCCACAAGCGGTGCTACATGGATTTACGCATCACAGTTCTCTATTAAATTTACTCCATAGCAATATTATTTGAGTTGAATAAACTGTTCCTTCCCTTCTTGTGAATATTTATGTTTTCTAGATCAGGTTAAGATAAAGAGGAGGTTACTTGATTCCTCTAAAAGCCATTTGTGGCTGTGAATTCTATAGTTAAATGCAAGTTATTATGTCTGTGGTATTGCCTAGACAAACAAATATAAAGGCAAATTTAATTAATTAAACATGATTTTATATACATGTGAAAAATGTACAAGTATATGGATATATTTTCCTCTTTTCTTCAGTTTTTCTTGCATTTTCTTTTAAATGTTACATCCCCCCTCAGTGTTCCAGTTTTTCCTTAAATGTAAACAAATTTGATTTAGGTGTCTTTGAAATCAGTCCAAATTAATGCTACAGTAGAATTTTGCATTCTGATGTCACGTCCATGTACTTCTATAATCAAGATTGTTTTTAATTTGCTTCTGAAACATCTCCACACCCATCTGCCCAACACTGACACTGTGCTTATGTGTATGTTTCTAATGCTGCTATCTCTAAAAGATGTCACTTGGTAGTAGGTAACTACTCTAGCTGAGCAAACAATGGACAAGACTACACTAAATGACTTAAACTGAACGCTGGAAGACGTTTTGGGATTTGGTCTTTGTATTTTGGAATGTTGAACTTTTTATTTTGGTAATTCCAAGATGATTTATTAAATTAAATAAAATATGGTACCTTGAACTAACAAAATAAAGATTTTACTCATTTCAGTGTTTACTCTTCTTTTCTGAGGCGCAAAATGCTGATTGTCGCCCTCTTGTGGCTGTTTGGTGCAACACTTACAGTCATAGGAATAGAATACATTTCACTCAGTCAGACGTCAGTTGATAAAATATACTGTATATGACTGGCACAATACTCCGATATGGTTGCTAGTTATTCTGGAGAATAGATTTGTCAATGTAAGCCTGTCTGGTAGCCTGGATATTCAATTGTAAGTCTCAACTCGAATTGCAAAAACATAGGCGAGAATCAATCGTAATATATGATTCTTGTATTCTTGAAATAATTTTATGATCATTTTGTACACAAAAAAAAAAAAATCAAGTTGTTCACACAGTCAAGATTCCGTTAAGCAAAACCTCAATACTGGAAAAAATAACTATTTTTATTCAGGTCAAACAGTGCAAATACGTATTTCCCCAGATATATACATATTAAAGAAGCCAAGGTAAGTAATATAGTCGTATTGAAAAGAATGTATCTGTAGAACATCTAATAACATTAAAGAAACATCACATCTTAAATTAACATTACAGAAACATCTGCACAGTTACTATAGCTATAGATAGGAATCTGCTTAACTTCCTACTGCGTAGAAAAAAAGAAACCTTGTACTGACTGAATACGGTCAATAAAGTCTAAATATATTTATACGAGTGCATTTAATACTGCACATAAAGTGTGAAATCCCTTCTGATACAAAAATTAATACTGCATGAAGCTTAACGTTTGCATGGTAACGAAAAAAGCACATGCATCTTGAATTTTCTTTACTAAGAAAGAAAATAACAGTCCGTTTTATCACTGCAACACTGTACTGTGACTATCATTTTTTTTATATAACATTTATGCAAAATATATGGGTAAACATGCCTTTCAACAGCATTTTAACGTTGGCACTCTGCCAGCTGTACCTTGTAAACCTTAAAAAAATTAATAAATGTGTGCCATAGTAGCACAATGGATTTAAAAAATAAAATTAAAAAATATTGCAAGGCAGAACTGGCCACTTGAGATGAATACATTTCTTCACTTGTTCAGGCATTTGCTTGGAGTGTGTTGTTTAGCAATTAGCCATTTTTCTCTGCTGGTTTTCTGTTGAGTGTGTTAGCCTCCACACATCCTCTGTTGTAAAAGTGTAAAAAAAAAAAAAATGGGGGCGAGATTGTTAGTTCCCTGGGTTGTTGTTCAAGTTATTGTCTGTCTTTGTTGACTAGCTCAGTTTGCGCAGTAGTTTTTCCTCAATAAGTCCGAACTGCACGCTGACAGACATCTCTGCGATGAACTGCTCGCAACCCTCTTTGGTCACCTGTTTGCAGTACCGCAAGTCAATGTGACAAATGTTTCCGCAGCGCTTGAAGTAGGTTAGTGACAGGTCTGTAACTTTGTTACAAACTGTGGAGAAAAGAAAAGGTAATTTAGAGCCCATAATGTCAATTACTCAGACTTACATCGGTTAATGCTTGACCGTAGAAGCAAAGTGAAGAGTTGTGACTTTGTGTCATGCTTTTCCCAAGACTCAATCCATCAAATGTCAAAATAGTAATCTTCCCAGATCAAGGTGAGTTTGTGCATATATATATATATATATATATATATATATATATACACACACACACACACACACACACACACACACACACACACACACAGTATGCATGGTTGTTTTCCAGCCCACTCAACTGTCCGTTAGCGTGTCTAACCTGTTATGTGAGGGTTTTAGTATTTCCTGCATACCTGACAGGTTGATGTGAGTGAGAGAGTCTCTGGTTGTGGTGCCGGCTGCTGTGAGGATGTTGACGCTCTGGTCAGTGATGTGGTTACAGTAACTAAGGTCCAATTGAGACAGTGAAGGCATGTGTTTTATGATCAGCTTCAGGGACTCATCTGTGATGTCCAGACCAGCTAGACAGAGATCCTCCACATTCCTCAGTTTACTTCTATTGTCCAATTGACCTGGGAAACAGAAATAAGCTTGTTTTTTCCAAATCAATTTTTAAACAAGGTAACAGAAATGGTACTATGCTACTTGCTGTGTACACATAGGGCCGCTATGAATTTGTAAAATAAGAAGAAAAAGAACTTCTAAAGGGTCAAAAGTACACGTTTGCCATTGAACAAACGGCAGTTAATGCTATCATTCAGTACCTGGTCTGTTGTCTGTTGGCGGAGAGAGTAAGTCTCTTATCTGATTGTCCTTGAGTCCCTCTACCCACTGCACATCTAGAGTTCTTAGCAAAGGACAACTGGATGTGCATAAAGCAGATACAGCTGCCCACGAGCAGCCTGCCAGCAACAAAACCCTCAGACCTGCCAGAAAACCAACACAAAGTAGTAATACAAGTATTGGACTTGAGAGTGGAGTTTGCATTCATCAGGGATGCCCGTTTCTGATTCTGTTTCTGGAAATCTACATTCATGCAGAGTTAATTAAGATCTTAATTAGCTTTTCAGGAAGGTAGATATCCAAGGTACAAGACTGAGGTATAGAGTACATACACACAAAGGATACACCATCAGGAGACAATCCAGCTGTACTGTTAACCTGAGAAGCATTGAAACAAAACGGTTTCCATGTTGAACAAATTGGTAAGTAAAAATGTGATTGTACCAGGTAATCTGTTGATTAGCCAGCTGAGCTGCTTCTTGGAGATGTTGGTCCAGCTCAGGTCCAGGGAGACCGGCTGTCTTCGGATAATGCCGCTCAGCATGAGAGGAGTTATCGACTTGCACCGGTTAAGATCGATCTTGGTCCACAGTCTTTTATCACAACACCTGAGATCAAAAGACAGAAGACTTAATCTTACTATATTACCAAGTTGAGTTTAGCACTTGCTTGGAATACAAAACTTCAAGGATGCGAGCTACTTAAAGTCACTATTGAAATTTAAATTCATTCTTGTGACCCAAATCCAATTCCGTGTTTTCATTTTCATTGTTCAGGACATAGGTTAGATGTGTGGTTAAGGCTGAGAGTAAGGTAGGGCCCACCGTAGACCAATAAAAACACATTCATGCTCACTTAGTATTGCAAGAAAGGGTAGACCTCTAAATGTGTGTTGCAGTATAAAATCTGTAGTGCAAAGGTAATTTAAAAGCACAGCATATGATAATGCTTTCTTTCCTAATTTCTGTAAGACATACCATCTGTTCCAGGTCTTGCAGACCTGCATGCAAACACACAGGTCTCGATGTGCGAGGTGGCTGAACACTGCCATCCACACCTCTCTGTGCATGATGTGATTCTTGCCATCATCTAGAGGCAGACGGTCTGGCGGGGGGCTGATTGGAGGGGGACGAATGACATGACGCTCCATCTGAACACATTTCGGTGGAGAGCGGCAAGGTGCTGGCCGGAAGATAGGGGTAGGCGTAGTCCTGATCCAACTCGCCGGGGACTGTGCTCGCAAGGATCCGTTTAGCTCCCGCTTAGGGCCCAGCCAGTCTCTCAGATGGCTGCTGCCATTATTCAGTGGTTTTCTGTCCTCTCCATCACTATCTGGTTCTGACTTCACTGTCCTGCTGTTTTGATGAGCCAGACAATCCTCCGTCTTTTGGATTTCCTGGTTGAGTTGTTTGCTCAGTTCCCTGCTCAGTTCTTTGTTGGGAAGGCGAGGTTTACGTTTGGTTTTTCGCTGGATACTCAACTGTGCATCAACACCTGTGTCGTTGCTGGGCCCCGCCTGGGTACAGCATCCCTGTGATTGGTCCGCTTCCCATGTAGCAGAGGTCTTGTGTAAAAGCTTCCCATTCTCCTCTCGGCTACTCTTCTCTTTCATTGTCTCCTCTTCTTCTTCTTCCTCCCTTTCATCATCTCCATCGTCCTCTTCTGAGAGTACAAAACTGAAGGGTCTCCTGTCTAGTTCTTGTATTTTATCCTCATCATACTCCTCATCATCCTCTCTTTCTGTCTTGATCTGTCCCAGGACATTAGAGGTCGAAAGAGCATCAGGCTTTGAGCGCTTCTTCTGTGGATTTAAAAGAGGGTCAAAAGACATACTTTGCAAAAAATATTATGTCATCTCTTATTTGCTTTTACTTATTCATTCTTGCTACCTTTTTCCTGACATTGGAATCTGAGTCGGAGTCCTTTTCAAAGAGTTTTCTCTTCCTGCGGAGTGGGTTGTCCTCCATTTTGGGGGAACGTTTCTTAAATATGTCTTCTGACTTGCAGGTAGGATTGTCCTCTCGTTCTGTCTTCTTCTTCATGACAGGTGAAAGAGTAGGGGTGTAGGACTCTGTAGACATGTTTGAGTCCAGCTCTTCCTTTAGGTCCCGGATCATTCGCTGCTCTTTGAGCAGAGAGCCAGGGAGATTGGAGGCGTACTTAAACCCTGGGCCTCTTTTTTGCTTCGTGGCCAAAAGGTGGGAAAGAATACAAGACGAATTTATATCTAATGCATTTAATCCGAAAGGTCATTTTTATATCTTAATAGTTAACACTACCATCATTTACATTTTATGAAAATTATTGAACCATTGTTTTGTGTGTCATTAGGTAGGACAGTGATACTTACTTTCCCTATCTTTCCAGCATGATTGCATTTTGGACACTCCCAGCAATTTGGCAACTCATCATTCACAACGCCGCCACCATCCTTCTCCTGAACAACAGAACAGAATAAGTTTCTACTCAACAGAACAGGAGACAGACCACATTGCATGTCTAAAGTGATAAGACAAAATGTAAAATATTGTTTTTGCCATTATGGCTATCACAGTTTTTAATTCTTTGGTGGCCTGATTAGGAAGACAACCTTCAAACATGCTGGATGGAGGATCTCATTGCAGATAGAGCACTCCATGAGCATCCAGTTGAACTTGTCCTCCTCATTCTCTACTGTGTCTTCTTTCCCAGCCTCTCCACACACCAGACACACAGCAGTGTGAGGTAGAACAGGCTATAAAACACGCAAAAAGCAGCAATTAGCTCTTCCAGACGTCATTCAGCAAATCAAGGGTCAAATCTGATGCTGAATACCCAGACTGACCGCTATGCACTGTCTCATGATGCAGGACTGCTTCATGCGGCCTGGTCCACCAAACTTCTTCATGTCCTTGCAGAAGTGGCACTCCCCACACTCTTTGCGCGTACATGCCTCACACTTCCTGCAGCGTGTTCGCCTGCGCCGGGCACTAGATGAACCACGACTGGATGAGAGCTTCACTCCACCTGCTGTCGAGCATGGAGCAGCAGATGGAGATGAGCCCATCTTGGGTTTTGGCCGATTAGGAGGCCGTGCCTGAAACATACAGAACATCAAAATTATTTTTACAAGGAAAATGAGAAACATGATTAAACTATATTGAGGTCTCAAAATGATCAAACAAAAGTGATTACTAAAAAAGTTAGATAAAATACAAGTTAAAAGTCGTACTGCATGACCCATTTTCACATGTAGTTAACTGAACATGTTTGGAAACCAGGACATGGTAGACACAATCTGTTTATGATCTGCTTGCTGACTTTAGCAGTAAGGCAATGAAATGCTACACAGTCAAGGGAACACAAACATAATGAATGCTTCACAAACCTATCAACTTTCGGACACCACACTCGGAGAGTGGGTTCAAATGGTTCAGTTTTAGTTGTATGTGCAGTTATGCAAATTGTTTATATGCCCTCGAGGCACTGAAGAACAGCAGCACTTAAAATCATTTAAAAAAATTACTACATGAATTCCGATAAAATCTGCCAACAGCTAAAGATAAGTCAGGATACAACTGCAGGAACATGCATTAAACCAGTCAATAAATATTGAACATTATTATTCCTCCTAATAGCATTTATGATAAACATGAACAGCATTTCCTTACTAGAAACAAATATATTCCAACATTAATGAATATAAGCATAAGTATTTGCCATAAGATCTCCTTGATGTGAAGAACCTTCCATTATTGATTGAACATTTATTTGTCTTTCATGTTCTTCTTGGCCATCAGACCAAAATGGCAACAGTGCACTTAGACTATAAATCATAAGTGAGTTTAATACATACACACTTTTATACTCCCAAGCAAGTCAAAGGGAATTATTCTCCAAATAGCACTATTCGACATCCCCTGGGTTGCCATGCCCCCATTATATCAAGTCATGGCACGACTTTCCTACAGCACCATGGGACACAAGGTGATTGATGGGAATAAATCTGGCCTCCACCCTTTTTATGAACCTTCAGTAATGGAGAGGAAAACACGAACAATCGCATTAGCCAGAGGGAGAAAGTGCAACCCGACAATAGGTACTTTTCTTATAAACAGCCTAAGTGGATTTCTCTGCCTTTGAGAGTTGAGATTAGCTCTTCAGATGGAGTCAAAAGTCCTGTTTGCACAGAGCTTAGGATTTGATGCTTGTAGCAGAATTGATTTTTTCCTCGCTAGAGTCTTTCCTGCATGGATGAAATGCTGTTTAGTGGAGAGAGAAAAAAAACAACATACTGTTGAGTTCCTGCTGAAATCAGAAAGCAGAAACTTCTGTTTCACAACATCTCAGATGTGATGTGTTATTAAACTGTGTTAGGAGGAAAACAGAAGCACGAATTCAAGCATGTGGTCAGCAGAGCCGGGGGAGAGGGAGATAGTTATGTGGCTGCCAGTGGGGAAAAACATTCCAGGCCAAATCTAATATCTCTTGTTAATGTGGTGGAGGTCGTGATTTTGCGTATGTAAGAGCTGCTTTCACCCAGATTAAAGACAAGACCTACAGGACCACCACTCAGAATCCAAGGTTCCAAGTAGAGGTCAACCAACTTATCGGTTTTGCCAATAACATTAATTCTTTTGGAACTATTGGATGTTGGCAAATATCTATGCTGATTTTTCTTTATTTTTTGCTCGGGCGACACTAGAGTATGACACCAAAAATAAATCACAAACTCCTTGTGGGGTTAGCTGTATCTAAATCTCTCATCACTATATCCATATTTTTATCCACACTTTAATGCACATTTTGCCATTTTGCCATTTTTAATTTGAATAAAATTTAAATGTTTAGAGCAAATTTAAAAAGCCAAACAGAGGAGGCTTATCAACAGTCACTTGACTGATTTTACTGTTGAAATATAAACTTATCAAAATGAGTAAATGTTTCACATCTTAGTTCCAAGCCAAACTCAGCTATAAGCCATCACAACTGAGTGTGCTTGTATGACATGATAGATTAATACCTTAAACAGATTTGCTTGCTGTCATTAGAGCAGTTTGCAGACAAGGTCAAAAATTATAGGCTGCATTCATCATGTTATAAAAACTACTTCAGAGATGAAAGACCTCTAAGACAGGATTACTATAAATATTAAGGGCAGTCATGGATTTTCCTTGCTGTCTGGGATAGATGCGTGTGCGAAAGAAATACATATCCATAGTAAACAAACAAGCTGACTCGAGCACTTTGTATGTTATACCGTCATTAAACCAGATGATCTATATAATTGTCCAACATAAGAATATTATTCAAATTAATATTAATTAAAATTATTTAGGAAAAGCAACAGAAATATTAAATAAAAATCACACCCAGTTTCAGGGACAATGAGTTGGCAAACTTTAATTGGTAGGGCGTGAAGTTACACTTGATATTTAACACTAAACTCACAAAACTGGATGAGGCAGATATCAGCTAAATAAAGTCTTTTCACTGTACCAAAAATAGCACAATACAAAAACACATACAAAGGTCCTAAGCAAAAACTGGAAGTTAACTGATGCAAATCACAAACTAGCTTGATCACTACTGCATCCCTGAGAAAGTCACTTATTAAGTTAGTAAGGAACTGTTTTGAAGGTATAAATTCTATAAACATTCTCTCAAAATTCAGTTATATATATATACAAACATGACCTGTGTAGGGGTCAAGACTCAAATAGTGTCCAAGACCAGATGTGTTGCTTCCCAAAAAAAAAAGAAGTTACATCTTATCCAGAATACACTTAAAATTTAATTAACTACAGGTCCAGGACTAAATATGTTCACAATAGGAACATGTCTGAACTGTTTTTACTCACGCTGGTTCTTTGTCTTGCCCCTCCCCCATGCGCTCATCTTGTAGGACCGGCTCAAAGAGGCCCTTGTTGGGCTTTGGCCAAAAACAGTTAAAAATATCCTTGAGATTGAGGAAGTTGAATAACACAATGATCTATACAAATATCAGACCGAGCGGTGAGAGTAAATGTACTCAATTGGACAAACATACTTTTGTACGTTTTTATAAACAGAAAGAGATCCTCATTTCATCCTATTAATGGATGATTAAATGATAAAGATCTAGCAGCTGCATCCTTTCCTCAGTGCTGTCGACATTTGGGATGAAAAGCGTTGTCCATTTATCTAGAAGAGCAATACAAAAGGATTCACTGGAAGAGATTCAAAGATTCGCCCAACCCCAAGGATAAAACAACGAAGGGAAAGTCTCACGTGGACAGTCGTGCAAACAGACATATGCAAAGTAATCAAAGAACCAACACGCCTTCGAAACACCGCAGTGTGCATTAAAACATCAACTGTGTCTGATACACATACTGAAAGTATGTGTAGCTGCTGGCATAGCTAGTAATATCAAAACTTCCTCAAATGAAGTGTCACCAATTTCACTTTCTTCTGCAACTTCTGAAAGTACCTAACAACACCTTACAGAATCATGTAATGCAACTTTAAATTCAGGTTTCAACAATATTCAACAAGAATTCAACAATATTCATTTAAGCAAAATGGCACAAAAAAAGGTGACCCTTCTATTGGAAATAAACAATGTCAGACTGAACCAAAATGAGCAATAGGCTGAGTAGAGTCAACACTGAATTCTCGTGCTAGTCATATGTAGTTATCAGTGGTCACCATAAACATTTCTGACAGCTCCATTATCACGTGTACTTCAGTTACACATGCAAATACACACAATACAATATTACAGCTGCATGCAGCCAAATTGCATCTCCTGTCTTTAAGTCTAAGGACCTGTAGGTCCAGCTTAACATTGCTACCTGCTCAGCATCCGAGTTCTCATAATCCTCCTCGTCAGCTATCAGCGACATGGCCATGGCTCTTAGAGTCCTCTCAGTGCTTGGCTAACTGACATGGCTGTAGCTCCGGCTTGCTACTGGCTGTGAGACGGCACAGCCCTCCCTTCTGTTCCTTAGCCATCAGAGCACACAGACTAGAGCAAGACATGCTCATGAATATGCAACAGGGGGAGTTCCAAGAAGTGGGAAGGGAGGAGAGCGGTAGAGCCAATGGGTGTGCAGTATGCAAAAATAGGCTCTTTAATATGTGCCAACACAGCTTGGAGACAACCAATAGGAAGAGGGCATGCAGAACAGAAGTGTTACATGTTCAAACAGGGTCATGAGTTAAACAAGAGAGGCCAGTTGGGGCAGTATAAGGACAGATGGTATTTAATCACAAAAGACAGACACAATGGAGGCGAAAATTCAGCAGCTGGGCTTTTAATACACAAGACAGTTTTAGTGTTGTGAAGTGGAGGAGTACAAAAGCCATCATCCAATCGTGTGTCTTACAGTCAATAGGGAAATAAACTAAAACAAGTCTATACACACAGATTTGCGTGTTATTGGTCAAGGTCTAATTTTGGGGACTGGCAACCCTTGCCTTGTGTCTGAAGCCGAGTCATCATTCCAGTGAAATACTAATGTAAAGCATTGCTTTACCTTTTCAAACTCAAATACAGAAATTGCATCATATTTCCACAGAATCTAACTCACAACACAAAACTATTTTGGTGGTACAACAACAAAAATACTTAGTGACGTCAAAAACCCACTTCAATTTCAACAACTACTGCAAATCACAAATCAAGCTTAAAGAAAATAAATCAGGAAGGAATGGAGACAGGAAACCGTTTCATAACACTCCATATCGGTTTTGCTGTTATAATAGTTAACCAATGACAAAGATTAATATGCAAATCATATAAATAACCTTAAAGAACAGGTTAAAGAATCTTGCTTAGCCACATATTTATGATTCAAATTGCTCTGCATAAAGATTCATACCTTGCCTGTCTTCTTCGGCCAGCATACAATAGGAGAACCAGTGATTGCCAACTTTGGATTGTCATCTGCATGTTCCTTCAAGACAACCTGTTCAAAAAGCAGAAAGGACAGAATGAAAAATAACAAAATATTTTTAAAAAGTTCAGACACCAAACAATCAGGTATAATAATTTTTTTGAGAATGATGAAAACCAAAAACATTATTTGTATTTTATTTAAATATAGCTTAATGTTTTAAAACATTTTAAATATAAAACAATTAATAATTGACCTAAAAATCATCCTTTATATTTGGCATAAAGGAGTTCAAGGAGATGCGTTTTTTTTTATTTTATTTTTTTTATCTTGTGCATATTGGAAATGTGTACGTGGTGTAGCCATGCACATAAGCTATGTGTTCATTCCACCTATTTTTATGTACATTTCAGATATTGCAGCAGGTGTTTACTTCTATTTATTATTCCTCATAAAAGGAAAAACTGCAGTTTGCATCAGTCAGGAGGCAGCAATGATGATGTCAATTCAAGGCATGATGTGAGAGACATAACAAATGACAAGTGGAAAATGTGTAAAGACCTTCACGTCATCTAGCAGTGCTTGTGGATCCTCGATGCCCTCTGGAACACACCTCTTCGTCTCTGGAAGGGATTCCAGCTTCTCCACCAGGGCTTTGAGTCCACTCAACTCAAACTCTGTCAAGTGGGTCCATTTCCCCGAGTGCTCTGTTCCAGGTGAGCCAGACGGAGTCTTGGGACACTCTGAAGGGAGGGACTTGGAGCTGTCATCAGAGTCATTGGCTGGGGGTTTGAAGGTTTGATAGGGAGGGACAGCTGAGGAGGGCTGGGTCACCCCCTCTGTCCTCTCTAACTGAGTCTCACACGAGTTCTCCTCCATGTCCAGCCGGGGAACAGTGATGAGACACTCGGTTACAAGCTTGGGTTCAGCTAATTAGAGTCAAAAGAGAACACATGCTACTAGGAAAATCTTCCCGAAATCACCAAAAAGTACACAAAAACCAGAAGACATCATGAGCAAGACTAGGAATCATCTTGATAAATGTTGGTACGAGTGAAATAGGAAAACATGATAGGAACTTGCATGTACTCTGAGATTGAAAATGCAAAGGGCTCATTTAAAAGATTGGCTCACTACTTCGGAGTTCAGTAAGTGTGATCAAAATTGACACTCATAAATCCTCTCCAATAAATATGTATGGATCGTTTCTGCAGCTTACACAAGTCCACACTTAAAGTTAAAACACTTGTATTTCAGTCCTACTCCCGAGAATCATGTCCCACTCCCACTAAAAATAAGTCATATTTCTTTCCCGCTCCCACTTGAAGCTTTTATGTTTTGTCCCTATCCAGCCCACAAAGCCCTGCAAGTTGAGATCTATGCTGATTTTTGGTCCTGTTTCAGTATGATCCAGTGTCATAGATAAAAATATCTGAAAAAAAAAAATCCATAGATTTACTCGCTCATAGACCCTCCCCTAGAAGAAATCAGGACAGAAGTGGTTGAAAGAAGACTAAAGAGAGGGATTAAAACACCAGGTGTAAACGGAAATGTGTCTCCCTCATCTACTTGTTGTGATCCGTTCAACCAAAACGCATCTTAATACCAGGTGTAAAGAGGACCCAAGTTGCTGTGCTTTTGGTTGCTAGCAGACAGTCTGTATCAGGTGGTGGATTGAGCAAGCTTTGTCCTTGAACACTGAGTCTGAAATTCTCGTCCAAAATACAGAATGGGGTCTGACATGTTGATCCACTTCGTCTCTCTTCCTCTCTACGCAATCTTAGGATTGGATGGTCCCAATATTTCCTCTTTTCTCTTTTTAAGAACAAAGAGGACCACAAAATCATCCTCACTGCTTGAAGACTCCAATTTGTATTGTTTTGTACATTTTTTCGCAACAGATTAATTCATACGCATCGGACTCAATGTGCAAGGTTTCAGTGCGTGATGAATTTTTAGGATGACTAATACGAAAAAACGTAGTGTGCAAGGACCTTTACCGTCAGTGCTCCCATTAGTAGTTGCCACATCATATTATAGTGCATTTGCAAAAACTTGAACTGTCAAATTCCCAGTGCGCTCCGTCAATCAAAAATGACTTCTTGTTATGTTTGTCACTGCAAATTGCTGTCAGTTTAGCCAACTCACCAGCGTGACCGCGTAACTCCAGGCTGAGGTGCGAACGTCTGGTCAAGCAGTTCACGTACCTCTCCAGCACATACCAGCACATCTCATAGAAGAAAGGGTAGCGGAATTTGGAGTGCACCTGAAACCGATAAATAACACTGTTATAAACCCTGGAACACTTTTAAAAAATTACTGTTCATTGTTAGTTCATGATACCTAATGCATTAACTATTGTTTAAAAATAAACCCTTATAATCTAAACTATACATCTATATATAAAACTAATATAACTGGCTTCACAATAGATGGCTCTCACAGTATGAGAAAAATTACAACATGACTAAGATGCTTCTCATGCACATATCTTTCCATTCCAGCTCCTCTCCAGGGAGGAAACTCACATTCTCAGAGTTATGGAGGGCTTGTGCTCTCATTCCCTCATACCTCCTTCAGCCAGCGCTAAATTTAGAGCACTGCAATAACGCAGCCCCTGGAACAACAGAGCCAACGCCACAATCTCTCTTCTTCTCTGCCTGCTCTGTCTAGCAAATATAAAAATAGCCCGCCCCACCGGCTCTAAGCCCTGCAGAGCACATCAAAGTGTCCTGGAGGTTCTGCAAGCAGAAAGTGAGAGACCACAACTGGTTTGTCACTTTGAAATGTCACAACACAGCAAAAGTGTCCAGTGCTGTCTCTAAAACTGCCTTTTCACTGTCAGCAACTGAACCACTCAGAAGCGAGAGGACTGAGATTCTGTTTTCAGGCTCAGTCCTCTCTAATTTATGCAGTTTGGGATCATACTCTAACCTAGCTGTGGGTGCTATTTTAGTGTTATTTATATACTATTATAGTATTTAATTATAGTCTGATTTAGCTTTTATTTTGTTATATGTTCAGTTTTAATTTTAGCTTAAGTAATTTTGTTGTGCTTTTATCATTTGTATTAACCTATCTTTGTTTTTGTTTTAGTTTAGGTAATTTTATCACTTCAACTAAAACCTATTCATTAAAAAACAAACAAAAAAACAGTTAGTTTCCAATACAACATTTCTAGTTTTTGTTTGTTTCACTTTTCATCTAATATTTATATTACATTTTATTTCAGCTTTATTTCAATTACAAAATTGATTTTTAATGGTTTAAGTTTTAGTTAACAAGAGGTTCTGGTGGTGTCACAGGGAAAATATTGTCCATTGTGCCTCAACCTCTTAGAACTGCCTTAGATGGCATTTACAACATACTCAGATCAAAAATAAAGATAACTTCCAAAAGATCTTGCCTTCCACATCCATCAAATTAAAAAGACAAATCCTTCAATGCTGACTGATGAATCAAGAATTTTTTTTAATAAACGCTTTACCTTTGTTCTGTTCTCAATTTCATAGACAGTGAGCTGCATGGGAACGTTAAAACTGTGTAGAATATTCCCGCCAAACACCAGGGTGTCCTCTGGAGTGTAGACAGCATGGATCCAACCTACACACAATAGAGAACAAAAATGTGAATGCTCAATTTTTTAGCAAAGAAATTGTTGTCCAACGGATTCATAATTTTCTGCTCTCAAACGTCATTCTCCATCTCATGTGCATCACTAATGTCAAACATGGCACTATTTTTGAATTTGAACACAAACACGAATGACATTTCAGGGCTTCAGTGGAATGACGACTAGTAAAATAATGGCAAATGTTTTTGAAACAAAAAGCCTGTTGAATTGCACTACTTAAAAAAAAATATGAATTGTATTAACCATGTTTGCATTTTAATACATTGTATTTTTAGGACTTGAATTTTCTATTGGTTCAAATTTGACATGGTTGAATATTTAAGCAGTGAATATTTCAATTCAAAACATTTCAAACACATTTTCATTATTAAAAATTCAATAATCCATATTCACCCTTCATATTTCACTACCAAAATATTCAAACTTTTTAAAAATACAACCTATAATATTCAACAGGCAATTTTCGGTCCATTTTATTTCGCTTTACAAATTCGCTTCCACAAATTCAGTGGTTCAAATTCGACAGTAAATTCAACATTGACATCCAGGAACTGCAGGAAAAGCAGTAGATTACCGAGCATACCTGCTGTTAGTCGACCTCACCAGTCCATGCATTTACCCGCCCATGAATCCTCTTCTCAAAGAAATTAGCGCAGAAGTAGTTAAAAGCGGACAAAAGAGACGGATTAAAACCCCTGGTGTAAATGGGATTGTGTCTTCCTTGTCTACTTGTGATCCGATCGACCAAAACGCATTTTAATACCAGGTGTAAACAGGGTCTTAGATTGCGGCCGCATGCTGATTTGCCATGTTTATTAAATCTGTCCCTTTGAATATAGAATTTCTCCTTTTGTGTTACACAAAAAACAGCAAAAGCACACGGATTTGGAAAAGTGAATAAGCAACAACAGAATTTACATTTATGCATTTGGCAGACACTTATACAAAGTGACTTTCAATGCATTCAGTTCATGCATTCCCTAGGATTCTAACCTATGACTTTGGTGTTGCTAGCTCCACGCTCTACTGTTGGAGCTACAGGAACGTTTTCCTTTAATATGTGTACGCAAGCTCAGTGTGTCACCTGAAGGTATGAAGAACGTGTAGCCCTGTTTCAGATCTACTCGTTGACAGCTGTCTGCACGGTCACCCAGGAAGACATCGCTCTGTTTGCCTGACAGCACCCAGTCCTCATACAGAGACAGATTGTGTGAGCTTGGAGGAATCAGCCAAAAGACCTGAGGAACATGAGATAGAGAGAAAAGCAGGTGTGATTCTAAACTGGGATCTGATTTTTTTTCTTTGAAATGAATAATTCATAACCTCTGGTCAGCATTAATCCTTTATGTGCAAGTTATTTATCACTTCCATTTATGCACAGCCAGACATACAGTGTGATCCAAAAGTAAAAAAAAGAAAAAAAAATGGATTTTGACACCATTAAATCAAAAAAACATTACGATGTGGTGATTCCTCACTATTTCTGGGTTGCAATTCTGACATTTTCACTTAAATTGTTGCCAATAATAAAATATACAGTACAAAATTGTATTAAATAATTCAAATTTCACAACATTTTCACTAATGGTCTTGGACGATTACGCCACACTGTATGTTTAAGAATGTTAATAAGCCGACAAACATGGCATCCAAAATATAGTAGGCACTACATTTGGTTTGACACTTACTTCACACCATTAAATAGTATAAATGTGTGTAGTATGAATGAAGTTCGGACTGCATATGCCATGTTGTCATCGTCAAGTGACCTATGGCTTCAGGTTGCTTCACCCCTATTCACAACTCCTTTCCCATGGCCTCGTGAAAGTAATTTGTCCATCAAATGCACACTTCAGAATCTCGCCGGAAGTAGCAAGTTCTTTTCGTCTACTGTTTTCCGAATACTATGTATTTGGACAGACTATTTTGGCGTACTATTTTTAACCCATATAGTTATAGTAGTGAAGTATTGATAAAGTAGGGGAAGTAAATTTCGGACGCAATGATACAGTTGGGTCCAAAAGTCTTTTTTTTTTTTTTTTTAATTCCATTTAACCCCCTTGCTGTTCGCGTGCTGGTCAAAAATCACACTTTTTTATGAAATGATTATAGGCTACTACATTTTAGTTCGTTAATGTTTTTTATTATTAAGTCCCCCTGTGGTGAAAATCAAGTTTTTAATGTCGTTTAAGTTATATGTCTATGTGGTGTTTTTAATGTGCTTTAGACAAACGTGCAAATTCATGCCAGCGCCATTGATTGAATTGAGTATTTTCTCCAGTGAAAACAAGACGCGGTTTGAAATCGCTGGTGTTACTGAAATCACAAACTACCTTGTAACCAATCAGGTCAACGTGTTGGCGGGCTTTAGCATATCATAATCGCGAGCTAGCAGGGGAGTTTTCAAAGATGCCAGGTTATCCCGGTAATGTATTTTTTTTTTTGTTGATATGAAAAACGGGTAGATTTAGCAATATAGCGGGTGTATGATGTATATTACGATGTTATGATGAACTACATGCCTTTATCCACTGACGTTCTGCGTTGTTCAAAGCGTTTCTGATGATGGTTAGAAAGCAGACTGAGATGGCGCACGGGAACATAGTTTGTGTAACATTAGCAACACATTATTAGCCGTTTGATAACATAGTCAAGCTAAATTCTAATCATATGAATTACCGTTATGTGACCGACGTTGTAAAGAGATACGATTGTGCAGCGTTTACCTCAGTAAATTGACCGTGACCGAGTGAATCTGTGTGTGATTTGGCGAAAGTGGAGGCGGGGCTAATTAGCATATTCATCCACGTGTATTAAATGAAGCAAGGATGTAGATTTAAATTCAAGCTATTTTAAGGCATGAAGAATTTTTTTTACAGGAAAAAAACGTTTAAATGTCATTTTAGTGATCAAAGATGAATTTTAAGGGATACAATTATTGACTACAAGGGACTTTAATATTTTGGATGGTATGGTACTAAATTACATTTGTAATAATCCATGTATTCACCTTTTGAGCATGTACATGAAAATGAAATGTCCAACTTAAACTGTCATAAATCTTAAATGCGTTGGAGCACACTCTAAAGTTTGGTCTTCTTTTAAAGACGACAAATTTTAGTAAATTTTTGTAAAATTTTTAGGGCTGTCAGTTAAACGCGTTATTAATTATCAAATTTTTTATCGCGCGATTAACGGTCTTTTTGGCCTAGCAAACTTAGTAGTTTTTTTGAAAGCGCAAGCGGATCCAGCAAGACAACAGGCACGCCGCACACACTCGTTTGGGTTTGCGAGCTGGCCAAAGAGTAGGTTAACGTTACGTTTTGAGTGGATGATGAGCGCGAGACGCCGAAATGGATGCCAATAAGATTCTGAATGGAAAGTTTACTTTTAAAAAGTTGCCAAATGGTTCCATTGACGAGACCAAAGTGATCTGTGTGTTTTGTCGTTGTGAACTGAGCTATCATCATCGCAGCACGTCCAGTCTGAACTACTACTTCATGGCCAAGCACACACACACACACACACACACACACACACACACACACACACACACACACAGCTGATGCGCATGCTCCGCTCCCTCGTCAATATCAGGACCTCGTCAGTATTTCTTTCACCCTTTTATTGATGGACAGTGTTACGTTGTGTGAGAGATTATTTGCTCCAAGTGAGAATGTTAGTGTGAAATTGAACACAGTAAGTTATATGCCAATGTTGTTTTCAATAAAAAACATTTGCACAAAGCAAGCCGATCCACTTTTCCATGTTGATAAGAGCATTAAAATGAGAAAAAATAATGGGACAAAAAGATATCAAGAGACATTTAGAATAGATAAAAATATGCGATTAATCGCAAGTTAATAATTACATTAATGCGATTAATCGCGATTAAATATTTTAATCGTTTGACAGCACTAAAAATTTTACATTTACTGTTATGAAAAATCCACAAATATAACTTTTTTATAAATATATATTTTCCAAAATATGTTTTACTCTAAGACTGTGAGAAAATCAAAGCCATAAATCTAAACAAACTGTGTTCCAAATTTGAGGTTGATATCTCAAAAAATGAGCTTTCAGTAAGAATTCGCACACTTTACCAAGTTTAGTACCATTCCGATTAAGTAAAAAATTCAAAAAATAAACAAAACGTACAATTTGGGGGTAAAAAAAGTACCGAACAGCTCCAGAGGGTTAAACTTGGAAATAATCAGGAAGTTTCAGGATTTTTTCAAATTTAAAACAAAGAAACGAAATGACATATGAAGATGCTGTGCTAATTCTAGCTCTCAAATCAAGTATCTCTGCACATTTTTAAAGGGGTCCAATTGTTCAACTTTAGTTTAATTGGCGTGTTAGAGCCAGACTGGGGAGAGATGTGCTGTAATAATGTAAAATATGTGGAAAATAATGTGTTTTTTTAACAATCAAGCATGAAAACATATTCTAGTACACCCCTAAAGCAAAATCAAGACATCATAACGGGGCATAATAGGACCCCTTTAACATTCATCATGTACTTTGTTTTTAGAAATTCTGCAATTCATATTTAGTTTGTTTCTGTTGCTAATAATATTTACTAATAATATTTTTTATATAAAATGTTAATATTGTAATAATATTAAATAAATAAAAGCATGTTCACTAAAGTTCTCAGATGTTTGGACCCCACTGTATGTTCAAACATTTCCTTGCAAGTGAAATTGGTTCAATTCTCCGGTGAAAGCAGGAGGATTATACAACAGGGAGAAACTCCTACAACTATTCCTAGAAGTTCCTTTAGTCGTACATGTTTCACTCTCGTCTTTCTTGCACACGCCAACACTCATTCGACCTTTCACAGCGGATATTATTTGATACCCTAGCAAACACACACATACACATGCACGAATTCTGCTGACACTGCAGCCCCAGCTGTGATGCAACAATGCAAACAGGGAAGAGATTCATTTACAAGGCCTCAGATACCCTGATCTTTACAGATCACAGGCAGAGACAATCCTGCAGCCCTAAAACCCATGGGCAATAATAACAGCAAAAGCACCCCTAACTACCAAACACTTACCTTCCTTCCTTTGAAGACATGATACCATACCGATGTGCCGCCGAAGTCAATGTGGAAGTCAGTGAAACAGCCTTTTACACTCATCAGACAGTATCTACAGAGAGAGAGAGAAAGAGGGAAAGTACAAGGGTGATTTGCAACATCTGCATAAATAGAGAAGCACGATAAATCCCTAATGTGGTTTATAAGTCCTGACAAAAAAGATTGCATTTGCTAACTGGGAGTAACCACACCATGAGAATGTTCAACTCCCAGCTCAAGATTAATATTTCCTTCAAAACCACATACAGTGGAATTTCCCCCTTCTCAATCAACAGAGTTATCAAAGCACAGCGAAATATTAGGATTTAAAGACATTTTTTTCGTATTATCATGTTCAGCAATAAATCAAGGCTAATATCTCTTTTGTGGACAGAACATACAGAATGATATCATGGACGTGGGTTTGTTTCAGATAAAGCCGTCTCAGCATCAGGACAGGGATGGAAGCTATTTGCGGCTTATGCATTTGTCATCCGCAGCGTTTAGCTAGGAGTGAAATTAATCAAACCCCAAACAGCCACGGTGTCTGGTTAAAATCTGTCCCACTGAGCAGGGAGAATCATTTAGCTCTTAATGAGCAAAAGGCATTGCTCACTGCAGGGCATCTTGAACTAAAAAAATGATTAGGCATCAGTCTCAGCGCAAACCCAGATGGTTGAGGGCTTGAAAAATGAGACTTCTAAATTTAGGGTCACTAAAGTATGGTTTTCACAACAGTTAGACATGCGACAGAGTTTCATTATTACCAGACACTTTTTGCATGTGGTCTCTACACATCAGACTGTGCCAGCCGAAGTTCCGGCAGCATAAATCTCAAATGATGTCACTACAGGTGACATCATATGTTACGGCATCAATAAACAAGCACACTGAGCACTTTGCTTCCAGATGTTTTCCAAAATAGAAAGAAGGCAACAACTTAGACACATTGACTGCAGGCTGCAGAAGGCAACACTAGGGTAATACCTTGCAACCTGAACCCTCAGCGGTTACATCCTATAATTGGAGCTCTTAGATGAAAGGTTATGAATAAATAATCAATGTCTAAATAGTGCCCTCGCAGAGGGACTGATAATGCAGTCTGACAATTTTTTATGGGTTAAAAGACTTTATATTATCAAGGAGATCATGACAATTATTTATCGTAAAAAAAAAAAAATATATATATATATATAAATAATGTAATACTAAGATCATTTTAATAATCAGAAGTATTTTAAAATATTAATACATTTAAATAAAAACAAATATTAAATATACATATTTCAATATTAGTAAATTAATAAAAACAAATGTAACCTTACGAAATATTTAGATTTTTATGTGAAATGTGAAACATTAATAGAATTTTAATATTTTAAAAAGTATTTTTAAAAGTATTTATAAAAGTATATATATATATAAATATGTATTATGCAAATATATATATATATATATATATATATATATATATTTATTATACAATCTCCTGCCATATCTGTTTTATTTTGTGCAGACTTGCATTTTCAGTACTTGAGCTGCATTTCACATTCTATAAGTGTATACGTGCATAATGACACCTAGGCAGAAAGAAAGGCAATCAATCGTTCTGTTATATGAACACAGATATCTCAAACTGTGTATTTAGTATTTTAAACCGTGACCGCTGCAGCCCGTGTCATTCATCCCACAGAGTAGTCAGCGAGGGGGATGACGCACCGAAGCAGCCAAAACAAAACTATAACCTTGATGTGCACAAACATGCTTAGTGAGCTTATAACATTTCAGACCACACATGCAACCCTCACAAACATGTATTTCACCAGACCACATGAGCGGATTGACCACAAATGAATGCTCACACTTTCATAAAACAAGCAAAGAAAGTTCACCTTTCTGTACTAGAACTAAAAATCCTAATGGGAATTCTAAAGGATTATTTGCATTCTCATGCCATAGTTTTCAGTGAAATAAAAGACATACCCAATAGATTTTCATCCCCATTTGAGACACTTCACTGTTCTGACATCTGCCCATGTAACCCAAAAGAAGAGAACTGAACTGACTTTTAGCATTGAATTCTTCCTTTATAAAGAGCTCCATGAATACAGACAGGAGGGAGTCAAAGGGAAAGTGAGAAAAGAGAGAAAGAGAGTGGGCTTTCCTGTGCAGGAAATACTCCTATGCCACATAGTGATTGGCTGAGGAGGATTCATTGGGATACTGCAGCAGCCTGTGAAGATCCGCCTCTTCTCTGCATCAGAAGTGTGCTGCCTAGCAACCTGATGCAGTCACGGCCAGCAGCAGGCGGAAGAAATGCGCAGCATGCGCCGAGGAGCAAAGCTAGGGACTGTGGGAAATGAGCAGACCTCATCTTGGACTCATGCAGGATGTCAAGAGAACAGTTTTTAGACTGACTCAACAAGCTTTTACTGTCAAAACTGAGCTGTGTTGAAAAGCCAAAACACTTCCTGAAGAGAAAGGTAAAAACCCTTGTCAAATTACGAACATGTATTTCAACTAAGTGGACACTGAAATAGGGCTGAACAAAAATGAACAACACAGCAGCACCACATCAAGTGGGTTCAACTGGATAGGCTAAGAAAAACATTAAAACGCAACAACTGGTAGCACTTTATTTTAGAGTCCTGTTCCCCATGTACATAGTTATTACCCAGTTATTGTAATTACTATAATATTATGTACTAACCCTGAACCTACACCTAAACCTAACCCATGTAGTTACCTTATATTACCCAGTACTTTCTTAGGTAAGTACACTGTAAGTACACAAGTGCACGTACTGTTAAAAAAAAATGCAACCCAACAACATCATTCGAATCTTGTGCGCCACTAATAATGCCACTTGTGTGCCTGATGCACACCTAAAATTCACAGTTTTTGCATTCTAATGTGGAATTAAATTAAATTATTTTAAAATTCGACAAATATTCGAAATTTGATTTTTAATTTGACAGCCCTACACTGAAACACCAAATAAAATTGGAACAATAATGGGCAACACTTTATTTTAGTGTGTCCTTATTACATGTATTTACTAATGTAATAAATGTTTGCATAATTACATGCAACTAACCCTAAACCAAATCCTACCCTTACCCTATAGTAAGTGCATGTTGTTAATTAATATTACTCAGTAATTAAATATATGGAAAAACAGGGACACATTAAAATAAAGTGTTACCCAATAATGATTATTTCCTCAAACACGTTCCTCTCTCCAAACTGACAGACACAATTCTTTTCTGCCATTTACAAAGCCTAACCTGTCTGTACTTTTTCAGAGTGTGTCCTGAGAAATCACAGGCAAAGCAATGGCTTTAATTGTTATTTGTTTGTCCAAAAATAAACATTAAATGTTACCTCTGAACTTTGGGATATTTCATCTCAGACATGACGTTTGTGGCTTCAGTTTGTTTCTGCTTAAGATGCCGCGGCCACATATTGTCCACCCAGTCCACCAGATCCACCTGAAGAAAAACAGAAATAAAATTCTCCCTTTGATGAAATTGAAGTGATGCCAAGCCTATACCAGAACAGAAACCTCCCATCAGCCCTTGCTGGTATAAAGACTCATCTGTAACTTTTAAAAGAGAGATAACAGAAAAAAATTATGTATTACTTGATTTAATGTATTCAATTGTATTGTAAATAGTCTTTTCTTCCCTATTGTGACATATATCTGAGTGAAACGGCTTCTCGAACAAGAAATAATGCAGGCCAGGGCAGGACTTGATTTCGTCCATCAGAAAATTGATTGGATCATTAGATGCTTGAGGTTTGCTATTGGTTGATCTCATGTGAGTGACAAGTCGCACCGCCCTCACGGCAGTAAACATATCATCAGAGAAGAGATGTTGATGCAAGAGGGAGGGGAAATTATTTTGATTAAAGATTACGAAGGAACGTGAATTAATGTGTAACAATGTGTACGGATAATTTATAACAAAATGCAATTGCGAAAGACAACTCAGTTCGTAACTAACTGGCTCCTTACCACCGTAGGTCTCTTGATCAAGTTCTCCAGTTTGGTGTGACTGAACTCCAGGCTGATGACGTTGAACAGCTTGTCACGCTCATCCTCGGGCGTCTCATAGTAGCGGACGAATTGGGCCATGCTCATCTCGGAGCCCTTCTGCGTACTGACGTCCATCACATCAACATTCCGTCTGCTGCCTGAAGGTCCATGCAGAATTTAAAAAAAAAGTTATTTCTAATAAATCTTTAAGTTAAATAAGTTATTTCATGTTAAAGTGAGATGCATTATACTGGTGACAGAATAATGAACCTGATATCAAATCAGTATGAAAGGAATGTTTAGTTCTTTTATCGACCCATGTACACATGCCATGGACTATACTGAGTTGCAGTTGCATAGTATCACCACCAGAGGACGTAACAGAAAAAGAATCACAAGGTTGTTATAAATCCATAAATGCATGTGTGATATTGTCCTGTTCATGCATTATGCAAGGTCTGATTAGACACTGACTATATAAAACCTTGATAAGAAATCACAATGAAAGTCCCAGACACTGTTGGCGTAAGCTAAATATTAAAGGGACAGGTCACCCACAAATGAAACTGTCATAAATTACTCTCCCTCATGTCGTTCCAAACCTGTAATACTTTTTGTTCATCTTTGGCACACAAATAAAGATCTTTTTGATAAAATCCTCCATTAGCAACTAACAATTTGCTTGAGCTTCCGTTTACCACGACTGATGTGTGAACTGGCAATGTTTATATGTGAATAAAAGCCTAAAACATTTGGACTAAACCGCTAAATTCAAATGGAGTAGTTTAATGATTTCTTTATGAACTTTTTAAAGCGTCAAAGTGTCAGTGGCGTAGCTGTCAATGGAGGGACAGAAAGCTCTCAGATTTAATCAAAAAGATCTTCATTTGTGTTCTGAAGATGAACGAAAGTCTTATGGGTTTGGAACAACATGAGGGGGAGTAATTAATGACAGAATTTTCATTTTTGAGTGAACTAATAAAGCGTATCAAAACGTATCAACTGAGTACAGTCACTAAATCCAACGACTGTAACTTTAGATGAGAATGTGAAGAAAATAAAAGAACAAAGGTAATGTAATAGTGTACTTACCAACCAAACCCTTAATTTCACTTACAGTAAATTCTGGATCCGGCATTCTGTAGTAGATTGAACAATCCAGATAAGGGATTTAAAATTTAAAAGGTATAGATCCATGTGAAATCAACCACTTTCACTTTCTCTTACCTAATTCCCAGTCCATCTTTGGCTTTAAATATGAGTGGGGTTCGGAGTGCCTCTTTTTGAACATATTCATAGGTAAAATCTAGGATGGTATAAAAGGAATGTTTGCTAAAAGTTAAGACTGTTTTAATTAATAAAACAGTGACAGCAATAATATGGAGTGCACAAATAAATGACAAAATATTAATTATACAGGCTACACAAGATATCAAGACTTTAGACATGTCTACTCATTCTTTATTATGGCTATTTACCACATTTTAAAACAATACTAAAGTTATCAAAACTATGAAACAACTCAAATAGCAGATTGGGAATTACGTAGTGGCCAAATAATGTTAAACAATATTAAACAATAAATAATAATTAGTATTATATCAATAATCAAATTATTTTAAAATTATATTTATATTTCAAAGTGCTTAATTTGAACTAAAATAAAAAATATATTTTAAAAAATATTATATTATAATCTTAAATATTGGGTTTTAAGTATTTTATTGGCACCTGCACCTGGCAGCAAATTTAAAAATATATATATATATTTAGTAATATTATTATTTTTAAATATGCATATTTGTGTTAATGTGGCAAGGAGAAGCATACCATCATCGACAAGTAAACTTATGAGCACAACTAGAAGTAGCTACAACTTACATTTGCAGCCAGGTGCAGGTGCCAACGGAAGAATCAAAAACACATTATTTAAGATTACAATACACATCAAGTGCAATAATAAGCCGCAATATACTAAAAAAAAGTACCTTTTCCCTCCATATGCTGAACAAGTTCACTGTTGTATAAATCGCTCTCAAGTTTGTCCTCCAAGCTGAAGCCCCTGATGTTTGTGATTTCCTCCACATCTGACAAGTCCTCGTTCTCATCGTACATCCTTCTGCAGATGGAGCGCTGGACGAAATGAACATATGATGAAGATGAAGATAACCTGTCTCATTCTGTGATCGGATATGAGATAGCACGCTGCGCTGGGATGTTATATCATTCTCACGCATGTCAAATTCCATTATTAAGATCCAGGCCTTAATCTTCGACCATCTTAGTTACAGCTATTATATAATTAATACATGTCAAAGCAGCGCGAACGAGTTAAACTTCCCGATGAACATTAGACACGAGGTTTGCAGGGCAACAATGTGTCCCGTTTCGCACGAGCGTTTCTATATGGAGCATCTTGCTCTCTTTGTAATTTTACGAAACATGTGTCCTTTCCTGTTTACCATTACAACGTTTTTACGTTTAGCCTATTAATGTGGCGTATGTCGCTCTAGAGTATCGAATTGTGATTCACCCCTACTCAGGCCACTAAACAATGCATATCGATGTGAGACTGAAATTCCCCATTTAAAACGAGTCTTCGAGAGGACAGCTTCAACTACACACCAGTTTACGTCCGGATTCCGCACACGCCTCCATATTCGAGCCTTTCGTCCGTCTTAATTCCCTCAGCGCTTTATCTGGACCATATTTAACGCGTAAAGTTGTGCGCACTTTGATTGCTTGTATAGAAAACTAAAGTAGGAACCATTTTTGTGTAGTGCACCGTGACGTCACGGTCAACAGAATCAAAACATTACAGAAACGTCACACGGATGGTGTTTATGAGGGGTCAAAACAATATCAGATTTTTTTTCTGAGTACTTATCAGAATGTCCTTTTTATTCCTTTCAAATCATGTAGAAATAGTTTTTTTTTTGAGGGAGTCAGAATTTATCTTTTCTTTCTTCTGTTTGGCACGCGCGCTCCTGCACCGTGCACGCACGCACGCGCTGCAGCTGCTCGTGCATATGCTTCATCAACAAGAATACAAACACTCTACTAGTGCAATAATTACTGAAAATGTTTAAACTACCGTTTGCCCCTTTATTGACTATCTTTAAATCAGAAATATTTTGGTCATTAAATCACAGTCATGTTATTCGTTATATAAAATTTTGTTATATTTAACAGTTTAACAGAGTATATATAGTTTGGGGGCAACTTTTGTATAATGCATTATGTTAACTGGACTATATGTATCTCACAAATTATGTTTATATAATAACACAATTAACTAAAAAGTTAATGTGGATTGATGACAGAGTTGACATAATTTGGGGACAAAAAAGTTTTTTTAATTAAGCATAATGGTAACTAAAATTTTAAAAAATATATATTTGTAGAATTTTTTTTATCAAGATGTGCATATTTGGTAATATAGCAAGGAGAAACAGGCCAAATAAATACACCCCCCTGACAAATAATAAACAAAACAAAAACAAAGTTGTTGCTGTTGTGTTCAGAAAAAAGGCGTTATAGCAATTAATAGTTATTTTATACGAATAAGAGGGACACAAATTACATTATTTTTTAGAATCCGTCATTTACAATTTTGTACAATAATAACTAGAACAACAATATGAATTATAATAAATATTATAGTTAGGGCCCGAGCACTGATGGTGAGCGGACCCTATTGCTCTGTTTAATATTATTCTTCCGCTTCTTCTTCTTCTCCAAAGTGAATCGCTTTTTTGAGGGCCTAAACATGCTCGAAAACTCATTAAACTTTGCACACGCTTCAGAAGTGGTGAAAATTTACATGTGATATGGGTTTTAGAATTGGGTGTGGCAAAATGGCTTAATGACCCAATACCTACAAAAAACTCTCTTGGAGCGTAGCCCTAAACACAACAGGAAGTCAGCTATTTTGAACTTCCTCTCCGATTTTGTTCAGTTTTTGCCATTTCCAGACGTTGTAATTTAACGAACTCCTCCTACAGTTTTGATCTGATCCACTTCAAATTTGGTGAGTGTAATCTTAAGGCCTTTGCAACATTAAATTGCAAAGATCTAGAGTTCTCGTCGAAGGATGTGCCCTCGGCGGCCTGACAAATGTAGATGTGCAAACCCAATTTCAGCCTCTGGGTGAAATATGCATCATCATAAAAGTTCTATGTCAATGTTGCTTGCAGTTCCGATGTTGCTAGGCAACCACAGACAGCCTGCAGTAACTCAGGCATAAGATGTCCAATCTGCCTCAAACTTCACGTTTGATAAGAGTCCTGTCCTGAACACATGACCATGCTCATATTCAGTAATAGCAATAGCGCCACCTGCTAGTACCAGAAAGTGTGGCAAATACAAATGACTAACATAGTCCTCCTATATTTACGTACTGCCCACCGTGCTCTGTTTTCCTAAAGCACGGGTGCGAGGGCCCTTTTCATCGCTGCTTGCAGCTTTAATTATTATTATTTTGTTAACAAAATCTTACATTCGAGATTTTCCCCCACAAAATTCAGTCTGTAATAGAAACTCCGCTAGAATATAATTTTTTTGTGTGGATCTTATGTCTATCGGTCAGTTTAATGAATTCTAATGAAGTATCAGCGTTGTCGCGGAGGCTTGTGGGTAATGTTTTCACGATGCATCCACATCCAGTTTCACTTGGACACGCCAGCTGGCGGTCACACACGCAATGTTCCGGTTCATCTGAATCTCTCTGATAGTTCCTCATGATCTCCCCTCAGATGAACATGAGTCGGAGCGAGCATTCGTTGCAGGCTCTGTCCTGGAGAAAGCTTTATCTGAGCAGAGCCAAACTCAAAGCGTCCAGTCGCACGTCTGCTCTTTTATCCGGTTTCGCAATGGTGAGTTGCTTTTCGTGCCTGCTGTTTATTTAGTGTTCAGTTTAAACACCGAGTTGTTAAAGAGAAATCGCGTTTAATAATGTTGTGTAAGTTGAAGCGGAAGATTTTTGTTTCAATGGCGCATGACTCTCGAGTCTTTGGTGCATCTGCAATCACTAACGTTAACTGTCAGCCACAGTTGTTAAGCTTGTGCTAATGCTCAGCTAGATACTGTTACTTACGTGTATGCACGGCTGCAGTGTTCACTCGCTGATGAAGTTTTTAAGAGCATCACGAGAAGCATAACAACGGATAATAAAAAATAAAAAAAAATCTTAAAACTTCTGAGGTCCTCCACTGCAGTGCATTTTAATTCAGTGTCAACCCGATTCTTGAGAAATCTTATAATTTAATTACACATGTCCAACTTTAAATGAGCATGTCATCATTAGAATCTTCTTACCACCTAAATCCACTTTTTAAAAAATATTATATAATTATAGCTTATACACTATAGCAGTTGATCTATTAGATCTTTCTAATATCATTAATCTCTTATTTCCCAGTTAGATAGATAGATAGATAGATAGTTAAGCTGTAAAAAAATATATATATTACTACTATGTCCTGAGAAGAAAGTTTATATATAACATTTATTATTTGAATTTACAAAATAAATACTTTGAATAATTTGTAATTATATAAAATTATATGTAATTCCATTCCTTAAATTGTAATTATATAATTCTCACTATTATATATTATATACATGCATACAGAAATGTATTAATAATATTATTTATATTACGTAAAAAGTATTATTTTGTGAGTATAGTAAGATTTTCTGTCATTAATGGTGTTGAAAATTCAATTTATGCTTTAGGAAATCAGTTTAAACCCATCCTCAATTCATTAATTATTCAATGTGAATGCTAGATTTCTTATATAACCGAGATTTTTTTTTTTTTTTTAAAAAGGGGTAATACTTTACAAGAAGGTTTCATTAACATTAGTTAACATGAACTAATAATGGACTGCATTTCTAGCATTTATTAATCTTACTTAGCTCATTTATACATTACTAATGCATTATTAAAATCAAAGTTGTATGTTAACATAAGTTAATGCACTGTGAATTAACATTAACAAATGATAAATGACTTATTTAAGTAATATTTAAAAAAAACAGTAACAAATGTTTTGCTTATTGTTAGTTCATTCATGTTAGGTAATACATTAATGTTAACAAATGAGAGTTTTACTGTGTTTTACCTGTTTTCCTTTCGTTCAACAGGTGGCCATGGTAGAAGTACAGCTTGACAGCAACCACGACTATCCACCAGGACTGCTCATCGCTTTCAGCGCTTGCACCACTGTGTTGGTGGCCGTCCACCTGTTCGCCCTCATGGTGAGCACCTGCATCCTGCCGAACATCGAAGCGGTCAGCAACGTGCACAACCTCAACTCGGTGAAAGAGTCTCCTCATGAGAGAATGCATCGCCACATCGAGCTGGCCTGGGCTTTTTCCACAGTCATTGGAACGTTGCTCTTCCTGGCTGAGGTGGTCCTGCTGTGCTGGGTCAAGTTTTTACCCATTAAGCCGAAGGACCAGAAAAATGGTACTATATCCGCCGGGGTGGCCGCTGCGATCACGTCTACCTCCATCATGGTGCCTTTCGGCTTCATTTTTATCGTCTTCGCTGTGCATTTCTACCGCTCGCTAGTCAGCCACAAGACCGACAGGCAGTTTCAAGAGTTAGAAGAGTTGGAGGACTTACAGAACGAACTGGACCATAGAGGGGAGGCGTCGACCTTACAGTCTCCCAGTTCCATTTACCCCTAGTTTTGAGTTTGGGAAAGAGCTTCTGTTAATGTTTTAAGTTTTTCAAGTCTTGCAACACATCGTGTTTTTGACCATGGTATTGATATTTGTTGCATGTGGACACCGAAGCGTCCAGTTTTGTACAGTTTCTGCTGGATTTAATGATATCAGACTCATTAAATTAAAGATAACTGTGAAAGCATGCACTGCATGTTTTATGGATATTTTGTTTTAAAAGTGCACCTATTATGCTATTTTAAAGATTCCTAATTTTGTTTAGGATGTCTCATTCAATAGGTTTACATGCCAAGGTGAAAATTTTATATACATTGCAGTATCAGCTCTTTTCTTACAATGTCTGAAATGGTTTGGTAAAAGATTTGGTCTCTTTAAGCCCCTCCTTTCCGAGAGCCTGCTCTGTTTTGATTGGTCAGATGGCCTATATTGTTGTAATGAGTCTACTTTCCTCTGATTGGTCAGATGACCCAGTCTGTTGTGATTGGTCTACTCTGCTTTCATTGGTCAGATGACCCATATTGTTGTGATTGGTCTACTCTGCTCTGATTGGTCAGCTACAACTACAGTGTTTGAGGGCGAATCAATGTAGATGTTGTTCACTGGCAGCCAATGAAGACCATAGGCTTGCATTATGAAAATGTGTTACAAAACTACATAAGTTTGTGCAGAAAATTAGACTGGAATTACTAGCAACTTATTTCAGGCAGTTCAAAACCGGTTCTTTCTTTTGGGAGACAATAACTCCATTTATTGTGCATTTTGATCTTTGAAACTTTTCTGAGCTTTTACATTCGAAAAAGCATAATAGGGGCACTTTAATTCTTTCCTCGTCTTAATTCACCGCAGGCAAAATCCTGTATTTCAGTATCGTGGCTGTGCCAAATTGTTAATTACAAGGTTTTTATTTTCTCACAAGGCAAGCTACATTCATACAGGGACACTTTCATGTTCACTTGACCAAATAATTTTGATGCTTTCTGAATCAGGGCTTTGCTGTTGAACAGCTGAATCAAAAACCTTATTCAAATAACCTTAGTCTTATTCATGCTTCATTGTTTTCTTAAATAAAGCCCCCTGCATGAGCACATTTGTAGTACAAAGAAAGGCACTTTATCAACATGTTTGTCTGACCTTTTTTGGTAGTATTTGAAACAGCTTCCCATTAAAGGGGCCTCTGTTCATTCTGAGGTTTGGACGCCAGTACTTAGAGCCGTCATGGCTGAGGAACTTGTAGGATTGTATCATTATGCTAGCAAACTCAATTTAGACAGTGTTCATTAAGCAGAGGACCATTTAAGCATGTATTTGCATCAGCACTGCAGCATTGACTAAAAGGATCAAAGTGGCGCATATTGACATTTAATCACATGTACAGTATTGCCAAATTGAAGTACAACGATTTTTTTTTCTAAAGTGTGTCAAATAAAATTCATTTTGTTGAAACAGCTTGTGTAAAGTTTGGTCCAGAAGCATTTTCTATACATATTGATTAGACTTAACCAAATCAACTTCACCTAACACCTTTTTTGTGCTTTTTATATCATGTATGACAAGGATGTCTTGCCAAAATGAACATCAACAGCATTTTGTCCAATGCTACTAGTATAATGTACCAACAGCTTTTTATTTTTCTATTGTGTTTTTATTATGATTCAGGAGTTGATAAAAATACTTCTGCTTTCCTAATCCAAGTCTGCCTTTCTTGAGTTTGAGATATTGTCAAGGTACATATTGCCTAGCAACCACATGACTTGGAATCTGTTGATTTCTCCTTGTCCTCAGTGAAATATGCTTGTGCCTCCATCAGTACAGTCTGTGAATCCTGTAGGCAAACCTTTAGACATAAAATAATCAGAATCTGCACTAGGTATCAAACCATGTAAATAGACAAAACATTTTGAGCTGTTTGCTATTACAGTGGTCCTATGTGGAACCTATGACCGAAAGCTTGTATGTGCTTCATGCATTACTGTTAAAATGGAAATTATGCAAATTAGCAAGCATCAGCGTTAATCATTCACCTTGGGAATTGGATACACTGTTGGCCTAACTGCTGCTTCTCTCCCAAAATCAGACATGGTTCCACACTTCGCAACACCGTCAACCCAAAAGCCTTCGTACAACTGACCTCTGTCCAGGTAGAAGAACTTGCCTTGTCCGTTTTTCTGTCCATCGCTCCAGGTGCCCACAAAGCGGTTTCCATTAGCTTTACACACAAAAAATAGTAAAACATGTCTGGTTTGATATTCACAGTTAAAACTAATTTAGTTAAATTTTGCAAGAAAAAAATTAAGTCTTATTTTTATTATTTTAATTAAGAAGATTCTAATTCTCATTACTATTATGCAAAAAATATTCATTATATATATATAAATATATTAGTGCTATCAAATCGATTAATCGCATCTAAAAGTGAGTAGAAATATATATGTATATACGCACACACGCATATATAAGTATATATATATATATATACACACACACATACAAACAGTTATGTTAGATGCGATTTGACAGCACTAATATATGTGTATATATATTTACTGTGTATATATATATAAACATTTTTATTATTATCATTTATATATATATAATACACTTATTTAAATTAAATGGAATGTTTAATAAAATATTTCCATTTATTATTTATGATATACAAGATACATTTTTTAACAGAACTTTATATATATATATATATAACATTTTATGATATGATATAAAAGATACGTTTTATATATCTATGTATGTATATATATATATATATATATATATATATATATATATATACATATATATATATATATATATATATATATATCAGTTCAGTTTATTTATAGAACACATTTAAAAACTGCCACTGGCCGACCAAAGTGCTATATATATATACATATATATATTTATAGTAATGTTTGTGGTATTGATTTTATGCTGATTTAAATTTTTACTCTAATTATTCCATGTAATGAATGTGCACTTGTTACAATAATGTTACAGAGCTATAATGTTAATGGTCCTAATAACAGGCTTCATTTTCTTTCTGCAAAATATTTTTGACTTTCATTTATTTATTTAATTAATTTTTTGGATCAAATGTGAGTGAGCTGGGCATGTTTTTATGAGATCCACCAAGCTGGCTCATTTGCGAAGAGTTTAAATCCGTACCTAGCAGAAGCAAACCCTGTCCATGACGTTTGTCCTTCAGCCACTCTCCCTCATACAGCTCCCCGTTCTCATACTGCATCCGTCCCCATCCACTTCTCTGATCTTCACTCCACTGCCCATCATAGAAAGCAGACGGACTGTAGAAATATGTCCCGGCACCCTTTGAATGAAAGGCAAAAAAAGTTTATATGTGGAAAATATATGCCATATGATGGCAAACAGTGTTTGATACTCACTTCCTTCTTGTCATTTCGCCAGGAACCGACATACACCCTCACATACTCTTTCGTTTCGGGGTCAGTCTTGCTAAGGGTTCCAAACCCTTCTCGCTTTCCACACATCCACTCCCCATCGTAGATCATTCCTGTTTTCTTCCAAACCTGTGTTCCTTTTCCTTATCAGAGTAAAAGCTTTGTTCAGCTTTGATAAGACAGTGTTTCCTAGAAACAATTCATGTAATCTGCAGAACACATCTAAATAACAAAGTAAATTAAATTAGGGCTTGTCCATTAAAACTGCCAGCATGAAAGGTTTCTTACTGATCTTCAAGGCCTGCTATTTTTAAATCATTCCATTAAATATTCAATCCTTTAAAGGGATAGTTTACCCCACAAAAAAAATCTGTTATCATTCACTCACCCTCAAGTTGTTCCAAACCTGAATGACAATTTTTCTTCTGCTGAACACAAAAGAAGATATTTTAAAGAATATGGATAACCAAACAGTTTCTGGTTACTATTGACTTCCATAGTCATTTTTTTCCTCCATACTATGGAAGTCAATGGGACTGTTTGGTTACCAACATTCTTCAAAATACCTTACTTTATGTTCAACAGAAGAAAGAACTTCATGCAGGTTTAGAACAACTTGAGGGTGTGTAAATGACCGACTTTAATTTTTATGGAGAACTAACGTTATGCCTTTAAATATTACCATGTTTGTTATTATCCATCCAGAAGCCCGTGTACTGATCTCCATTGACAGAATACACAGTATGGTGCAGTCTACATTTTTGCGCCTTTCTGTCCCAATGTTTCACAAGTGGTTCTGTAGACTGTGGTATTTTCAAGAAAGGCATACTGCACATAAAAAGATTATTACTTTTAGATTTTTTTTTTAAATCTAGAACAAGGTACCATATATTAGTAACTGTAGATGAATATGGTAATCATAAAGTACCAGGTAGCCGATTAGTATCTGATCAGACCTTACCTGTGACCAACTTTCCTTAAACCTACCACACATGTAAGAGAAGCAATTATATATAAACTTTAACTGTCAAACAGGTCGATCTCGACTAGACCTCTAAAAGTAAATCGTGTATGGTAACCTAGCAACAAGCCTCCACCAATATGTATTTTCGCTCGCTCCCAGTCAATAGGTGGCGCTGTCCTCCTCGGAATCACATGCGTTCCTGTGATTGGTGGATGGGTGAAGAAGCGGAGCTTATATAAAAAGCTGGAGCGTCTTCTAGCGGCAGTGGGCGGCACAGCAGCGCCAGCGCCGACGGGTACAATGTCACTGGAGAGATGTCAAAGTGAATGGACAGAAATAGATCAAGAATATCAGCAATTGCAGGTTTGGATTGAACGGATATGTGTTATATGTGTTTTCAGATAGCCAAAAGATGTATCTTGTGTTAGTAAAGAAGCAAATGTGCCTGTTTTAGATGTTTATTATGCGGCTAACAGGCTTTAACGTTAGCTCATCAGATGAACTGATTTTCTTTTGTTACTGACTATACATGTGCATTAAACCAGTGTTAGTTCTCCTAATAACATATTCAATTACAAAATAATAAGCCTTATATTCGTTCTATTATTTTAATAAATGTGGTGTGTTACTAAAGTACATATGATAATGATTCACGAAGTGAACTGGTTGAACCAGGTGAGATGTTAACCAAGAGTTGTTACTCAACTGTTAAAATTATCTTAAAATGATTGATTCTTGAGAGCCAGGGTCAGATTACAGGATGATGACGCTCTAGTCATTGAATCGGAGATTTATATAAAGTTCAAGAAGCTCCAGGGGTTTGAATGCTGTCAAAAAAAGTGTTTAGGGCATGGTAATGCTGTGGAGTTTGGACATATACCACAGTAGTACCCTGGTATTCTTTGAATTACCTTGGAGTACTATGTAAAAACCATGAAACATGGTAATCATTCAATGCTATGAATGATACACATCAAATATTAATCTTTTTCATTGTGTACAAATAGGGTGTGTGTGTGTGTGTGTGTGTGTGTGTGTGTGTGTGTGTGTGTGTGCGCGCATGTAAATAACATGGTACTAGAATACTGTAGTCTTTCAGTACTATGGTATTACCATTATCAATATACACTCAGCTCAGCTGTCATCTGTTACTTCAAGATCGAGATGGAAAGATTTGTCCCGTGCTTAAAATGCCCTTCTAATGTTTGAAATGCCTCATGCTTGGAATGGAGCATACAGTGGATATAATTTGCCCATTGAAAGGCCATGCATGTATTAGGAAACCATTTTGATTCCATGTTGACTTTCAATGCGTTTTGTATTTTAGGAAACGCACAAAGTGTACAGACAGAAGCTGGAAGAGCTGACGAACCTGCAGGCGATATGCAGCAGTGCCATTAGCAAACAAAGAAAAGCCCTGAAAGACCTCAAGCAAAGTCTTCACAAGTATGATCAGAGTTTCAGATGTTACTAAAGATCATGAGTACACATTTACAATGATGTAAACCGATCCTTTTCCTCTTTTGTTGAAAACAGGTGTAAGAAAACCTGCAATGAAAAAGAATCGGAGGTGATAAATGACCTGCAGGTCCAAATTAAAGAAAGGCAAAATGTCTTTTTTGACATGGAGGCCTATTTGCCAAAGATAAATGGGTGAGTTTTAGTTCTTCATTCAGTCTTATTTATAATACCACAGTTATGTGGTTAGGTTTTGAGGCTTTTCTGATACCTTAAAGAAGGTATGGTTATGGTATGACGTCACTCTAAAGGAAGTTATTTTCTATATCAGTTACTCCCTGAAATGCCTTGACTGTAGTCGAGTTTACTTCCGGGAATGTCACCTTATTTAAATAATTCCCATCCAAGGCGAACGCAAAAAACAGGTTGAGGCCTGGTTGCGTTGCATTATTAGTGTGTTGAAACTTGTGGTTATGGTAAGGGGCGTGACATTTCCCAAAACACGCTCAAACACACTGGTCCAGCCAACCAATCAGAGCACACTGCACTTTTCTTTGGAAGGAGGGGCTTCGTAGAGACCGGAACTAAACACAGCGTTACTGACACACTGGGAAAAGAGGTGCTGAAACAATTTAAAATGTGTGGAAAAAGAATGGGTTCAAGAATGAAATCCTATTCTAGTTTACCCCAAAAACAACATCAAGACTTTTGTAAAAGGACATAATATGGCCTTTTTAAAACGTGTTTTTTTTCCTCTTTTCAGATTGTACTTAAATTTGGTCCTTGGAAATGTGAATGTCACGCTCCTCAGCAACCAAGCCAAGTGAGTCAGATGTGAGCATGTCCGTTGAGCCCATAGAGAGTTCCCAGAACAAAATTGCTAATTTTGTGTTTTTCAAAATAGATTTGCGTACAAAGATGAATATGAGAAGTTCAAACTTTATATGACTATAATACTAATGTTTGGTGCCGTCACCTGCCTCTTCCTTTTCAACTACCGGTAAGTCGAGAGATCTGAAAAATGTAATGTTATTCTGTGGAGTAAAAGGTTCTGTTGGAGTCTAACATGCGGATGTGTCCTGCACAGGGTTACAGATGAAATCTTCAACTTTTTATTGGTGTGGTATTATTGCACATTGACAATAAGAGAGAGCATCCTCATGAGCAATGGGTCACGGTGAGTTCACTTTCACTTTAAAATGAATTTGTTCAGTGCCAGTGCCAACTTGATGCAGGTTCAAATCTCTCGTCCTAATACTTACTACTTACCTCTAAAGAAGAATAAAAAAAGTGGCAAAAAAAGCTAATTTTTTTCGTCTAATTGTTTGTTTGTATTCTTTATTTGTTTTTATTTAATTGGTTGTGGTACTTACATACTACAACCATTAGATAAGTACTACAGTATTACATATGTTTTTGTGATATATTTTTACAAACTTTTATGTTAGATGCAATTAATCGTTTTGACTGCACTCATTTATTTTTAGGTCATGTGTTTATTTGGTTGTGGTATTTAATTTAATTTGTTTTTATTTCTTTGTAGAATTAAAGGCTGGTGGGTGTCGCATCACTACGTCTCAACCTTTTTATCAGGTGTTATGTTGACATGGTACGTGTTTTAGGCTTAACATTTAAATGATTAAATCTTTTTTTCCCCTTCCACAACTTATATTTCATTTCCCCTCTTCTTTTAAGGCCAGAAGGTCCAATGTATCAGATGTTCAGAAGTCAGTTCCTGGCTTTCTCCATCTATCAGAGTGTGTATAATCTATTAGCTGCTCAGTATTGTTTTGGTTTGTCTTACAGTGAGGTTGTATGCTGTTATGCATATAGTGATGGTGTTGTTTCTCTGGCAGGTTGTGTGCAGTTTCTACAGTATTATTATCAGAGCGGCTGCTTGTATCGATTACGGGCTCTGGGGGAAAGAAACCAGCTAGACCTGACAGTAGGTAAGAGTTGTGAAAGATTTGGATCATGGGAGAAATGTTGATCTGTATGATGTCATCAGTTCACGCTGCATATGTTGCGTTTTCAACTGACCTCTCATATTTCTCTTACAGAGGGCTTTCAGTCATGGATGTGGAGGGGGCTTACGTTCCTCCTTCCGTTTCTATTCTTTGGCCATGTGAGTTACAGCATTTAAGTGTTGCCTTTTGTTTCTCATGCATCTTTTCCTTTTAAAAATATTGATTCTTATGCAACTTTGTAGTCACCTTAAAAATAAGTTTATGTATGTAATTCATGAGAATTTTTATTGCGTTTGACAGTGTAACAGCTATGAAGTTCACAACCTGTTACTGTGCTGATTTTGAACAGATACACTACTGTTGAAAAGTTTGGGGTCAGTAAGATCTTTTGGTTTTTGATAGATATTTATTTATTTAGCAAGTATGCATTACATTGATCAAAAGTGACAGTAAAGATATTTATAATATTTCAAAAGATTTCTATTTCAAATAAATGCTGTTCTATTTATCAAAGAATCATAAAATGGTTTCCACTAAAATATTAAGCCGCACAACTGTTTTCAACATTGATAATATTGAGCAGCAAATCAGAATATATGAATGATTTCTGAATGAGCATGTGACATTGAAGACTGAGGTAATAATATTTTGCAGTAATACTTCACAAAATTACTGTTTGTACAATATTTTTGATCAAATTAATGCAGCCTTGCTGAGCTTCTTTCAAAAACAGAAAGAATCTTATTGACCTTACCTTTTTAAACGCTGGTCTATATTGATTCAGTTCACAGACCGTCATGTAAGATATTTGTGTTGCTTTTCTGTCCTCTGGTCAGTTTTGGCAGCTGTACAATGCTGTGTCCCTTTTTAAGCTGTCTGCCCGTGATGACTGCAAGGAATGGCAGGTGAAGAGAGACAACACTATTATTGCTCAAAACCCCAAGTGTTAATCTTCCACACTGTTATACTTCAAATCATGTTGTTTATTGAGGCGAGGTGTGCCAGTTACCTAAGAAATGTAAAGAACCATTTTAATCCAGTAGATGTAAAAAATCCTTCAATTCAAAGAGGGTCAAAATTAATATCATAGAGACTAGAAGGTGGGCTCGTTAGAATTGGGCCAATTAATGACTGCTTAAAAGGGACCTATTATGAGCATGAACATAAGAGTCTCCGTAGACTCCCTGTGATTTAATTTAATTTATGAAGGAAATGTGCCAATGAAAGTCGTCGAAGAGTTATATATTTGCGCAAATCATTTTAGGCCGGATTGCTTACAAAAGAGGGTCAGTTCAACCCTGGATATGCACAAAAGAAGTTGTTCTGAAAGATTTTTAGATTAACATGACACCACATGCTAGTCGAGTTAAATCAACTTAACTCCACAACAACTACATACATCTATCCACTAACCATTCAGAATCGTCCAGTTGCATTTCTAAAAGTTGTTACTGGGTCTCTCCATCAGTGTCCGACTTCCGAACACCGCCACTGACAATTTATGACATTTTGAGTATCCAAAACACAAGCTGTTAAAGCTCCGCCCTCTTCTGGAAGGGGGCGGGAAGCAGCAGCTCATTTGCATTTAAAGGGACACACAAAAATAGTGTGTTTTGCTCACACCCAAATAGGAGCAAATTTGACAAGTAGGGCTGTAATCAACCAAAGAAAATCTTGGTCGACTGAAGTCCTGAACTTTTCGACTAAAAATGACGTCAGGAAAAAAAAAAAGAACTAGAAATAAACAAAAAAAACTAGTAGGCTATTTGCAGTATATTAAATCGTTTTTGACCTAATTATTTTGTACTGAAATGAGTCTGACACGAGTCTGTCGGCTCTGACAGCGTTGCATCACGTGCACCTGCGCAATATCATAGCCTATGATTTCTGAAAATAGTACTATGTTGTCAACTAGTGATATCATCACAAGAACTTTTGAGGAATATGCAACATAATTTAGACAATTGTTTTTGTCATATGTATTATAATAACTGACAGACACTTATCATTTCAGCCGCCCTGTGCAGCTGAAGAGCTCAGCTTCATGGCTGAGACCCGAATAGACTATTAACTTTTTAAAAAAATGCTGCCACACTGCCGATGTCTTTGTTGACAGGGTAGAAGAGGACTGACTATGAATGAAACACTCAAAATTAAATAAATAATATTCAGCAAACCTTCTAGTAGCCTACTTTCTTCAATCTGTCTCTCTTCTCCAGTGGGTTGGGCTAACCCAAAAAAAGTGAAAACAAGGGGGGTGTTCTGAAGACAGACTGTTACCTGTGAAACAGGGGTGCTCTGAAAACACCCCCATTAGCAATTAGTGCTTTCCACCTGATGAAATGAACGCAGCAAAAAATCGACCAATCAGAATTTTGGTCGAGCCAGAACGTATCGACCAATAATCGACTGGGAGATTACAGCCCTATTGACAAGCTATAATAAATAATCTGTGGGGTCTTATATTTCATCGGGCATATTAGGTCTCCTTTAGATGCTCTTGAAACCACCTCGGACACCCTAACAGCCATTTAGCAACATGCTAGGAAGTTTTCACAGGATTTGGTACACTTTTATGTTTTACAGAAATCATGCGAACATTTAAAGCTTTACTTCAAATAACTGATTGATTGATTGATTCATTATTTATTAATTTGGCTAGTATTGCAAATAGATTTTGCTCAAATGTTTTATCTTCCAGGTGTTCATGCTGGCCTTGACGTTTCTTATCCTGTTCCTGGGAAATTTTCTCACTACTCTAAAAGTGGTCCGCCAGAAGGTCCAGAAGAACACAGAAAAGGTGAAAACTAATTAATGAGAAGCCGACTGGAAGATTTCATACGCAGCGAGGCTAGTGTGGAACTCAAAGAACTGAACTGCGAAAGTGCACAAAACTGTTTCGTCGATAGGAGTCGCATCCCACAAGCTGCTTGGAGAGGGTCGAAGGTTAAGGCAGACGTCAACATCTACCTATTTCAACAGCGGCAGTGTAAACTCAAGATTATGTGTTACGTTGTCCTATCGTCTGCCATGTTGTTTTTGCTCTTATTTATGCAATCACAGCAATTAGAGGGTGATGTTTGGGTTAGAAGCCACTGACAACCTTCAGACACTGTACATGAGGAGACTTTGATTCACGTTTGTTTTGTTCCTGTGCATGGATATGTTTACAATAAGCTACATTTTCAACTTTATGCAACGCAGCAGGAAGGCTGTAGAACTGACAATGCTCAGTTCATTGCAGCATATCAAAGGGATTTGTTATGGTTTTTAATAAAGCTGGATAGTGAATAAAGTACTTGTTCTCCTACAAGACATTTTAGCCTAAGCATATGTTACATACTTGTGGGAAGTAATTGATGCGAATCGATGGTACTTGAAGAGAAAGATGTTTTGCACGTCGTGGCTTGTTAGTATGGTGATTGAGCAAGGCCAAATCTTTGAATTAAGGCAACATGCTACTGCGAAAACTTGGATTTATTTTATTAACGATGGCAATAATGCTTCTGTAACACTTCATAGTATATTTAAATCAAAAAGAAGCATCCTTTTTTTCTTTTCTTTCATGATTTCCACCTGTTTGGTAATTGTATTTAAAGTCAAAGTAATGAAATTGCTTTAAAAGTCAAAATAACAGTTGAAATTTTGAATTGTCTTGCTTAATGTGAATGAATGCTGTTAGGATTACATCTGCTGTAATTGGATGAGCTGGTATGTGTCTGTTTTACTTTTACTGTGTCAAAAAAAAAATTGCCAACATCTTTCATTGTTTACCAGCAAACGGAGTTTGCTGACAAGACTTTCTTCCTACGTAATATTACACAAGCAAGTAGTGACACAAGTTGCATTTGGTTACTGGATGATTTGTTGGCTTTAATGGTCTCCTTTGTCTGTTCACACCTGATTTACTAGTTTAGCCTAGAACACTAGTGTAACAAGTTTCATAGGAACACGTGAATTGTAACTGAAGCAAAAAGCTGTTATTACAGGGATTTCTCATGTTGGGAAATGCTTTATTGAGCAATTAACCACTCCTTAAATCATGTGTAACAGTTGTCACGATTCACAATGTCATTTCATCAATGCCTGTGTTGAACAAATTAACTGCACTTTTTTTGCTTGAACTTAAAATAAGCCTTCAGACTGGAGGAAAAAAGTTTCTAAAGGGCCGATTAGATATCAAGCTGGATTTCTATTGACTGTAGAGCAAATAAATTCAATCTAATGCAATCTGTGTGGCCTCGTGTGAAAAAAATATTATTATTTTACACCTTCATCTGCAGAGGGCGCAATTGTGACGTATGTACCTCTATTTAGGACTTGATGCTATTTTTTCTTACCTACATTTTATTCATTCATTTATTTAGAAAACCACAATGGAGAAAAATATTTCAAACAACATAATTTGCCCATATTACCTGACAGATAACACTAAACAAGATTTAAAAAAAACACGTGTCTCCACGACAGAGCAAGGCACATTCAACTGCAGGAAACATTTTAGCCAATCAGAATGCATTTCTTTTGTTCAGTCATTTTGCCTGTTCGGTTTGATGACAGTGTGTGGATGACATTTTGAAGGGCGTGGTTTTAGAAAGGGGGCGTGTGGTTGAATTTGGCAAAATTGTTGAAATTGCTTATAAAACTTTTAAAATAAAATTCTGTCCAGTTTTAAAACTTTATTAATGTTTACTGATTATTTTAATAGTATTATTATAATCATATTTGTGACCAGTTATTGTAATTCATTACTTTTTTATTATTTGTGTCCGTTCTTATAAATAACATACTGTATTTATAGAATACAATAGCCTATATAAAACAAATTATATGTAGGCCTATATAATTATAAATAGTTCATGTAGCCTAAATAATTAACTTACAATACCTTGAAGAGTAGCTTCAATGACTTGTAAAATTAAATAAAAGCATATATGCAAAGCACATCAAAATGCATCAAAATAAATGAACAACGATAAATAACATTTAATTCTTTAGCTTTGTAGCTGTGATACGCAGCAATATTTGGAGACTTCCGTTGCCGCAGTCGCATCCTGCAATACTTTTTTTTGTACTAACCACAACAAGATCACTTTTGTATTCAAGTTTGTTTTTGCAAACCAGGCAGAGATTTTCTACATAATGTCTGCCTAAAATCTGAAAATTGCTAAATGAACAGTATCCGCACCAATGAAATTAATACACGGCTATATAAAAGAGCTATAGAGTTTTAATAGCGAATCCTGTTTCACACACAATTTCCTTCAGTAGGCGAAAAGGCATAAACAATATATAACTTAAAACACAAGTGTATTTGTGAAATCTACACACAGGGAGGAACAGACAAATTGTTTCCACATAAATGATTCAACACTTTCTGGCATATATGTTAGATCTGAACAATTTAAAGATAGTAAATAATCCCTGTACTAAACAAAAACAAAGTGAGTATGGGCAAAAACAGTGAGATTCCAGTTTCTGGACCGGAGCCGCGGGGGTTCGCGTGACAATGATGTGAAACCAGACTTCATTTGTCCCAATGGAAACCATATTTACACTGTCTGAATCGTTCCCTATCTCCTTATGTGCCATTCAGAAAGTAGAAAATAGTACGTGCGTGAACAATTGACCAAGTTTCAGCGTTTATTTAAAATCCACGGGGCGGGACACTTTGGATTCTAGAGAGCATTTCATTGGACAGAAAATCTGATGAGAAGTTGAAGTGCAGAGTGATGTCATCAAAATCATTGATCCATATTTGCATTATTAAGAGACTGTAAGTTTTAAATGCTTATGTCATTGTTTTGAAGCACACTCTCTTATAGATAACAGTAAGGCGAACATCTTCATTCTAAAAGCCAAAAAAATCATTTTTAAGGCCCATTCACACCAGGAAAGAAAAATACTGTAACTCAAGAGTTTAAACTGCAACTACTGTGTAAATTTCAACTGCAACTACTTTGAAAGTAGATAACATGAATTGCAAAATAGAAACATGTTACACCCGAGTGGATAATAATGGCAGTTACTTGAGTCATTGGTGCGTTACAACAGTACACTATTATACAACAGTGCACAACACAGACTGTAACCAAACTTCCAATGTGAACCTATGAGATGAATATGGTCATCCCTGAGACAGCAGCAGCAGTTGTTCCACCTCCTATTGCATCAACGATCATGGAAGACAAAATTCCATCAAGTCATATCAGTAAGTTGGAAGAATGTGGCGCAGACCGATAAGCCTTGATTGGTGAGAACAAAGATTGTGAGAAGACAATGTCCCGAAAAATATTCCTTCGAGAAAGCTTAAACAATTCTGATAAGCTTTGCAGATGGTTCCAGAATGTTTACAATATATAGTTCATATATACAAAACTTGAACAAAATCTATTTCTTTTAGGAATGGTCACAGGATGGTGCAGCGTTTCCTCTTCTTCAGGTGTCTTGCTTTAGCCCTGGCCGTTAGCGCTCGCTTGGTCGCCTCTCTGAAAATGTCCTCTACGTTTTCTCTATATTTAGCTGAACACTCCAGGTATACATCAGCGTTCATTTGCTTCTGGACCTGTTCACCCTAAGAAAGAGAAATGAAGGTTAGTTACTCTGTTGTGTTTTATTAGGGTGTTAGCTTAAAAGTTATGGTTAGTAATGGAAGTCCAAAGCAAATGACAAAAACTCTGTGAATCAGCCTATTTTATTTTAATTTATGTGGCAAAGTCTGATCTCTTGTTACCTGGTTAGTCCATAAAGCATTAAAACATTAAACATCACAAGCACCTCGACAACAATGTAAAAAGCAAAGACATTTATATTGCTGCAAATGATTTCTGTTTTAAATAAATGCTGTTCTTTAGAACTTTCAGAAAAAAGTATAATGGTTTCCACAAAAATATTAAGCAGCAAAACTTACTACATGACACACACACACAAAGGCCTATATATATATTTAGGCAGGGCTTGACATTAACACCCACCAACCCACCAAATGCGGATGGATTTCAGTGGTGTGTAAAGCAGCACTCCTCAGCCACTTTGGCGAGTTGAATTTTGTATAATAATATATACATTTTTCAACTGTAGTCTTGAAAAAGGAGTGTTGTCAAAAATATTGATTTTTCAATACATATCAATACTGAAAACTCTGAAACGAAAATAATCGTAAGCACACAAAATAATATCAAAATGCTGGACTCGATGACTATTCACGTAAACACAGTCAGTTATGTTTATGTGAACGTAAACTGTTGAGAAAGAAAACGCATGTGTTACAGTATAATGGATCTGTGTGTCAGGTCTTAAAGTGACAGCTGCCTAATATACCGGCTGCCAAATTATCAGATAATATTATATAAATTATATTTCATTTTTTTTAGAATTTTTATATTAATTTTTATTTTTTCTCCATGGTATCCGATGTCAAAATTGTGGCCAGTGAAAATGCTGAGTGGCTAGTAACTTTGGAAAACACCATAAACACTGAAAAAAAGTGAATGTTAAAATCCTGTATAGAGGTATATATAAATATAATGGCAACCTGGAGGTAGGTGATGGGCGCCAAATCTAAGGCTTTGAGCTTCCTTGTCTTCTCCTTGTCTTTTCGCAGGTCCGTTTTGCACCCTATCAAGATAATGGGGACGCCACGGCAGAAATGATGGACCTCTGGAAACCACTGTAGGAGGAGAGGAAAACAACTTCTTTTATGTAAATACTTGTTCTGGTCTTCTTCAATGCTCTAATGGTGTACTGTCTCTATCTTTAGGCCCTGAACGAACAGTCCCTTTGCTGTGCCTTTATTTAAACAGGGCTCGGCACATTCCTCTCAGCTGACACGACAGGAAGGTTCCAGAAATACTGTTTGTTTTCACTGGTGGTCCATCTGTATAATCATCTACACTCCAGGTCAAAGTTTATCAGCTCACAGTTGCCAGCAAACAACATTAAAACAGACTTTCATCAGTAAACTGTTTCATTCCCAGCTGATTTCACCTTTATTGTGACATTGTCGAATGATGTTGGATTGGTCACATCGTAGCAGATGATAACAAGGTTTACTTCTTGATAGGACAGAGGCCTCAAGCGATCATAGTCCTCCTGGCCTGTCAATAAACAGATTTTGGTTAAAAGGAAATAGTGATATAGACAACAAGTCATTTGTTGGCAGCGGCGGAGACATCTGACCATATAGAGCATCTTCCTGTATGTCGTATTTTATGAACTGAGTATTTTGATGAAGAACCGAGATGTGGTAGAAACCCACATCCTGGCTTCAACATCCTGTTCCAGAGAGGCAGAGAAGGTCCGTGCAGCAGTGTGGGCCTGATAAGCAGCTCAATTACTGAATGTGTCGTTCAATTCATATAACCTGCACTTTACAGAATTTACCATGGAGAAATTCGGGTTATATAGACGTTAGGGGTTCACTTATTACCATTTAAAAGAAATGTTTCCTATTTGAATATATTGTAAAATGTCATTTGTTCTTGTGGTGCGCAAGCTTTTTCAGCATCATCATTCCAATCTTCAGTGTCACATTTCTTATGTTGAAGACAGTTGTGTTGCTTAATATATTTTTTTTCAAGATTCTTTGATGAATAGATAGTTTAAAAGAACAGAACTGATTTTAATTAGAAATCTTTTGTTACATTATAAATGTCTTTAATGTCACTTTTAATCAATTGAATGCATCCTTGCTGAATAAAAGTAATCTTTTTTTTAAATAAACCTTACTGAGCCCATACTTTAGAACAGTGGATTATATGATGATGAAGTGCTAACTGTAAATTATTAAATTATTAAAATTTGCATGAAATACTTTCACATTCAGCATATGGCTTTTAGAATGTTTCACCACATCCGCAGACTGATTCTGGCCCAATAAGCCAATGCTTAGAAACCGGCGTGTGATACTAAGAATATGAATATTTTGCAATGGCTAATATAATTATTTTTAAGTAAATACTGTAATGCTGTTAGGAATATATCGCGTATTTTATCATAAAATATGATCAATGTGCGTATGCTGCCTGACCTCAGAGATGACAGCTCTGAAAACTATTATCAATGGCCTACTCACACCCATTATGCACTTAACATTCCTGCCTAAATATTTAATCAATGAAGCATGTTACTGAAGAGAATAGGCTTGGAATCTAAGGTGTGTCTCGTGTCTGACAGAGTGGATGTTGACACTTACCTGCTGTATCATAGAGATTCAACTGAATGTCTTTTCCTCCATAAGACACAGTGGTGACATATTTGTCGAAAACTGATGGAGCGTATTTCTGTTGAACATCAAGATCAAATCAGACATGTACAAGAATATAATGGTGCATGAAAAGTGCTTGTTTCTACAAGACACATTACAATCAAGGCGTAGGCAGAAACCAATTGCTTTCTGGGAGTGGAAAAAAATGCTGAGGATATTGTGTAAATTGCTGTTATACATTTTTGTAATATTTCCCTCTCTGAAACTCTACATGTAAATGTGTGTTAATGGTTATTTCTGTAACTTTCTAGTCTTTGGAATTGAAGCAAATCTGGTCTACTCACACTCAAAAAACTGTCAAGTATCTAAAATCTCACCTCAGGGAAATCTCCTTTGGCATAAACCATTAGCAGGGATGTCTTTCCACAACCTCCATCTCCGACGATCACAATTTTGAGCGCATCAGCTTGAGTGCCATTGCCGGCTACAGTGCCGTTCTGGGTCATGTCCTTTATGCGGGTCGCACTGGCCAAGTCAGTTCCTCCAACAGGTGCCCAAGAGCACAGAAGTGGCAGGTAAATTCATGAGACTAAAACTCTGCCAGGTAAGCATGCTGCTATCCGTTCCTAACTTCCTCCTCCTTGTTGCTTTTTTTCCCTTTCCTTTTCAAACCATGTGACTATGTTTTCAAGTATAGCTCAGATCAGAGCATGTTACTGTAATTGAGGCTGTGTGGCATGTGTGAGATTTTCCTGTCTGTCTACACATTTTCTGCATTCTCACTAGGCGGAGTACATGAAGACACTCCCTCAAGCCGGTCGTAAGAGAGTTGACGACTTTACATAACGTAGGAATTCAGAATGCCAGAAAACTTTCCTTTTTCACATTCTCCAGAGGGTGGATAACAGCATGTTGCTCTGAATGGTACATACTTGAGGCCATGATGCAGTCATTATTCTAGCAATTTGCTGATCATCAAGTGGATTATGTAATTATGATGATTTTACATTAATAATAACAATTACATAACTAAAAGTGCTATAATTGTATTACTGAGAGATTTACACACACATTAACAGTGTTATTTTAGTATCAATGAGATACTATTATAGTTTTTTATAATGTTTTGAATTTGTTTTTATATTTTTCATTTTAGTTAGTTTTAGTAATTTTGTGTTTTTGTTATTTGTATTAGTTACGTTTTGGTTTGTGTCTATATAGTAAACTATAATAACCCTGCTTATAAAAAAATATAAATGCCTATAAACATTGATGCATGTACATGCATTAATTGTATCTAATTTAAAAAATATTTATTTGAATTTTAATCAGAATTTGACATCTAAATGTCAATTCATGCACCTTATTATTATGTTTTCATTTGTTTACAAATAAACTTATTTAAAAGTTACTTAATGTATGTTCTGGACTTTGACTTTGTTTATTAAATGTATTAATAGCCGACTATATAAATAAACAAAATATCAGGGATTTTAATGAAAATGTATTGCCTTTAATATTTAAATACAGCAAAACTATATAAGAGGCCATGTAGTCCCAGTTAACGGGCACTGTTGCCATGACAAAACAAAACCTTCAAGGCCCCTGAGAGTAGGCTAGTCTACAGATTTCTTAATTTATTTTACCAATGGCCAATAGGTGACTGTTAATGCACCACCCGCACCGTCACAGCCAATGAGAGACTAGAAAAAGGTTGCTGTTTTCTGCTCACAGATAGGAGGTTCACATCATGATGTTATGACTGTCTCGTCACATATAGTCTAACTGTGCAGATTTACTGGTTCCCAAACACGGCAACAGAGAGCCTACACCAGGATAAAAACGGATGTGCCTGTTTTCCGCCATATGGGCCCGCTATCCCACACAGTGAAATAATACAAATTAATGTTAAAATAGAACGTCAATTCCGTTTCGATAAAACAGCAAATTATGAGTGAATGTGGAAAAAAATAATAAAACTAAACATTTCAATAAATACAAGACGATGTATGCATGTAAGAACAATATTTATTAGCCTACGATATAAAAACATTTAAGTGAGTGCAGCATCTCTTTGCAAATATACTTACCATACTATTAAATATTACAATCCATCGTCACAATTCTAAATAAGAAAATGTTCAAGTAAAAAATAAATAATAATAACTGCCCACCGTGAGAATTGCGAATTGCATTTGGTTCTGTTTAAGGTTTCCTCAGATTTCAAGTCGATTTCAGATTTTAGAAGGAACATTAAAAAGAAAATTTACATATTACTGCCATCAAAAATCCTGTGTAGTCTAGTCTAATTTTGATTTCAGACGTCTCATAGTCTCCACAAGATATATATATATATATATAAAATACAAAATATTTCAAATAAGAGATTCCCAAGAATTAAGTTTTCCAGGATTCCCTAGCCTAAATAAAAGCTAAAATAGCTTATATCATTAATGGTGAAGTTGAATGTCAAAATGTAACGAGGATCCAATCCAGCTGTCCAGAGCACAAATGGAGCTTTTCGCCTACGTCTGCATATCGAGTAACAAAAATAAATATATATATGAACTGGTATCGTCTAAGATCTCTGTAGTTCTTTACTGCCTTTAGAAACAGCTTGCGTTCACGGGTTACTAAGATAAAGAGGATTTTCCTAATTAAACGCACGAGTGCCATAAAATGGCCTCATGACCCACTTCAGACCTGGAAGGCAGGAAACAATATGGTCATCACGTCTTCTTCGGTCCTTTTTTTCTGGCATATACCAATCCTATTTTAGACTATGGCAGAGACAAAATCATATTGGTGTGCATACAATAACAAGCGTGAATCCTAAGCGAAAGACAGATGGTGCGTTTCCTTGCGCAATACCATTCTGGCTGATTAATTGGATCTGGCATCGCCCCAAACGCACAGAAAGTAGGGGAAAGAAGAAAAAATACAGAGGCAATAACCAAATTCCTATGATAAGATGCTTGGGTAATAAGTATGTCCATTCTCCACACTAGTGGAATAAGCTACATATACAAAATTACATATCCATAAATTGTGCAAAACACGACAATTTACATACCACATACCGGTATGTGTTGCAACACTGTGATCTATTCACCAGCAGATCTGTGAAAACTAAGTAGTGCGCAATCCTGCAATGCATCACGTCAAATGATCCTCTGAATGGCTGGCGAATAAACTGCACCGAATGTTCTGAAAGGGGAACGAGAGAGCACAGAGGACTGGATATTCCCTTTGTACTTGCTGATTGAAATGCCACACAGTGTTTGAGATTCTTTCTCCGACTTTAAATGGTTAGGAGGGTGCAGTCACATCCCGGACCCGTGGCATGCGTCCAAACTCTCAGATTACCGCTGTGTGTGTGTTTTTGTGCCACAGGGTTTCCAGCGCCTTGCGCAGCAGCGTCGAGGGCGCCTTTCACACACGACAAATTACTGCGAGTTTTGTGCAATATCCTCGCTTCTGAAACAGCAAACCTCTCTGACCACATCTTGTCAGTTTGTGTTTGCAATGGTTGCCACGTATAAAGGCAGAATCAGCTGAAACAGCGACCGACAACCTCGCCCATAAATGGCGCAGGAACCTTTCTTTTCCACAATGATGTCCTTGTGAAGACGCCATGTTGAAAATGAAAACAGCAGAGAAGCCATTAAACAGCAGGCTATTTCTGAGGTCGCGTTGGACATGGGTCAGCAATGAGGTGTCTAAAATAATGATTTTTACACCTTTTTTTCTCTCACACAATTATCCCCACAGGAAAACAATACTCGTAATTTTTTTAATGAGTTTGAAACATAAATATGATTTAATGTTACCTTTTAAAACAGAGCATTCCCAAATCATTTTTGTCAAATAAGGTCGCATAAACTATTACCTCGGAAAGAAAAAGGACATTTTCTTTCTTCTGAATGATGAAGTGCAAGCGAGTGAATTTCTCTTGTCATTCTGTCTTCAGGAAGAGAAAGAGAGGGATTTTTTGCATATTGCAACATCTAAAAGTGCCTCAAGATTTCCAGCAGCTCCACTCGTTGGAGACTGCGCAGATTGGTGTGTTAAATGATGAATTATGTCGAAAAATGAAGGCAGGAAAAATGGTTATTGTCTTTTTCTTCCTTTTAGGCGTTGCAACCCAACCCCCTCTTTAAAGCCAGTGTTAAAGGATCCGACGAAGGGAATGAAAACGTTCCTGTTTCTTCATCGTATAGGCCTGATAGAATTATTTCAACAAAATGTTAAGGTAAATATCTTTGTTAGTGTATTAATAATTATGTGTGTTTAAAGTCTTATTTATACATTATCTCTAAAGTGAACTATACACTGTTATGAGACAAATAGTGTTATGAAATATGCCCTTGGCACAAGGTCAAATATATAGTGAGTGTTCAGTTACTGAAAATAGTAATTGACAAAGGGATTTCCATTGCATTGTAAAATCAGGAATACACTACTCCCAATCTGCACGCCATGAAATTGAAGTGAAGTCCACCAATTTCTTTAAATATAAATTTACTTTTTTTTTTTTTTACTTTTTTTTTTTTTTAAATGTTTTGATACCAGTATTGCTGTTGGGTTAAAAAAAAGTGAGTCACAACCAGGATGAGCATTAAAACAACCACAAACCCTATCAATCATACCTGTGATTCAGCATATTTGTAAAAGGCCAATCGTCCTTTTTCTCTGTGGCCTGCCTTGTTTGCTGAAATGTGATAAGCAATCCATTTAAATGGATATTTAAAAAAGAGCAACATGCAATTGAATGTTCTGAAAACAAAGCTAGACTCAAAACTAATGACACTAAGGGAACGTTAAAAAGAAATAGAAATTCAGTCAATTTACATCAAATGCCTCAGTTTAATTAACAATAAAACATTTATTTTTGCAGCTAAATAAGCAAAGACAATAAAGATAAACTTACTTATTGATTAATGCTTGGCCCTGAACAAGGCAGGGCCTTAAAAGCAGTTGGTTATTTTCATGGGTTTCTTTTCTCTTTTTACATTCTAGTTAGTAATAATAAAACCAAATGCAAAATGTTTATTCAGTAGCATTTTACTAAAGAATAAAATGCTGTTATATGGGTGTGCCATGACCTAGTTTGCTGGGACAAAGATGGTTTCCAGGAAGAGAAAAAAAGCTTAAAAATGTCAAAGGGATACCATCCAACATTTCATCTTCCTTCTTCTCAGATCCTGTAAACAGAAACACTGTATGTATTAAATAGTCCATAAAAGGCTGATGAAACCAAGATTTAGATCCCTTTTGGAACAAAGGAAACCCATTTTGGCCATTGAGTCCCAATGTAGGAGAAAATGGCTGCGCCTGCATTCAGCCTTCTTTCTGCTCTCTGTAGGAAGAACTGAAGGCTGTGCCTCTAATAGCTGAATCTACTATGGTGCTTCAATCTGATTGGTCAGAGAGGGAACTGCTGTTAACCAGCCAATTGCCCAAGCACCGCAGAATATCAAACAATGTTGGGAATGGACTGAAAAATATACCACAACTAGTGTTAGAACAAGAAAAAGAGAACAACATTAGATGTTTAAACAGAATTATCACCACAGAAAAACTTTGCTTTTATAAGGCGGTCCCTCATTAAAGTTAATTTTACTATCACATTCTGAATGCATGACTTAAAACATATCCCGGAATAACTGTTTATATGAAAGCAAAACTGCATTTCGTTTTTAAACCAAATCATTTGGGCTTTCAGTGCGTGTCCCAGTTCAGTTTTAACAACCTTCCCCAACGCTGCTGCTCCATGTCCATCTTGTATTTAACGTCCATGTAAATCTACCGTGCAGATTCAACGCTTTATAAACCTTCGCTTTACTGCTCGAAATTTAAGATGTTTCAACTTCCCATTCGTTTATCACACTTAACTCCATGTATGTGTTTTATTAATAGTCACACAAAAGCAATGCTTTAGCTTAACAATTAAGAATAATAAATCGAAAGTGCGTGTCGAATGTGCCGGAAGGTTGAGATAGTGTTGTATTGTGGGAGAGACAGAAACCCCAGACTAGAGGCACACAATATGTGTTGGCTCGCAAAAAGGAGGCAGTATCTTTAAAATCATGTAATGTGATCGGCGAAAGGTTCAAGATCTTGCCGTTTTATATAAAACTACTCGATCGGGCACAATATGTCCAGACCAGGAGAAAGAAATAAGCTAAATGAAGATCACGGTAGAAGACAGAGTTCAAGTAAGCTTTCTCTTTTTTCTTCCTCTGTAATGTCTGTTTCGGGCACAGCTTCAAACCCCCCGTTTTCTGCAACGTACTGTTTTTCTGCAAATATCAATCTTTGCGCTGTCAGTATTATGAAGCGTACTTTCTGGGTTTATTTTTTGTCATCTCTTCGTTAGGTTTGGCGAACGGAATGGAGAACAGCCATACTATCTGCAATTCGGGAGAGAAACGAAGTCATCATTGGAGAAGTTACAAGTTGATTATTGACCCAGCGCTGAAAAAGGGATCGCACAAACTGTATCGCTACGATGGACTGCACTTCAATATGCCGGTGAGCGGAACGAGTCGTTACAACGGCCAGAACCGGATACATCGACCCGTGTATTGTCGCGCCGAATGGATACATAATATCACTGGCGTTGTAAACACCTGACACAACACATCAAAGAGTTTCACCGCTGCCAAACTTTCTTTACTGACCACTCTTTACAAACTAAACAACTGAAACCAGCTCTCGTTGTGCTGTATTAGTTCTGTTGACGGCGGCATGCCCAGTTTGAGCGGACGGTGTAAAGCACACTTCCTTGCGTAAAGTGTTTATAACTGTGTGTGTGTGTGTGTTTTTGTTTGCAGAACCACGGAATGTCACCCGTGGAGAACGTCCGAGACCCGAGAATGGTTCGTCTGTGGACTAAGTACAAGGAGGCTGATCTCCCGGTGCCTAAATTTAAGGTAGTTCAGTCACACCCCCTGACACATGTGTGAATGTGTCTTGAGTGTTTCTAAGTAACCAACTACAAGACGGTTGAGGTTCACAGGACGTTTTATAAATCGAATGTATTTTTTAAATTTAAAAAACAACTAATTTAACGGTCAGTTTTCAACGACCTTAGAGACACGCGCTTCCTTTTAAACGATTTGGACAGCCGTTCTATTTTTAATAACTTCAAACAAACGTTTCCTTTCAAAGAATCGTTTTGTTTCCTCAGATCGATGATTGTTACATCGGTCGCGTGCCCCCGAAGGAGGTCACGTTCGCCAAACTCAACGACAACGTCAAAGAGGGATTCCTCACTGAGATGTGCAAGAAGTTCGGCGATATTGAGGGGGTGGAGATTTTGTACAACCCGAAGAACAAAAAGCATCTCGGAATAGCTAAAGTTGTGTTCGGAACCGTCAAGGCAGCGAAAGATGCTGTCCAGAACCTGCACAACACTTCTGTCATGGGCAACATCATCCACGTGGAGCTGGACCCTAAAGGTAAAGCTAAATTAAATGTGAAAATATTGGAGATGTATAACTTTATTAATATCTGACAGTTACACTAAAATGCCGCGTGTGTTTGTACTTTTGAATAGATTGTTTGTAGCGTCATATCACGTGCGAAAATTTACTTTGGTTGCTTGGTAACCACTAAACGGCATGTCAGCTGCAGATGGATTCACTGATATGTATGCTTTGACATTTTACGTGAAAACCATGCATTTGAACTATTTATCAAATATTTTGCTGTAGTTAAAAGCAAAATGACTATTGATGTACCTCAGCATAATATGAGAACAGCCGCTGAAGTGTTTAGATGTAAAATGCATATGGTTTAGAAGATATTGGAGCTGGTTAACCACGACTTAGTTGTCCAACTGAAAATATTTTTTATGTTAAACCCTACGTTCAGACTCATTACTGAAAGCCAAGCACACGGAATCGTCATTAACCTTGTAAAAAGGAGATCCTAAAGGCAGGATGACAGCTGTAGTGGGTTCTCCGTTCTCTTAAAGAGACAGTACCGTTTCATCTGTGATCATCAGTCACGTGAATACAAAGTGCAGTTATTTCATACATTATACTGTCATTTTCTTATTGGATGTGTACATATATACAATATATTGTTTAATACATAGACATAATTTATATGTAAGTAATAAGCCTATTTTTAACATGGACAACATAAAATTTTATATAACATTTAATTGTTTTAGTAACTATTTTCAAGTGATATTACTGTCAATAGTATTTGGAAATAGCACTTTTCTTGTGAAAGTGACAATTAATAATAATGCTCTTGTGACAACGAACATAACCTTTCATTCTTTCTTTTTCTTTCTTTCTAATGAATAAAATGTGTGTATTTCTTTTATTCCCCACTTTGTGTGTCAGTGATCATGTTCACCACAGCAATGTGTGTTCTCACCATTATTTTAGGTGAAAATCGCCAAAGGTACTTACAGCGTCTGATCAATGGAAGTTATACTCCGCTCACTCTTCCAGTTGGTGGTGAAGAAGCCTGTGAAGTTTCTCCACACAGCTTGTCTGAAGCCCTGCTGGTAAAAAGCAAACATTAAGCATGCCATTGACATTTGACATTAATTATAGAAAATATTGGAACACTTAAGATTTTACTTCAAAACAAAGTTAAAAGTGTTTAATTTTTTTTCGGCACAAACAGAGCTGTAATAAATGTGCTGTCCTGAAGTGTCCAAGTAGCTTTGGCTAGCCAGATTACTTTTATCAAATTGTTTTGTTCAAACAGTTCAAAAAATATTAACTGATTCAGTTTACTACAAAAAAGTTAGACCGTGTATTTTTTTTAACTACAAATGCTCATATTATATATATGTATATATATATATATACACACACACACACACACACATATATATATATATATATATACATACATATATATATTTCTAAATATCATAGTTTAATCCTCCATAGACCAATTGAATGATTTAAAATTTAAAACCATTTAAGATGCAATGTAGATTTTCTCGTCAGTTAGAAGAGAGGGAAGCTTGACTTACAAAATGTTTACTGTAGTTTCTTTTTATATATATAATTTTTTTTCATTATTTAATAGGTACTGTAATAATGTATATTAATAATAATACAGTTTTTGCAGTATGGAGTTTTGAGGTTTTTGTATGTATTATAAAAAGTTTATGTTCCCCTGTATTATGACTAGTGACTGTTATAAAAAAAAAATCTATAAGTTAAAAAATTATTTTAATACAAATGGTGGCCTGTTTTACACCAGCACACTGTATAACATGCTGTGAGTCCCTCTCCAGCAGAAAGTCTTTATCTCTAATCCAGTTTATCAGTTCAGCAGGTGGTTAAATGGACACCAACTGAAATGTATCTTATAACTGCTCCCAGCAGAGAGCTGCACACTATTATTGCACTTTGAACGGTTCCCCCTCAGTTCTTGCCATTATCTCACAGTGAAAACAGAGATTGCCATTAACTAATGTTTATACAATGTAATCGATTAGCATGTTAATTTGTTAATGCCATTAGAACTGGCCTGTGCTTTTGTACACTGTGAAATTCAGAAACAAACATGTTTAAGTTGGTCTCATCGCACTTTTGTGTCCGCAGGCATGCGAGCCCTCGCGAAGAATCCTCGAAGGCAGTTCTTCTGCAGTTGCGGGCACAGCCACGCCAAGTGGCACCAATACGCCCATGTCCCTGGACACGGCCTACTCCAGCCTAAGGCAGGATACGCCGCAGTCCCAGGGTACCCCGCACACCCCACGCCCGTCAGGCACCCCGTTCTCTCAGGACTCCAGCTACTCCAGCAGGCAGGGCACGCCGGCATTTCAACCGAACCGTGTGGAATCCTCGGGAGGCTACAAGGCGAGGAGACATGAAACCAAATTCCAGGATGCCTACAACCGCAGACCCGAAAGACACTACGTCCACGGCACAGGAGGGGCGCACCGTGGCAACGCAGAGCAACCACCTAGTTTTAAGCAACATCAGCCGCCCGAGCCTCCATCGCCTGTTTTTGCGCACACGCCACCGCCACCAGCCAGTGCGAATTTCAAAACTGCTTTCTCTCCTTATCAGCCGCCAATGCCCCCAGTCTACGCTCACACAGAGTCCTCTTTCCACCAGCCTGTTCAGCGGGAAGTGGATTATAGGAGACCGCCTCAAGCCCCACCTCCCCCGAGCCCCGACTTCATGCCTGTCAGAGACAGGCCTGCGACTCCGCCAATCCCCGAGCCTCCACCTGCGCCAGAAACCCAACCAGCTACACCTCCTCCCTCCACGCCAGAGCCCTGCCCGTCGCTGGGCACCCCCACCCAAGAGTCCAAACGCAACAGCCTGGACTCCCGCATAGAAATGCTCCTTAAGCCCTTCCTGAACGAGCGTGGAGACTCGGACGCTGAGGTGCGCATGGACGGGAGCCCAATCTCCTCATCGTCCTCGCAGCTCTCCCCCATCCCGCCCCAACGGCTCTCGCGGCCTTCAAGCACCGGCCTGGAGGACATCAGCCCTACCCCGCTTCCTGATTCCGATGATGACGAACCCATCCTTGGTACTGCTGCCCTGTTGACGAACTCTATGGCCATGTCGCCCTGCAACATGCTCAGTAAAAGCAGTGCAGGAGAACCACGAACGCCCATAGACAAAATGGACACGGTAAGACCTGAGATGCAGCTTCACAGTAATAAACAAGAAAATAACCATATTAATGTTGCAAAGTACTTCAGTTAGAGGAAATTTCAGTGCTACAACAGCTATTAAAAAGATGATAATTTCATTACTAAACTCAGTTTAGTTCAGTGTAAGTTAATTGTTGCAAAGTTCATTAGTAATGAAGAAAATCCAGTTAAACTAAAAGCAGCTCTACAGAAGATCATAGTATTATTATTTAGCTTAAGTCAGTTCAGTGTTGATTTAGTGTAGTTCAAACTGTAACTAAGTAGCAATGCTAAAAACTAAATTGTTTGGTAGTTTTTCAGTTTTTTCCAACAAGTAGCAACAAAATGTTTTTTAGCACTTTGTGTTGCACTTAGCTTTACAGCTGCACTAACAGGCTTTATCGAATGCACTCCCCTGAAATCCACACATTTTAAAGTAATTTCGTTTTGTTGAATTAGTTTGCTCAGACAGGTTAAAAACTGATTCATAAGTCAATAAATCAGTTAGTTGTTTTTTAAACTGATTCAATAATGTTTTATTTGACATATTTGTTAAAATATTAAGTTAAATGCTGCTGTTTTGTGCTGTTTTTGACTTTTGTGCCAGATTGCAAAAATAAATCATGTAATAATCTCTTATATTTACTATACCCTATAGTATTTGCATATACTGTGATATTTTTAAAAATATCGCCCCTAAATGGGTTCAGTGTCTTTAGCTACTGTTGGTTAGTGGTTTGTAGTGTAGCTAACTACTCAAAAGCTTTTGATGCGTTGATGATATTATGAATTGCTGTGTGGAGGGTTTCAGGACCCAGGAGAAATGTAGGAGGCAACCTTACTCGTCTTCCTTTAAAGAGGCTGTCTACTTTCCCTTTTGTTTCACATTTTAGTAAAAGAAGAAATTGTGCAATCTGGCTGCAAAAAGTTTTTGTATCCTCTTTTTCTTTTCTTTTTGTTTTGAAATCTCAAAGGCGTAGCATGTTTTTTATTTTATTTTATTAATTTCATTTAGAATCCAGTGTGCAATGTTTTGTGGTGCTTATTTGAACCCATAGTCCTAGGCAAGAGACTTCTTGGCATCACTGTTTGCTTGAGATTTTGCAACTCAACTGTTTGTGACATTTCAGGAGCATGCTGAAAAATAGAGCGTTTTGCCTGGCACAGTTTAAGTCCTACATGTTAATCTGTACCAAATAATCTTAGCATTGCATTCCATAAAAAAATTGAGAATCTTGGTGGTCTGCAGTAAGGACATAAACATTCAGTGCATAATGAAGCTCTGTCTTGTAAATGAACTTGTTTGCATTACAGCCCCCAGCTCTGTATGGCGAACCCATGAAATATGATCCTACTGTGGATGCCGCTTATGTGCAACACACTTTCACTTCCTCTTACACGTAGTACAACACGAGAAACAATGCTCAGCCGTTAGCTCACTTTTGTGCTTTACTTCCTGCTTAAAACCTGGACCATCAGGATAGTGCTGTTCTTATTACATCTCCAAAACCATTGTTCAACAAGAGCTATTTCATATCTGAAAGTGTTTGGATTCCTAGATTCAAACTACCTGTAATCGTGTTTCAGGAGAATATTATTACTATTTCTTGTCACAGTGTTTCAATTGTTAACTACAACTATTTTAAAAATCACTTTCGGTAGCCCTAATTGAAATAAAGCTGCAACTAACTGGAATAAATAAGTTTAAGTTGAAGAACCAAAGTAGCTCAAAATAAAATAAAAATGTATTTAAAGCTAATTCAAGATGTTATTAAATATTGTAATAGTATATAAATAATAATAAAAATTACACTGGCTTGTCACTTAAAAGGGTTGTTCCCCCTAAAAATGAAAATTCCAAACCTGTATTCATTTTTTTGTTCTGTTCAATACAAAAGAAGATATTTTGAAGAATTCTGAAATTTTGAATTCATACAACTTGAGGGTGAGTAAATTATGACAAAATGTAAATTTTTGGGTGAACTATCCCTCAATATTATGCTCACAAATAGCTAGAGAACTTTATTGGACTTTTATGTAAGAATTCAGGATTTTTTCATAGTTGTCAAACCAAAGGCAATATAGACCATAGACTGTGTGCTAACGCAACAGATGTTTGTGTTTTATAACACAGGGCCATCAGTCATCGGGTGAAGACATGGAGATTTCTGATGATGAGATGCCAGGCACACCGATTGCTAGTGGGGACTGTGCCAAAAACATTGTTGTCAACTCTGCGGTATCTCCAATGCAGACTATTCCCATGCCCCCGCCAGGGTTCCCCCCACTGCCCCCTCCACAGGCTGGCTTCCCCCTGCCGCTGCCTCCTCTTCCACCCCATTCAACTGTTTCACACCTGGCTGGCCCACCTGGCGTGGCCCACCATCCGATGCTACACCCGTTGGCCCATTACCCCCATGGCATGATGCCCATTATGCAGGTGGACCTGATGAGCTCCTTATCACAGTGGGGCAGCGTTCACATGTCCTTTCAGATGCAGACTCAGATGCTTAGTCGCATGGCGCAGAGCCAGCGGCAGTACCCTTACCCTCACTTCATCAGCGAAGCTGCTGCAAGTGCTGGCGCTGCTGCTGCTGCTGCCGCCGCCGCCATGCAATTTGGAGGCCCGTATCCACCTCTCTCTATGGTTGGTGCCCCTGCAGGCGCTGTGGGGCACGGGCAACCCTGGCCCCTACCCAACATGCCTAAGTTCAACCCTGCTGTTCCCCCTCCAGGCTATGAGCCCCAAAAGGAAGACCCACACAAAGCCACTGTGGATGGAGTGCTTATGGTTATTGTCAAAGAGCTGAAGGCCATCATGAAAAGAGATCTCAACCGTAAGATGGTGGAGGTGGTGGCCTTCAGGGCGTTTGATGAATGGTGGGACAAACAGGAGCGATCGGCTAAGGTAAGCACCATTCCACAAACTCAGGTCTGTTTTAAATGTTACATGATACACTTTGCTGGAAATGTAAATACTTTGTAAATTAATTATAACAAATGCAGCAAATTTGTTTTTTAAGCTATTGAAGTCATACAAGGTACAAAATCACTGTCAAGGTGATAAGTAACTTTCATATGTATTGTTGCCTTTTATTTGCAGTGTTGGGGAAGAAGTCATTTAGAGTGTTAGATCGTTGTATGTTTTTCCTAATTTTTTTTTAAATTGTACTGATATTGCACAGCGAAATGTGACATACCCGTCTCTGATTGGTAGCAAGAATGTTATTAGTGTCATGTCAATAGTTGATCAAAAACCTTTTTTTTTTTTACCTGTAAAAAGTATTCGTTCTTGTATACAGTGGATTAGATAAGAATGCTGTCCAAAAAAAAAACAAAATTTAGGGTTTTATTTAAACTCGTAAACACCCGGTTATTGCTTTTCATTTATTTTGACAAGCAAATAAATTTCATCTTTTGGGCAGATAGCAATAGACAAACTTGGGCAACTGTTAAAAAATATGCTTTTGCTTTAATTTTGCTCTAAATAATATGATAGCTGTCTGATTGCAGAACTGAATGTTTCAGAGTGTTTCAAACAGTTAGTCAAAAGGAAAAACCACTGCTTGTTAAGTTTTCAAATGATGGAACTGCTTAACCTGAGGACATGTCATAATACTAACAGTATAGACCTTATGCACCAGAGAAACGAGGGGGCCATCTTTAGAATATTGTCTTTGAACTTCCGTTTTTGCGGTCGCTCTGTATATTTCTATGGCATCGCTGTCGAGGAGTAATTAGCTGGTGAAGTGGATTTACTTATTGTAGAGTTAACGAAAGTTATCATGAGCATTGTAATGTTTATCATAAGCATTGTAAAGCAGATGTCTTAACAAATACCGACCGGGAATTCTTTTAAATGAGCCTTTCATTCATAACTATGCAAGATCGCTGTGAAAATACAGACCGGAAGTCAAAAGACAATGAGCGCAGCACTGAAAAGGGGCGGGGCTACATAAGGTCTATACTAACATCATTTTATCTGACGTCATAATGTTTCTGCACCTGCAGGCTACACTTACACCTGTGAAGACAGGTGAGGGCAAAGAAGAGGAGAAAGAACGGGCCAAACCCAAAGAGACCATATCCTCTAGCTTACTGGAAAACTGGAACAAGGTTGAGGGTCTGGGCTTTGAGGGAATGGGTCTCAGTATTGGCCTGCGCGGTGCCATCCGGTTACCATCCTTCAAGGTACCGAACTACCATCCTGTATTTTTTGTTAGTGTGCCGTTGTACTTTTAAGTTGTTCATTATCAATTGCTACTCATTTTTTTGCAGGTTAAGAGGAAACAACCCCCTGAGCCGACATCCACCAATGACAACAAGAGGGTGCGACCATCCACACCTGTCGATGATGAGCTGGAAGATGAAGGTGTGTGCTTGGCATTCCTAGTTAATCTAGCAAGTTACTTATCTTGAAATGCTTTAAATGGTTCCATGCCATTTATATAAAATAACTCAGTAAGGTCGGTTTTTAGAGTCAGAAAGAACAGATCTTCGCATGGACGGATCCAGAACGGATGGCAGTGGTTCTTCTGCAAAGCGAAGGCCAGCCAGGCCTCTGGAGCTGGACAGTGAAGGCGAGGAGGAGGAGGAAACCTCCGGTAAAGAGGAGTCATCGCTTTCAGACCATGAAGAGGAGCCAGTGGAAGATGCCTCTGAGAGGTTGCCCCCTGGCAAGGTGAGCACCAATCCACAGTACTTCAAAATTTGGAAGTAATGGTACTATTTTAACAGTTGATAAGGTATTTGGCATCTGTGATTGCTTTCAGTAATAAACCAGTTTTAATTGGGTGTTGTTATCAGGCTGCATATACAACACTTATATTTGAGCCTAACATTGCAAAAAAAACCTTGCCTTCGTAGGATATGGAGGACGAGGAAGATGACGAAAAGAAGAGCGAATCAGACTCTAGCGAGAGTGAATCATCTGACTCATCAGATGAAGGTAATGACTATTAATGGCGAGAGTTTGATTAATATTCTGCACTTGTGGACACTGTAATGGGTCACCATGCAGTTACAAGTAATGACCGTCACCATTTTTCCTCCCTCAAGCTTCTAGCTCATCGTCCTCCAAATCTGATTCTGATTCCTCTGGGAGTGGGAGCTCTTCCGACTACGAATCGAGTTCGGAGGAGGAAGAGGAGGAAAAGGAGGAAGAAGAGCTGATGGAGGGAATGGAGGATGAAGATGACGATGCACAAACCTCATCGTCATCTTCATCTTCCTCATCATCGACCTCTAATGAAGAGGATGTTGATGTAAAATCCCCAAGTACCCCCATAGGACCACCACCAGAAGAAGAACCAAGTGAGTTGAACAGACTGGAGGATTTAGACAAGGCAGAGCTCAATCACAAACATAGTACGGTGAGCTCAACCAAGCCTGAAATTAATGACGTGCGGCCCCCATCACCCAAAGGATTGCCAGGTCAGACTCTTGACTGTTTTTTAGCTTCATGTTCCTATAGCAGTTGAGTATTGTGTGGTGATGAGGTCAGATCATGATTGGTTGTCTCTTTCAGTTGATGAACCCGGGATCGATTTGGAGGTTAATATTCCAGTGCCCAAAGCTGAAGCCAACCTGGATGATGTCGGTAGCTTGCGCCCACCCACCCCAACAGGTTCATTTGCAGGTAGTGATCAGGACACCAGACCAAAGATCCCTGCAGAAGACGTCCCCAGAACCCCTGGCCGTGAAGGCCCAGTTCCCCTAGAGTCAGAGGCTGCCATCCCTCGGTCTCTTCCTACACCTTCCATGCACCTTCCACTTCCCCCCAATCATGCCCTTGAAGCACGATCCCATCTGCTGCCCCGTGAATCTTTGCCGGATGTGCTTGTCCGTGGGCGGTTGCCTACAGAAGAGGACATCCCACGCACACCGGGGAGAGACCTCATGGATAGACCCCGGGGTTTGGGCAAGTCTCAGAGCACTGATACAGTTCCTGTCACACCGGGTAGTGACGCTCCACTAACAGGTAACAGCTTGAGCTCGCCGCATATTCCCGGCAGCCCTTTCTCTTACCCTGCTCAATCCCCTGTCCTCAGTGCTGGTATCCCTCGGACTCCGGGTAGAGACCTTACTTTCACCCCAGCTTTCCCTGACTCTGCTGCTTTAACTGCAGGCCTTCCTATTCACAGGAAGGCCTCATCTGAGAGCTTGGAGGAGAAGTCTCTATTTAAAGAGCCCCAACTCAGTGCCTCTCCCCAGGCCAGCCTACCTAACAATGCAGCTTCTTCCCCATTCCCTGGTCCTCCCCTTCCTGCTGCTTCACTTCAGGAGCCTCCCCAAGGCACCTCTCCCACTTCTGCAGAGACTTCCTCTCCTGCTGCTCCAAAAGATCTACCTGTTCCAATGATAGATGTTCCTGTGCCCTTAGATGCTACTCCAACCAAGAGAAAACCAGGACGTCCCAAGTCTAAAAAGCTGTCTGTTGAAGCCCCTCAAGACTCTGAAGAGTCTCCAGCTCCAATGGTGGCCTCTGTACCTCCAGACCAACCAGTAACTGACATGTACCCAGACTGCTCTTCAGAGACCTTCAAAGGTGAAGATGGCGATTCCACAGCCTTGGAAGAAGAGGAAAACCAAGCCCAGATAGTCATACCTCAGATGGAAGACAGGATGTTTTATGATGAGGAACCTGTTCAGAAAACACGGCGACAGAGGCGGGGCTGGCAGGAGTTGTTGTTGTCCATGCATTCCCCTGTGACATCACCGCGCCACCCCAGCTTCTTACCCCGCTCAGAATTTGAGGAGATGACCATCTTGTATGACATCTGGAATGATGGCATTGACGAGGAAGACATGCAATACCTTAAGACCACTTACGACAAGATGCTTGAGCAGGACAATGGCAACGACTGGCTCAACGACACCCTCTGGGTCCATCATCCTCATATCCTTTACTGCTTCAGTCTTAAGGTGTGGTCACGTAGTAAAATTTAGCAGACTAAAAAGGTCCACTGTCTATTATTAACAGTGTAGCAATATATGAAGCACAGCTTACACAGAAGTCGCTTTCAAACCATGCGCCTTTCTGTTGTTCAACGCAGTAAATTTGCATGACCAACTTGAACCCGTTGCAACCAGTTCCCGTATGGGTAAATCTTTCGCCCTCACACAATATTCCTAATCATGTAGGTTCATATTGAAATTACTGGATGTACTAGATATTGCGCTTTATACAGTGTTTATTAATACCTCATAGATTCTTTGAAATTCTTTGGTGTAAAATTATTTTAAAGGGGGCCTAGTGGCAGCAAATAGAAATAAATTTAAAAAACATTGAAAGCCTAGAGAGAGTGTTTAGGAAACCGTTAAGAAACAGTAATTCAGTTTTGTTTGGAGTATAATTTAGCATAAATTCTTCACCCATATTGGCACCAAACAGAATAGCGGAATTTAATTTCTTTACTTAAAGCTTCTGTTTGTAAGCGGTTAATAAACAAAAATGCATGTCTCTTGCAGAAGACATCTGTTTATATCTATGTCGAGTCACGCAGGTACTGGGCTACTCAGCAGCGGTGGCGACCTGACCGGTCTAAAATACTCTGAATATAAACACTTATTATAGGTGTACTTTAGTGATTCAGGATAAGACAAAAACACCGTTTGGAAAATGGATTCATTTGTAGTCGCACATTATATACATTTTGTACATTTTTAAGACAAAAGTTGCATAGTACAGCTTTAAGTTAATGTTGAAAATCTTTTTCACATCCGAAATAGCACCGCTGTTTTTTTTTTTTTAAATTTTTTTTTTTTTATTGTGAATAGCTTTCTTAGACAGTATTCTATAAACAAAATCATTACAAAACTTAAATGTTATTTGCAAACCTGTTATGTGGAGACCTATCTGTTCCTGTAAAGAAAGTATTTCCTTGACTCCTCTGAACCTACCAACATGGGCAGTGCATCGGTGGTGAAGAAGAAGCGGAAAGAGGATGGTATACGAGACCATGTCACCGGCTGCGCCCGCAGCGAGGGCTTCTACAAAATCGACAAGAAAGACAAAATGAAGTACCTGAACAGCTCACGCCTGCAGTCCGAAGAGTCTGATGTGGACACTCAGGTGAGCGGCAGGGATAAAATACTGAAGTTTACTCACCATTAATCAATACTTCATTAAGCTGGTTTGCTGAAGGTACTGACATGATTGTTTTTGTGTGTGTGATTTCAGGGGAAGAGTATTCCAGCACAGCCCCTAACGTCCACTAGGGCAGGTTCAGAAAGGCGGTCTGAACAGCGCCGTCTGCTGTCGTCCTTCAGCTGTGACAGTGACCTCCTCAAGTTCAACCAGCTTAAGGTAGGACAAGTGAAAACCAGCTATTTATATCTATCAAAACGTCACCAATCAAAATATTAGCCAATGCAACATCTAATGACGCACAACTTTTCCACAGTTCCGTAAAAAGAAGATCCGGTTCTGTAGAAGTCACATTCATGACTGGGGATTGTTTGCCATGGAACCTATTGCTGCGGATGAGATGGTTATCGAATATGTTGGCCAGAATATCCGACAGGTAAGTGTAAAACCAACCAATTTTTTGGCATCACTGCTTTTTGTTAGGTCTGTTCATAACCGTCTCTTCCCCATTTGCAGGTTATTGCAGACATGCGAGAGAAACGCTATGAGGAAAAGGGCATCGGCAGTAGCTACATGTTCCGTGTGGATCACGATACCATTATAGATGCAACCAAATGTGGCAACTTCGCCCGCTTCATCAATCATAGTTGCAATGTGAGTTTTGTACTTTTTAAAAATTAAAAAGAAGGGGTAATTTTGTAGGTAAAAACCTAATAGAAAACCTAATAAAAACCTAATCCTCCTTTGTGTCTCGCAGCCAAACTGTTATGCTAAGGTCATCACTGTGGAATCACAGAAAAAGATCGTCATCTACTCCCGGCAGCCAATAAATGTTAACGAGGAGATCACCTACGACTACAAGTTCCCCATTGAGGACGAGAAGATCCCGTGCCTCTGTGGCGCAGAGAACTGCAGAGGAACCTTAAATTAACCCCAGCAGATAGGTGAGAACCTTCTTAAAAACATGCACTGCCCTACAACAAGCCCAGACGCCCCGTCTTCTGGAGTTACAGAGAAAATAGTGGGTGAAATCCAACACATCCACTGGATATATCGTGCAGCTAAGTATCTGGGACTTCTTTTTTTGTACTTTTTCACGATTGTTTACGAATTACAGGTGCTCTTTCAAGCATAAAAAATGAAATTTCTACCACTCTTCCATTGACGTCAATGGAAATGAACATATTTTTTCCCCAAATGTTTGGGCACCAAGTTTGTCTGCCCATTTGGCACAGTTTGTCTTTGCTGTGGAGCTCCTGCTCCTCGTCAGTCCCTTTTCCTCTGCGGTTTGGTTTAAAGAGACCTCCCCCCCGTCCCTTGAACTCTGACCCCGAACACTTTAAGCTGCTCATATCTGTCCCACACGCACAAAATTCTTCTGTCAGTTTTTTTTTTTACCATGTCCTTGTCCTCCAACCCCAACAAGATTCATTCAGTATGAAGTTTAGTGTATTGTCAGACTTCACTGTATCAGCCCAGAAGATTTAGCATTCAGCATGACACTAACCAATTTGCAGGGGTATTGTTTCAATTGTCTTCAATTTGCAGAACATTCAACAAAAGCACACCTGTGCCGGCCACAAAACAAATCAGTAGAAAAAGGGCCACAGCTCAGGCAAATTTACACCAAGTGAAACGCTCCTACAATATTTCAGCCAGTGCTGCATGTGGCACCTACAGGCTGGATCTGGATCCGACTGGACTAATCAAACAATACACTACACTTAATTCTTTCATTTATTCAATTCATTTTTTTACAACCATATATCTGTAATGTGTTCATTTAAGTGTGTCTGCTGCCCCCTTTCTTCTGTAAGATGTAAGGGCAGAAAGCTGCTCACTTTCAAGCTGTTCAGCTTAGTATTAACTCTGCATTTTACATGTCAGCTCACTACTTTAGCAGATAAACATGCAAAGATCCAATTGGTTTCATACATATTCAGGCACTGGTGCTGAATTTTCAATTATGGAGCGAATCTCGCCAATATAATGCTGCTATTCTGCAAACGTATATCCCTACTTTTCTCCACCAGTTCACTTTAAGACGGCAAAATCCACCTTCACTGGTTTTAGGTCAGTTAGCATGGGTTTTCGTAGTATTAGGAGTTCTTTGTGAGTGCGGTAACAGTCGCACAGCACAGATGCTTTTCAACAAGATTGCCCAGACACCAATTCATCTAAGTAGTTGCACTGTTGTTTAGGATGGCACACCCTGGAGTATTAGGTCCGTCACCCTAAAAAACGTCTGCAGTGGACACAGAAAAGCAAGTACGAAGGCGGATACAGTGCCAAATGTGTATTTTATGGTGTCCCGGCTCCAAAGGCAAACCATTTTCCACTTGTCTTCTGTGTGTATGTGTGTGTTTGCACAGATGACCTTAGCTCACTGGTACTTCAGGCGACCCTTTTGAGGTCCTTCTGCATTTTGATCAGCTGTTTAAACATTTTGATGGTTAAATACCATTACAGCTTCATTCAGCCAAATGTCCCTTTGAAAGCAGAAGACTCTGATCTGCAAGGCAGCATGGAGACTGTGTTTATCTTTGTGATTTGGTTATTTTAATAAATGCACTAGAGACTTCCAACCCCCCATCAAGCCAAATGGCACTCACAAGACCAAGCTTTGAAAAGCGCCCTTCACGTTAGATCACTCACAGGTTAAGTCTCCCAGCTTTTTTGTTAGTTTTTTTTAAAAATATGTTTATATTGTACAGGATATGATGGTTTGTATAAAGGAATGGGGCTTTTTTATCTCGATGGGGAGTGATGCATTGTTCTGCTTTTATGAGCGACAAATGGAGTATTTAAAATGACTATTTTTCAGGGATCATTATTAAAAAAAAGGGGTTGAATAGCTAATTTAAAGAAAATGATGCATCTTGTACATAACACAGATTTGTACTTCCTTTTGAAAGATTGTTTCTTGTAGAAACGTCTTTTTTTCTGCCCATTTTCCTTTGGATTCTAATGTGTAAATACTTTAACTGTGAATATATAAATATAAATATATATATTTTTGTTCCTGAGGATTTGCTACAGTGTCACGGCTCGGAAAGGTCTATTTGACAGTGATTGCGGAGAGCTGGTGGCAGTATTTTCAGCTTGTGTCAAGCTTTAATTTTTATTTTTGGTTGTAAATTCTATGAAAATCTGTTTGCAGTGTGGGGGGAAAGCATTATCATTCAATGGCAAGGGGCATTGGTGAAATTGGCCTTTATCCCCTGTCTATTTATTATACCACAAATGTATGGAAAAAAGATCATGGAAAAAATAAAGGATTTTTTTTTCAGCTGCCTTGTCTTGTAATTAATCCTTTAACGATGTGTCACTTTAATATAATGTTGGATGTTTTCTCATGGTCGGTTAATGTGTAGAGAGTTAGCAGGAACAGGGTTTCAAATCTGAGTTTAATTAGAATTAATAACTTCACGTTTGTGTCAGTATAGGTCTCGGCACACTCTGGTCTCACCATCTGCCCATATTGCCTGGCATCATGGCTCTATTCATAGGTTTACCCTTTTTAAAAATCATAGCGAGTCAGATAGTGTTTTTGTATTGTATTTAGTTTCTACCCCCACAATTAATTTTTTATTGTATACTCGACATACAAATTACAGTAAATTAATCTTAGAATATTTTGTAGTTTTTTACGTACTGTTAAATACGGGAATGTTTTTAGAAAAAACATGGAAAAGCAGGGTAGTTTACATTTAGAAAAAAAAAACATGGATGTGCAGAAAAGTATAATTTTTCAATTACGTTCAAGTCATAGTTAAACATTACATGATTCTTAATATATCGATAGTTAGGCCTAATGATATAATTTCTAGTGTTCTTACCATTTTCAAGTGCAATAATTTATAGGCTAGTAATCGTTGATGAGGTCCACTTCACAAGCTCAGACTGAAATAGTGACTGTTTTGTGCTGTCAGTGAACACCAGGGAGTGACCTCACTGGGCAGATTAGCAAGCCTATAGTAACCTCGAAAGGGACAGAAACAAGGGCTCTTTGTGTGAGTGAGCAGTGCCCCCAGTGTCAGTAACAGGACGAGAAGGGTATGACCACTACAACAACAACACGCTTGTGAGCCAGTCAAAATAGACAAAACACACTAGCACTGTCATTTTTATTTCAAACACTTTATTATTTGCAGAAGAACACTTTGGACTTGAGTCAAACTATTGCTTGCTCTGCTATTTTATACATCAAATAGTTTGCCTCCTGAGGTAAGTTTGTATTTTTCACAGAATGATAAAATCATTGATAACAGTCATTCAAGTTTGGTGAACTTAGTGAAGTTGGTGAAGTTATGAGTCCACAAGCTCCACTTATAGCTAGTGAATGTGAAGCCTATGCAGTGAACTGAAACTTCATCTTTCTACTTTAAGGTATTATTTGAAATCCTGCGAAGTGCCCTTTGTGTATGACTGGGGCAATTCTCCCAAGGAAAAGGCTCTGAGTGATCAAGTTCAGTAAGAAGCGAGGGGAAATACCTACATGGTGATACTGACCAAAGATTACCAGGATAACTCATCCTATAGCAGTTTGCTTGGAAAGCTCAATGGGGCTGTTGTAGATGTGTGATCAAACTAAAATTTGTTTCTATGCAGAAATAATTCTGCGCCACCACCGATTCTGGAACTCCTCAGGGTTGCCATCCATTTGCCAACATCGTACACAAACCAAACAAATGGCAGAAGAATCCAGAAAATGCCCGTAAGATTTTGCTATCTGGGTCGCACAATCGTACTTGACAAATTACAGTGAATAGAATCCCATTTAAGGCCCGTTCACACCCAGGACGATAATAAATATTACCTTTAATAATCGTTTTAAGAATTCCACACCACAGCTATAACAAGTGTTGGGGAAACAATTGTAGTCTAGAACTACAATAACCAACATGTTCACACAGCGCGCTCAAAACGCTTCCGCACTCTCGATTTCTCTCAACATGGGGACAGGAGTGCTTTCAGTCAATAAATGGGAATTGTGTTATTTGCAAAAATAACTCATATTTTGTTGTAAATTTAAAAGTAATGTGTCACTTGACTTTACTCGTTACTTGAACAAATTAATCTGAATACGTAACTCACGTTACATGTAATGTGTTACTCCCAACACTGGCTATAACCATGGCAACAAGGAAACTATATTATTGGGATCACTTTCAGAACTATTTTTTCCAGCTGATAAACAACAAAAAGATTGACAGCCAATCAGAATCCATCAACATTTAAATAGCTTGGCCAGTTGTTTTTGCCACAGTACTATGTGTCATGAATAATCCAAGACAAGTATGTTTAATCCTGCCGTTCTGCTAGCAAAATGCTAAATATTTAAAAGTTAAAAGAAGTAAAAGAATATTTAAAACATAAAAAATGGCAAGAGAGGACACTCTATTGGAGAGCAGCTTGGCGTCTTTGGAAGCGTACACGGGCCGTCCGTAGGTTGGGTGGATGTGTCTGTAGTTGTCATGCAGGAGAACCTGGTCAACAGCTTCTTCCGCCGTGGAATATATCCCGTTTACAAACTGCTCAAACTGACAAAAGAAAGAAAATGTTAGAAATCTCTTGAACTTTGTATAAAAATTGCCAACTGGGTAATGCAAGGTTTCCCAAACAGGGTTCACAAGTTGATGAAAAGTGATTAATTAAATCATTAAAATAAATTGCAACATTGATGTATTATTCATTTAGCTTAGCTATGAACATGTTGACAGTTTAACTTTAAAGGGATAGTTCACCCAAAAATTCATTACTCACCCTTAATTAATTAATTACTCACCCTCGTGTCGTTCCAAACCCGTAAGACATTCGTTCATCTTTGGAACACAAAAGATCTTTTTGATGGAGCTTTCCGACCCCACATAAACTGCAACGTTATTACCACTTTCAAGGCCCAGAAAGATAGTAAAGACATTGTTAAAATAGTCCATGTGACAACATGTTATGAAGCGATGAGAATACTTTCTGTGCGCAAACCCTCCCAAAAATAGCAACTTTATTAACAATTTCTTCTCTTATGTGTCAGTCTCAGACGCTATTCACGCGAGCACCATGACACATGCGTGTGATGCTGACGCAGGTGTCGGACAATACTGAGCCCGCGTTCTGAGGTAGAACCAGGACGCACTGCACTGTGTTTACAACGTGAACAGAGACGTAACAGAAAATTTGGACTAAACCGCTCAATTTATATGGATTAGTTTTACAATCTCTTTATGAAATTGTTGAATCATCAAAGTGTCAGTTGAGTAGCTGTCAATGGAGGGACAGAAAGATCTTAGATTTGAAAAGATCTTCATTTGTGTTCCGAAGATGAACGCAAGTCTTACGGGTTTGGTGCGACATGAGGGAGAGTAATTAATGACAGAATTTTCATTTTTTTTATCTCTTTAACTTGTTCAGCAAAATTCTGTTTTCTGTTCTGTGTTATAGCACCTTGTGGCAAGACTGAAAATGCAAGCATTGCATTATGAAGGGTAAAAAATCTAGAAGCATTTATGTAGATTATATTTCGGACTTTAGTAATGTCTTACCTGAGCCCATGAGATATGGACAGGCACTTCATACACGGTCCACAACACCACCTGTGAACAGGGCGGCGTTGTGAGACTGCCATGATAACGGTAATACTGCGTTAGGTTGTTCTGAGGTAACAGATTTACCAAAGGAAATGGTCTTATCGATTTTGTTTGTCCTAGAAAGAAAATGAAAATATATAGTTTGAAATTCTGCAAATAGCCTACTCATTTTTATTTATTTTTTTACTTTGAAAAAGTTTACAGTCTCAACTAACCTTTGTAGGCAACAAAAGGAAGTGCACTTGAGATGGACTGGAAGTTCTCATTATGCAAATATGTCACCTGTCGTAGTATTAAAGATAACACACAGACCAGTGGTGATGTCTATTATGCATTGATGAAATGTTAGGCTACTTCAGATAAAACTACATCTTACATCAACAAAGATGCCAAGCACGGCAAGTCCAGTTGGGTCTTCAAGTGCAGAAGTCAAGTTCGGATGTGTGGATTTGATGTTGACTATGTGCATCTGCGCACAAACCACACGGACACACGTTACAAAAAAAATAAAGTGAACATAATTGCTTAGTTTTCAAATAAAGGCAACGGAAGGCCCAAACCTCCATAGGAAACCTCAGGTGGTCCAGAGTGTGTTCTGATCCGTTTGAAGAGACACTTCCCCAATGGAAATGCAGCTGGATTGTGCGGTAAGTCCCAGGAAGCCCTCCGCCACTCACCTGCATACCGTTACCCACCTCCAGCACAACTACACACAAAGACACACTTCAGACTGAAACCAGCTGAGCTACAACTTGCATTCACAGGGAACCCTCCAATAATACGTAGCTACACCTTGAAGATTCCTGGGATAAAAGCATCCAATCCATCTTTCTAAAGGTCAATAGACTGCAACTTTCAGTTTACAGAGGTAAAAACTGCAATAATTTTCTCCATAGGAAAACTTTTTAAACTTACCTTACAGGTATAATCATTTAGAGTCTATACTGTGAGTTACGAGGTTGTTAATCAATGGTATATGCTTTTATTTAAGCCATTTTTTAAATATTAAAGTAATCATGATTAACATCTGAATTTGTGAAAACTACATTACCCATAATGCTCTACAAAAATTCGACTAATCAGCGAGTTGTTGAGAGCAAATCGCTTCAAAAGAAATTGCAGGGAACACCCGAAGCACAGCATGACCTAATCGAGTTGGTCCTGCTATGTTGTCAAAATAGTTCAACAGTTTGGCAAGGTTTGGCAACAGCACTTCTGACCCCAAATGACAGAGTGTGTATTTCTTAAACAACCAGGAAGACACATGGCCATATTCCAGGATGACAATGTCAAGATTCATCAGGCTCAGATTGTGAAAGAATGGCTGTGAGGATCATGAAGAATCATTTTCACACATGAATCGTCTCCTCTGAGTCCAGTCCTTAAATTCATTGAATCTCATTCATTGAAATTCAATGTGCTGGAGGAGACTTTACAGAGTGCTGGACTCTTGCATTGTCGATACAAGATCTTGACCAAAAATGTATGCACCTCTTGATGAAAGTAAATGTTATGATGTTATTTTAAGAGGTACATACATTTTTGGTCAAGAATACTTCCAAAACTCTCTGAAAGAGTGGACGGGCACTAAGGCACTCTATAGATCACTTACCAGAGTGACCCTGGTTTGTCAGCCACCATTGGCCTTTTTGAGTCAAATTAAAACCCTCCAGGAGGAGCGAGTCCAAAGAATCGTTCTTCATCAGCTGATGGTCCAGGTTGATCGGAGAGTGATGGCTCTCCAGAAGAGGATGACAAGAGGGGTAGCTGTCTCCCCATGCATATGGATCTACCAAGAACAATTAAATTGTGTTTCATGTCATGACAATACTAGCATTGACAAAATGAGTACTTTTTGTCCTTCTTGAAACACATACAGCTAAAAAAAAAAAAAAAAAAAAAAAAAAAAACTCACCACAGTGCTCTTCATCATAACAGAAGTCTGAGGGGAAAACAGTTCAAATCTTTATTAAAGTTTATAAAATCACTTTTATTTCAGTCAAAGGCATTCATCTAAATCCCTTAAAAGTAAAATGGCAATATAGCAACGGAGGAAAAGTTTTACCAACAGCACCAGAAAGGAAATGTATCATTAAATCTCCTGTCACTCACCGTCATCACTGTGTGCCAATAAAACCACAGACAACATCAGCATCAGAAGTAACATCATGCGCTTAAAATGAATAAATATGTTCCCACCGGTCTTGCACCCCAAAAAATAGAAAAGGCACAGAAAACAGGGGTTTAAATAGTGATCTTCTTGGATGGAGGTAGGATGTCAGGGTTTTTTTCTGACCGTGCTCATTTGAGCGTGTCGCTGCCACTGCGCTCGTCCACAGTCTCAAACAAATAACACTTGTTGAACGAGGAACCAGAGAAGTGAACACTGACCATATGCATTGAACAAAGCAGTGAAGTTTTAAATAATGCAAATAAAAAGTTTTACCAAGGTTTTAATGTGGCCCCAAAAAGTACTTGAACTTTATAAGTCACACACTTCTTTTTTAAGAAACTGATACTTTTGTAAAGCAAGGACACATTAAAGACACATTGATAGTAAAGACATGTAGCCTAATGTTACAAAAAAACATTTTTTCAAAGAATCCTGGAAAATTTTTTTGGTTTCCACAAAAATTTTAAGCAGCAAAACAGTTTGAAACATCACAATGACAATTGATACTGAAGACTGGAGTAATGGCTGCAAGAAATTCAGCTTTGCGTAATATTTCAGTTATAACTTAAAATATAATCAAATATAATATAATATACAAGACATTTTAATATATATTCTAAGTTGTATTTAGTTACAACTTAAAATGTATTAGAATGACTTAATTTAGCAAATGTATACTTTTTATCAAATGTAATGACATTTAGACATCTTAAAGAGTCTTTTAGGGGGCCACGGCCACATGTATATACGACAATATAGTTCTTATGAGACATCACAGTAAATCCTTTATTTGGGAATGTCACAACTATGTCACCGATGTCTAATCTCTGGAGGAGGAGAATTCCCAGGAAGCTTGAGGACCAGCTTTTACATCAGGGAACTGAGTATTTCCTTACATTTGGGATCCCCCCGTTGGCTCACATGACATTTAAGAGCGATCGATTTCCAGGACGGACAGGGAAATCTCAGAGAAGGCTTTAAAATGTAAAAGGACTCATTCTGGATTAAAGTCATCACACAAAAGAATCAAATAACACACATTATGAGATCTTAAAGGGGCTATTATTAAGAATTCAGAAATTGTGCTCACACAACGTATAAAGAGAGCGAAACATGATTCAAGGACCCCGATACTCACGTCAAAGTGGTTTTTCGTTCTTAGCTCAGACGTAAAAAGAAGCTGAAAATACCGCTGCAGTGATATACTGTTAATGAACATCCCGACGCCAGCAATGTCATGATGATGTGAATATGTGCTGCACACTTTCCTCTCAATTACAAAATAAACAGAATAATGACAGCGGAGAGAAAACAGAAGTTAAGAAAGTGAAAGACACGACTCCTTCAAAACACATGAATGCGTACAGCAGTCTTCAAACCGTCACGAGACAGCATTAAACTACCTCATGTGTCAAAGCACATAACATTAAAATAATAATGAACGTACTTAACTTACAGAGTTCTAGTTGTACAACCTGACTTCTGCAGGTTCATTTCAGCATTGAAGTAGAAATGCATAATCCCGGACCAATGCAATGATTGGACGTACATTTTTTTGGTCCTAACGTCCACAGAAGATATATACTGTATGTACATGTTTTAATATTTAGATCACTTCTATTATTGATTGCTATCAGGATGTGAAGAGAGTTTCAACGAGTATAACCTAAAAGGGTTTATAAAACAAATTGCCTACCCTACCTTTAATACTTAAACTCCTAATTGTGCAGAAAGAAAATTGGAATAACAAATAACAAAAGGAACCCAAACACAGCTGTCCTTCATGGTACAATTTATTTGGCATTTGATTAGATGTACATCTACTTCAGAGAAAAAAAAACCCTCTGACAAAAAAAAGAAGAAGCAGTACATGACATAAAAAAGAAGAAAACTAATTCAAGAATCGACAAATTTAGCAACTGTTGCATTCTACATAAAATATTTAATGATGCTTTTTTCCTTGCTGCACCACAAAGTCTATCTAAAAGACATTCTCTACCTTTTTATTTAAAAAAAGTTTGCAAATGGTATGTGGGAAAAGAGTAATCAGATGTGTCTCGAACCTCAGTTTGCAGACGAGCGTCTGTAAGCATAGCAGAAATGAAGAGAACAGCAGAAGAGACGTCCTCTCTGCATGCGCAAAAGAGAAAACATGCAACCGTAGGTCTGTAAAACATTCATGCCAACTTTTACATTACACACGACCAATCCACACGCTTATACATACATTTAACAAGCACACACAAAATAAAAAGCAAACTAATGTTCACACACAGGATTGTCTGTGCTGATGAAACCCTGAAATTAAATGCAAAACAAAGATTATACAGTGAAAGAACATTTACCTGGATGATAGAAACGTCTTGATGATGTCACATACTCCGTTATTTTGTTGCTGGTGAAGGATCTTGAAGAAAAAGGGATCTGTGTGCCACATTAATTTGTCTTTGTATTTCATTCAGCCCAGCACAGCAGGGCCGTGTACTTTTGATGTGCATAAACATCTTTGTATGAAATGCCTGATTGTCATTTAGTTTGGGCTTTTTGTTGCATTTCCAGTCCGAAAAAAGGTATGCTCCCATTTACAAAATCCAGGAATCAGAATAACAACTTTGTGAAAGCAGTGTTCATTTCAGTCAGCAACAATGCAGACAGAATCTAAATCTAGCCTTCATGTTCATAACTTATGCACTTCATTAAATACATATTTCATTCACTGGAAATGTCCAAATGGCAATTAAGTAGTCTGTTAATTGTTAAATGGCTGAAAAAACTTTTGCTGTTACATACATGTACATTTATGCGCTCATGTGTGCAAATATACGCTCATTTACTTTGTGTCGAGTAACAAAGGTTTACTTCTTTGTGATTTATATCGAAACAACATTGAGAGGAGAGCACTTAGCTTACAGATGCTGAAAATGAAAAATACAGCCACACACACACACACACACACACACACACAGACCATGAAAACAAAACTCAAATTCATCGTAGGCAAGTCTAAACATGTAAATCCAAACTCAGGATCTCAATAAGAAATATCTATTTAAAAAAACATGATTTGTTTCAGCACACTTTGAGATCAGCTTGAGAGGCAAAGATTATTGAGAATATGTATTACTTAGGTAAATATTCAGCTTTTTTTAAAACTTACATTCTAAATTCAAAATGTAAATTAGCGCCAAACTTTTTGGATCTTGTTAAAGTTTAAAGTTGTTAAAAAAAATGTTTCTTTTTCAGCATTACAGTAATGGAAATAAGATTTCTTAAAAAATTGTGGGCCACTGAAATATAAATGGTTCAATAAGCTTCTATGCAAAATATATTTTCTTTTCTTTTCGATTTTGGGTAAAAACTGGTCATCACATCACAGCAGGATCCTTAAAAGTGGCTGAAACAAACTCGTACCTTGATCTAAAAGAATCATTTTGAGTTTGTGCTACTGATCTGACAAACAGAAACGTAAAAAACAAGACATCACAGAAATCCAGATAAGAACATGGAATTGCTCACATCCAAACGGATCCTTCCCGTAGATAAGCACAGGTGTGAGGAACGCCGACCACACAAGACAGGTTTCTTTAGGGTCAGTTTGGACAGAGCAGTAATGAATCAAGAAAAAAATAGCTCCTTTGTGCCAGGAAAGAGTTAGTGTGCAGGACATGATTCCAGTGAGAGAACGTCAGGTTGACTGAATTACACCACTAAGGCCTAAAATGTCTTTTCATCAACCGGTTCATTCACTCAAAGTGTGGTGATCGACACATGCCAGTGTGAACCTCAGAGAGAGGTGCTCTATCGGCCCTCCCCAACATCAAGCCACTCAATCGATGGCCGATGGAAGTATTTACATGTGACTCAAGCTGAAAAACGCAGAATAAAAACCCGAAACAAGCGTCTTTTCTTTCACGTCTGAAGTCTCTGCTCTGAACAGTCCTACAGCCTCCTTGATTTAGTAGAGCGATCAGTCTGGACACGTACCCTATGACCTACACCATGGTGCTCAGCGAGGGGCCGCTGCTGCAGTCCGCGCTGGAGCTCTGGGTGAGGCTGGCCTCTGATTCGCTGGGGGTGTCTGGAGAGACCAGTAAGGTGCTGCTGTCGATGGAGTCCTCGCGCTCCTCCAGGGGCGGCGGGGGGGCGGGGGGCGCCGGCTCAGGGAAATCCCTCTGAAGAGAGTTGGCTGCACCGCTCATATGCCCAGTAACGAGTGGAACCACGGTCCGCCCTGCGGAGAGAACAGGAAGTGAACAAAAGCTCATCCTAGGGAGCTGCATTGCTAGTGTTGCCATTGTTAACTAAGGGTGTGTTCACACTTGGCATGTTTGGTTCCATTAAAGCGAATCCTGGTGCGATTGCTCTGTTAGTGCGGTTCATTTGAATACGTGTGAACGCTGCCGTCCGAACCCTGGTGAACGAGAGATCGCTGAAAAAATGGGACATGATGTCACAAGATGTGACCCTAAAAAAGACTCAAGTATACCTGTTTTCTCTTGTCATAGTCGCGATGTTGCTAATCACAGTTGTCAGAACCGCTTTTCGTCACAGCAGATCTTCATTTGTGTGTGACGGAGCGATTCTTGCCGCTGTTTTACATTTACATTTAGTCATTTAGCAGACGCTTTTATCCAAAGCGACTTACAACTGAGGACTAAACCAAGCGAGTCATCGTGAAGAGACAAAAACAACGCAAGTGCTCAAAATACAAAGTTCAGATATTGCTCGGAGTAGCATAAGCCAGATAAGCAGGGATTTAAAGGAAAAGGAGAGGCTTTACACATTTTATAAGCTCTTCACGAGTTCCCAGCTGGTCAACATACCATCATATATAGGCTACGCACATACAACGAGCACATTTAGCCCAGAACACAGCATTGTTTTAGATGTTCGGTAAGTTCCGTCACGAAATATGCGTCATAAAAGCCAACCAATCAGGTTGTGAACATTTAGGTTTGGTATCTTTAGGTTCGGTGTTAAAAATGCCAATGTGAACGCCTAGCGGACCAGGACTAAATGTTTATTTTTGGTCCAGACCAAACTACAAGTTTAAACAAACTATTAAAAACTTTTTTTGTTAATTGAAATTAGGGGGGTTATACACTGCAATGTGATGCTGCCTTAGAATTTGGACAAAATTAGGTATCTTATAATGTACAATAATAATAATAATAATAATGCATATGACGCCTAAAAAAAAGTTGTCTAGCTAAGAAACTCACTAGGTTTTGGATGAGAGCTCACAGTGTGATCCAAAAAGACTTAAAATGAATGATAAATGAATAATACTATATAGCGAATGAAAAATGCAGTGTCACTGATGTAAAGACATACCGAGGTCCATGTAGAGGATGCTGTCTGGGTTGATGGAGGCCTCATATGGAGGAGGAGGGTCATCGGGGTGGTGGATATCTGGGTATTTGTAGGCAGCATAAGGGGGCGGTGGCTCCTGGAAGTGGAACGCTCCACTTTCACCATCATCGGAGAGGTGCAAAGGCGTCAGGCCCGTTCCGAAGACATCTGGCCCGTAGTCAAAGCCAGGGACTCTCCGACCCAGATTAAAATGATGCACTGTGAAAAACAACGATGATTCAGAAAAACAGCGCTTTAAGATGTGCATACGATCAGATGATCAAACAGGGCCTTACGGTTTCCTCCAATGAGGGTTTCAATGCGTTCTCGCCGCCGCTGCCTCAGTCTGTGCACCATGAAGAGCAACAGAGAGAGGATGAGGAAGGACGAGATGCAGCTCACAATGAGCCTCATGCCACTGGCCATAGAGTCAAACAGACTGCTGCCGTCTACAAACACACAGATACAATACAACTGAGATTCACCTCTACAAGGACACAAGCAGAGACTCTCTCTGAGAGATATGTGTGAAACAGACTACTAGTATACTGCATACTGAACAGTATATACTGCCTGGAATTCATTTTAAAAGCAAAACGCTGTAGTGATAATGATATTTGATCAGTGAAAATTGTCAATGTATAATGCACTAATATATAAATATATATATATATATATATACACACATACACCAAAAACTAATATTACACTGATATACACAGTACATATGTATTGTACATATACAATTATATTGGCCACCTCACTCAACCAATTACACATTGGTTGTATGCTAAATTCACAATAATGTATGCTAAATTTCTATTACAAGACTATGTTGACCGTTTAAGTCAGCAAGTGCCACTGCACAAATAATCTAAGAAATAAACACATTATGTCCTAAAGGTTTTATAAAAATGTCTTAATTTTAGCTGTCTAATGAAATAATGGTAGTTTGCCATTCCAAACACACCATACGTTTAGAGATATACAATAAGAAGGCAGAGTAGCTCTACCTGGTGGTCAGACTAGGGAATTCAAGTCACAAAAAAACTGAGAATTCACATATGGTGCACATTTACAGATCTATCTTCATTTTAATACATGTCTGTCCAATAATCTTTAAATTAAAGCACATACAACTGACATACAGTTCACAATGTGATTCTTGAGAGTGTGAAAGTACCGGGATCCAGGCAGGTGAACTTGCAACACTCTTTCGGGTCCTTGCGGAAATGCTGGCAGCCCTGCGGGCGCTCACACAGGGCGGCCACACACATCTCCGGCTCGCCGTCGTGACACGTGCAGCTCAGACACGGGTCGTCCCCTTTAGGCGTGAAGTAATAGCCTTCATTCACCACATTGTCTTTGATATCCACACAAGTTTGTCCTGTTGAAGAAACCGGTATATTATATATTAGTACTAGCATGGGGGAAAAAAACACCAGAATGCCTTAATTTAAGTTAATGGCATCAAACAGCGCTCATCTGTCTATACAGCGCTAGACGTACTTCTCTTGCAGAGAAAGGGGAATTTTTTGTAGCAGTTTTCCGCATGCCAGCTGTGCAAGCCCCGCTCGTTCATGCTCTTGATCTGAAAGCGCTGCAGCTGGGCGCAAAACACGTTATCCTGCGTAGGGTTCGCCTCGCCGAAGTTAGCCAGACCCTCCGGAGGCAGAAACACCTGCATGGACCCTGTGAGGAACAGACACAGATTCTATTCAATTCAAATTTATTTGTAAAGCGCTTTTCACAATACATATCGTTTCAAAGCAGCTTTACAGAAAATGCATGAGTCCACATTACAAATTAGAGTGGTCTGTTATCAGAGGTAACTGTCTAAGTTATGTATTTCAGAAATGTACATATACAAATCACAGTTAGATAAAAATGTATTAAACAATTCAATAATTTATGCTCATTGAAGTAATGAATACTTGTTTGTTTACAAATGATTATGACAGAAAATTGTGGCATTGGTGCAGATGAGACTTGGCAGGAAAAAACAGTGTTGTTATTGTTAACTTCAATTAGACCGAAAACTTTAAATAATGTAATATTTATATAAAATATTAAATTAAATTGAGTTTTTCATCAGACATTAGAAATGTTGCCTTGCAACTAATTGCAGTAAAATAAAAGATTACTGAAAATAAAATAAACAAAGCAAAATATAAATAAAAAAACTATAACTAATACAAATAAGAAAAGAACATATGAAAAAGTAAACTGGAAAAATAAAAAAAAACGCCAATTCAAGTGATCAATAAATACTATAATGAATTATATGATAATATAAAAAGTAATACTAAAATAACCAGAAATGAAGTAATTAATCACTGAAATCATGAGTTTTGATCATTTGAGTCAGATCTTTTCAATAAATCAATTGATTCGGTTCACAAAATCAGTCTGAATGATTCATTCAACAAATCAAACTGAAGTTCAATTCAGTCACACAATCAAGAGTGACCGTTTTCAGTGAATAACAACAAAAATGTCAGTCTGTTCTTCGCACAAAGTTATCATAAAACTTCAGAAGAGTGCACTAGTCATTATGGTGTTTTTTGTTAATTCTGTAGCTTAACAGCTCCGGTCCTCATTCACTTTCATGGCCAAGATATTCATCAAAAATACACGTTTTGTGCTCCACAGAGGAAAGACTGTGAGATAAAAAACCAACCTTTATATGCCACTTCCCAACGGCCCTCCAGTGAATGATTCTGGTTAGTAATCACATACTGATATCCCACCCAGAACCTGCGACGACAAAACACATCCACAGCGTTGAGAACTCAAAACTGTTAAACCCCTCATCTCTTCCTCAAAAGACAGCTCCTTCACACTCACTTGCACTGGTCCTTTCGCTCGCACACCTTCTCATCGAAGTCCACCTCTATCTTGAGGATGAACTGCAGCTCTTCATTGGTGCCGAACGTTGCGAGGGAGCCGTTGACTTTCTGACAGGTTTCCACCGCCTGCCAGTAGTTCTCACTCCTCAGGTAGACTTTATAACAGCTAGCTGTTTTTTCGTAATGGTGCCAGCCACTCGGACACTTCTCTATGTTTAGAGGAAGAATTATAATAAGATCATCATAATATGAACATCTCATTTAATTTTTCCTCTCAGAGATATGACTTGATAGATTCCCCCATAAGCCTATTGTTGTGTTCTATTTTATATGTATACACTGCCTGGCCAATCCAATTTTGGGATTTAAATAGGCAAATGCACCTAATATTGATGCACCTCTTGATGGAAATAAATGTTGTGATGTTATTTCCATCAAGAGGTGCACACGTTTTTGGTCAAGATCTTGTATTGTCAATGCAAGAGTCCAGCACTCTGTAAAGTCTCCTCCAGCACATCCCAAACACTTTAAGGTCTGGACTCAGAGGAGTTGATTCATGTGTGAAAATGATTCTTCATGATCCTCACAGCCATTCTTTCACAATCTGAGCCTGATGAATCTTGACATTGTCATGCTGGAATATGGCCATGATGTGTCTCATACATGATTGTTTAAGAAATGAAAAGCTACACACTCCATCAATTAGGGTTAGAAGAACTGTTGCTACACATATAACATAATAATCACTGCAATAATAATCCAGTCATAGACTATTACGCATTTGCATATTTAAATAGGTGTAAGTACCCACACTACTGTTGGGGTTGCTAAGATTTTACATTTATTTTGAGAGAAATGTGCATTTATTTTATTAAAAAAATACATAAGTAAAATTGTTAAATATTATTACAATTTAAAATAACTGTTTTCAATTTGAATATATTTTAAAATGTAATTTATTCCTGATCAAAGCTGAATTTTAAGCATCATTACTTCAGTCTTCCTGTCGATTTTAATGTTGTAGTGTTTTATGTGATTGAATGGAAATGTTTGACTTAGTAATGCCTTCCCAGCATATAAAGAGCGTTTCAAACGTGAATTGCCAAGTGTTTTAAAGGGATCAGGAAGGATCTTACTGTTGAAGCGCACTGGCTGAGCGACACCCATGACGTCCTCCACCGGCTCAAAACCGTTGCTGTAACGATACCGTTCCTCCTTTATTGCTGTAAGAGTGTGACAAGGAATATCATCAGAACGCTTTATGATGAACTTATATATGGCCTAAATATACGGCTGAAGCATAAATCATCTGTGAAAATGATCGTTCATAAATTTTCATCTGGAACAACGTTCAACAAGATGCTACAGGGTAGGTCACTGGATCTTTTCAATGAATCAATCCAGTTTTACGTCTGAGGGTGTAGGTTTATTTCTTATTGAGGTCTATTTTGTATTTGTGTGTATATTTGGATGTTTTGGTACTCTGACCAGCTGCAGTCAATTGAACGGTAAAGGGGAGGAGCAGAGTGAATTTGTGGGATGAATTCTTCCTCCTGTTTCCCAGACTCACTCAGTTGTTTCTGAGTAAGTGAGCTCAGGATCTTGTTTCTTGAAGTGTTTCTTAACAGAAAGAGGACTAAACTTATGTAATATGTTTACAAACCTGGTCTGAATGGCCTTATCATCGCCCCTTATTCTCAAATACTATGAACAAAACTATGAATGCTAAATGAGAGGCTCTTGGGTAAATCAAATGTTTTTTTATGAGTTTACAAAATGGGGGAAAAAAAGAAAAAAATCATCCATGTCATGTTGTTTGAGCCTATTAAGTTCATATTATATAAATAAAAAAATGTAATAATAAAAAAATAAAAAAACATGTTATAAAAATGTAAACTAATTGTATAATTATATTATAATTAAGTTTTGGTAGTTTATCCGTACTTAATGTCCAATGTGAAAATCTGTGTATAAGTAAAACATTGTGCTTTCAAGGAAATCATGACGTTAAATCCCTAATCCACAGCGAACGGAAGGGAAACGGAGATGCAGCAGGTCTGCTAAACTAAAAACAGTTTCTAAGAATCCCAGAGACATTTATCCATACAGAATACCAATTAAACTACTTCCTTCTTGCTTTCAAAGAAAAAAAGCAGAACAAATCCGACAACCAAACAGGAATTAAAGTAAGGTTGTAGATCAGTCAGGCCTTGAGCCAAACACTCCTGCGAATATCAGCTTGCTTACAGCAATGTCAGAAAAGGGTCGAGTAATTACAAGCATTAGATGAGTCTGTAAACCTGCAGTGTTTTCTGTCCACTAATGATAACGCCAGTGTACAAGCCAGGGGTTAGACAAGAGTTCACCATACAGTTCTAGCTCAAATTCTTAATAAAATCTTTTTATCTTTTTGACTTTTGATGATATTCATTCTCGAAATTTATGAATTTGGTCAAATGGCTTAAAGGTAATATTTTTTCATCTTCACCATATAGTCACTGTTGAAACGTTGCTCCATAACTTAAATAAATATACAGTAAAAACAACAACAACCTTGTTTTAAATAATAATGGGATCAATTTATGGTATAATAATATAAATGTGTTTATATACAATTATTAACTATAATAGTTTTAGAATTAATAGAATTGATAGTTAACTATAATAATAAAATGACTAATTATTATAATAATTATCTGTAAATTGTTATTTAATGTTTGTAAGTATTAGTAAGTATATATATATACAGTTTAAACTGTTTCACAGATATGACTCAAAATAAGGTCAAACTGAAGTTTACATCAGAGACACCAATGAAACTTCTCAATGCATGACATGGCTTGAAGACCAAATAAAAGCAATACAATAATTGCAATGTTTCATTTTATATTACCAGCAAAATCCCCATGCACAAATATTCCACATATCACTCAGCCCTACAGATCACCATAGATGTGAAATCTCTTTACTGAAAAGTGTCACTGAGAAGTTTACGAGACTTCAAAGCACATAATAAATCAAGGAAGAGATATGAAGAACACTAATCACTCCGACAAGATTAAATCAATAAACAATCATGTCACCACCTAAAAATACCCCCCCAAAAAATATCCCAGTCTAAGATTTACAATACCACCAATAGAAAGCAACTCATCTTCAGTTTTTAAGGGTTACGTTTAGGGCTGTGAAACGATTAATCGCATCCAAAATAAAAGTTTGTGTTTACATAACATATTTGCGTACTATGTATAATTATTTTGTATATAAATACACATACATGCATGTATAATATATATATATATATATATATATATATATATATATATATATATGAAAATTATACAGTTATTTATTATTTATATATATAGTTATTATATTATTCGGATTGAAGACTTCATGCCCAGCATGTAAGTACGGATTATATTGCTTTAGTTCATTGGAACGTTAATGGATGGACGCTTGCATATAGTAAGTTAAGAGCGCAACTGCTTCTTTCGTTTGAGCCAGGAATTATTTCATTAAATGAGACTCATTTGTCCGCTCTTATACCTGAGCTTCATGGATACAGTTGATTGGACATAATCGTGTGGCTCATAAAAGAGCTGTCAAAGCCACCGGGGGTGTGGGTGTATTTATCAAAAAAACGATTTTGGACAATTTTTCTTTAACGATTGAGGACAAGACTTATGATGGAATTCTGTGTTTGCGGTTTGAGCACACAATACTCATTTATACATAAAATATTTATATTATTTTTATATATAATATAAATTATATATACATACATATATATATATATATATATATACACAGTACATACATGCAAATATTTCTTAAATATATACATGCATGTGTGTGTATTTATATATACAAAAAAACTATACACAGTACACAAACATATATAATGTAAACACAAACTTTTATTTTGGATGCGATGAATGTTCTCTAGTATTCATGTGGCCTGGTGTGATTCTGATCAGCAGTGCTTGAAGGAGGTACGAAACACAGATCACATGCTCAGTAAATCCGCTCTGTAATTCCCGTTATCCCGTTCAGGAATCAGAATCTTAGCACCGTGTCTCACTCCGGGATTAAAACAGAAATGATAGCACACCTCCCACAGGCAAAACAAACAAAAAAAATCTGGGTTGCCAAGAGCTGGCAAAGTGACAGAATAAGTCGGAAGCGAATCCGTTCCTCTTGTGCACATAAGCATAACCGTGTTTTTAAAATGGATTGCACCAGAATGTGACTATGTATAATTGTGTGTTACTGTGCACTTACTAGGGCAATCTATTTCATCGCTTTTGTCCTCACAGGCCGTCCAACCATCGCACTGCCAGGACAGGGGGATGCACTGCAGTTTTCCACTCTGGCAGGCAAACTGGCCAGGACTGCAGCGCAGCTCTGAAATACAGCGGGTCACACAATACACTCAAACAAACTCCTTTAGAAAGACAAAACCTGCAGCCGAGCCTCCAGTATGTGTGATTACAAATGAACATGCTTTATTACACAACACTAAAAGTCTCTTGGGTGCTGTTTGCAAAGCCAAATTTAGATGACGAGACCATCAAAGATAGTGTCAATATCAGGCTAAGCCAGATGAGACTCGAACAGGGTCAAAGTGTCAAAGAAAAACAATAGAAACCCCTCAAGACAGATTGCAGCTTACCTGACAGCAGTCTGGCCCGGGCGATCCGTGGACCTGCAGGGGGGAGAGGCAGATTTACTGATTTAAAGGGGCTGATTTCAGCAATATAACATCTCCTAATCTCTTAAAGGCTTGAGAGACAGTCTGTCTCTTAGTTATCAGGGTATAAATAACAATGGATATTAGGGGTTAAACGGATCGTTGTTGATGCGTACGGACCAGCCCCCACGGTTCGGCACACATCTGATTTGCGGATTCATTTCAAATTGAACCGCCATAGTTTCAAAGTTTATAATTTGCACGTGTTTTGTCTTGCTGGTTTACACATTCAACAGATTTTAAACCATTCCAGCGCTAGAAGAGGCAAAAGAGAATTGAATTCAGTATTCACATGCTTGTTAATCTGTAATCAAGTATTCTCGCAAACACAGTCGGTTATGTCTCAAGAGAAAGAGAACAAGAAAAGAAGTATCATTATTGGACCAGAGTATTTGGTCTTAAAGTGACAGCAGCCTATAAATACCTGCTGTTGTCTATATGTCATTTATGTTAAACTACAAAACACAGCTTTAACAATGATTCATCTATATTAAATTGATACAGTGAACAGTGTTATTTACATTTAATTATTACATTTCTGTACCCGAATACTACAGTTAGACCTTATTTTATTTGTAACATTGTTAGGCTATATTGCATTTATATATGCTTGTAATTCGTGTGATCACTGATCACTTGCCTTTAATAATGTTTGAACTTTATTAATTGGGCTAGTAGTTTTGCAGTGGTGTATTGGTGTAGGCCTACTTAAAGAGTGCTTTAAGCAATAAATGGAAAGTAAAGCAAAGCTCCCCCCCCCCCAAAAAAACATTTTTTGAAAAAACGTAATATGATCCAAACTGTGAGTTTTGTAATCCGTTGAACCACTAATAGATAGTACAGAAACATCTGTATTTGCAAACAAAAGTCAATGTAAGTGACCAGAAATCTCTTACGCGTTTATTGTTGTGAGCTTGCAAAGGGTCCCAAAAATATTTACCTATATTTTGCTTTAAAAAAAAAAGAGAAAGAAGCAAAGCCTATTTTTGGTCAATTAAAATAAAATAAATAAAGCACAAATTCTTATTTTTTGTAAAATAATAATAATAAATATTTTTAAAATAATAAATATATATTCTTTTACATATGTATAATAATGCACATTTATACATGCCAAAATTAACTAATTATATATTTAAAAAATAATGATAACGTATTTATGTTATTTAATAATATGTATAAATAGAAGACAACTGTCTAATTTGAGGTAATTTAATAATATAATTTCTGAAGTTAACAAACACCCAATTAACCAGATCCTGCAGTCTGCTAAAATGATCTCTTCAGAGACAACAGACAAACTAATCATACAATTGTTACAAAGAGCTTCTTGGGAGGTCCAGACATTCACACGTTCAATCAATCCCCTGTCCAACCCTTGAGTCTAAAGTTATCCCTAAACAAACACACTGACATTGAGAAGAGCATTGTGCTCTTTCCTATGGATTACCGCAGGGCCAGATTTCAGCACATTAACTGCTGTAGACAGTAAGAACCTTGGGAATAGATGAACAGCTGTTCGACAGGTAAAAACTACCAAGTCAATAAGTTCCACTGACCACCTAAATATTACGAATAATCCATTTAGTTGACAAATAGATAAGTTTTCAGTATCAAGATTTCAGCATCAAATATATTTGTACAAGGTAATATACATGGTTCACTGTCCTACTTTGAGTATTTTAAACATGTGATGCAACTGAAAACTGAAAATCACCAATTTGAGTTTGTTTTGCAATAGTCTTCCGTGTCAGTAGTAAAGAAGACATGCAAGCGTTAGCTTCTGACTCCTTGAATGTTAACATTATGCTGATCATGTGCAATATTTTGGACTTTAAGAAGAGTGCACACTGCGATCAAATACCAGCTGTGGGTTTATTCTATGCGATTCAGCACAAAGACCACAATAACCTCCCTCGAAACAAGTGCAGACTGAACACATAACCAAGGCTTCCTCATGGAATCTAAATGCAGAAAAGCACATAACAGGCCATTAACCTAAATACTGTCCTATTTATTTGATCCACTGGGTTTCCATGCATCACCTTAGGATTAATAAACCTTTCATCTAACAGAGGAACATCAGACCAGACACGTCATCACTTAGATGTTTCCACTATTAAACAAGCCTATATTTTAAAGGGATAGTTCACACAGAAATTACATTTTTGTCATAATTTACTCACCCTGAAGTTGTCCCAAACCTTAATGAGTTTCTTTCTTCTGTTGAACACAAACAAAGATATTTTGAAGAGTGTTGGTAACCAGACAGTTGAGGATAGGAAAAAATATACTATGGAAGTCAAGGGCTACCGTCAACTGTCTGGATACCAAAATCCTTCAAAATATCTTCTCTTGTGCTTAACAGAAGAAAGAAATTCATACAGGTTTGGATCAACTTGAGGGGGAGTAAATGATGACAGAATTTCTATTTTTGGGTGACATATCTCTTTATGTTGAAATATTGCAGGCTTGTATTAACAAAAGCATATTCCATTGATTATCAACCTTGCAGCTCACCGTAAAATACTTAAAAGTGCTATTGATCAAAATTTAACTCCCCAATTGGAGAAAATGAATGGGATTTTTACTTCCAGAAACCGACTTTTCACACTACTAGAATAGACTAGTAAAGTGCACTAGTAAAACTGGAATAGTTTCCAACAATAAACATACTAGTCAGAAGTAAATAATTAGCAAATGGCAATATTTTGCCATTTTATTACCAGTAACATGGAATAGTTACATGTCGCTTTTGGGATAGTGAATAGATGCAAGAGAACATGTAAATAATTAATGAATAAAAGCAGGCACTCCTGACAATTATACTGACCTTTTCATTACAATAGTGTGTGCATCAGTCATTAAATGAAACTAAAACGATCACAGTGCGTTAGTCACTACTGGATTGGTTACTTAGTAACACACTAATAACAGATACTATGCAGTTTTAAGGAATATATGTCAAAACAGCTTGCCACATGGTGTGTACTAAATAGGCTTAAAGCTAGTAACATAAATAGCTACAATACAGTTTCAATGAATTCTGTTAAAACAGTTAAGTAATAAAAAGGCGTATAGCTTAAAAATATAACTCATAAGAATAAATGATAACAGTAGTTAGTTAAAGGCCCTGACGGCCAGCGCGAGACTGGCGAATATTAGCAGAGCTGCTCTTTACCAGCCCAGACTGCAGCAAACACCATTTCAGCTAATGCATTGAATAAAGCAACACCTTTACCTGTCCGTGGCGGATCTGTTATTGTCAGAATGAAGAGGAGAAGCACAAAACCACCGCTGTCAACCTTCGGCAACATTTATCCTCCATTCATAGTATCTTACACCAGAGAAAATGTGCGAGAGAAAATGCACTTAAGCACCAGTCCCGATGTTGATAAATAAATGACCGAACAACTGACTCTGCTCGCTGCGTATATTCCGTCGATAATAAATGCGTTTCGATACTCGAATGTGTTTAAGTTGGCTATGGTCGGGATATAGTATCATATTCCATGGCTGTTTCCTCTGTCTCGGTAAACGGGATTAGGACGGATATAAAACAAGATGGCTCCGCTACCGTCCCATCAAAACAATCCCAACCATGTTCTCCAGCCCACAGCCGAGAGGAGGCGGCGCATAATCAACTGATTTTAACACATGCATGACCTTTCCTTTAGGTTTCACACCGATTTTTCATGGATTTTTTTAAAAACTTTTCTATATATATACTGTTCAGAAGTTTTGGAGTCAGTAAAAAAAGAAATGAACTTTTATTAAAGTATGCATTCAATTGATTAGAAGTGATAGTAAAGATAGTTATGTTACAAAATATTTATATTTCATATAATGGTTATTTTGAACTTTCCACTCATCAAAGAATCCTAAAAAAAAAATTATTAGGGTTGATTCCCACTTAAATATTAAACAACATTGATAATAATGTTTCTTGAGCAGCAAATCAGCAGGATCATGTGACACTGAAGGCTGGGATAAAACCGCTAAAAATGTAGCTTTGCATCACAGGACAAAATTACATTATATTCAAATAGAAAACAATTCATTAAAATTGTAATATTTCACAATATTACTTTTTTATGTATTGATTAAATGCAGTCTTGATGAGCATAAGAGACTTGTGATATTGAAAAAAATATTGAAAAATCTTTTCACTCAAGAGTTAGTTTGGGACCAATTGTATTAACTTAGCTTGAGATGTCAGAATGAATGTCTAAATTACTGAACATATAATATCACATTACCTGCTTTAAATGCTTTATTGATCTCTTTTGCTTCACTGTCTATTTGGATGTACACAGAGAAGCCGAGTTTGGTGAGGATTTTGTGGAGCTTTCGAGAGTCTTTCTTCACACCGCTCCTTCCTCTTAAATAGAAGTTCTCCACAGACACTATTAATGCCCTGTTCATCATCCTCTTGTTAGCTGTGAAATGATATCTACAAAAAGACATGATTCTTTCTTTTGTCAAACACTGAGGTGTAATGCAGTCAAAAAATGTGTGAGAATAAGGAGAGTCTGTCTCGACATCATATAACAGGTGAGTCCAGCCTTAATGAGGCTCATTTTGCAGTCTGTCATGTAATATATGAAGCGTTTCCTCCCGGCTTTAAACGTGTCAGTCTGATCTACGCAACACTGGCAGTTCCCGGACAAATCAGAAGCTCCAGCTAATAAAATGGTGCTTTGCCGCCCTTTGCGTGCTGTGAAAGGATATGTACAAAAACACATGATTTTCTTTCTTCTGTCAAACACTGCAGTCACAGAGAGTAACTTCATTACAGGAGTTTGTCTCGATATATAGTGAACGAGTCCAGCCCCCAACCCAAAGATGGGTTCAAATGGATCATGTAAAATAAGGATGGTGAAACTATATAAAAGGTACGTTAAACTGTAGGACTCCTCTTTATTGTGCCCTGAGATTGTGCAAGTCTTCAACATCATAACAGATGCACAAAATTCAGGAGCACTGAAAACAAATAAAGAGTAATAAAGTTCTGAAGCACTTGTGGATCAAAGGAAAGTCTGATTCACGCAAGACTCACTTGTTGTGGATGATGCTGAAAAACGACATTTATGCTAGCTAAATTAAAAATATAAAGCAAAAATTTAACTGTACATGTTTTAGTTGCAGACAGTCTAAAAAATAAGATCTGAAACACCGATGGTTAATTCAGATTCACAGTTTTTTAAAAGAAAGAATAATAAAAAAAAAATAAAAAAAAGAATAAATATGAAACCCTGCCCATGTCTTTGTGAAGCGTTTAGTTTCAGAAGTAATCTGCGGCTTTCCTCCGTTTGGGCAGCTGTAGGAGGTTGTCTGTGATGGAGGCCGGGTCCTGGGCGGCCGGTGTTATGGCTTTTCCGGGTGTTGGTGTGATGGACGAAGTGGTCAGGCCTCCGAGAGGAGTCTTCGAGCCGACACCTCTGTGTGCAGGTGATGGGGTGTAGCTGGCCCTCAGGGCTTTATCTGTGTATTTACTGGACGATTTATTTACTAGACGCTGGAGGGCGGGAGACAGCGCTGCGGGGCTCAGTCCCTTCGGAGTGAGGCTGGAAAAGAGTAATACGTATAAATGATAAGGAAAAAAAACAAACTTCCAAACGGGTCAATGTAGACATTGTTTGTGGGCAGCCAATGAAGACCATATTATGCAAACATGTTACAAACCTACGTAAGAAGTTAAGGTCCTTGCACACTGAGTTTGAAATTTTCGGATGAGTTTTTTTCATATTTGACAGCTCTGAATTGTCAAAACACCTCTCAAAATGCTTGCTTCGAATTTTTTTATGACGGACAAAAGTTTCAAAGGCAGTGTGTAAACGGGATTGACGCAAAGTGGGGTCGTATTTATTTTTTAACGTGCGAGAATTTCGGTCTCCGTGTGCAAGGACCTTAAAACTGGCAATTCTGAATAGGTTCTTTCTTTTGGAAGACAATAACTCAATAACTACAATAACGTGTGCACTTTAACCTTTGAAACTTTGCAGACCGCATTCATTCACAAACAGCTATATTACACACTACATGAAAGGTAATATCCCAAAAGAAAACCACAATGCAATTCTAGGGAATTAAAATCCATTTGAAAAGATTTTTGAAAATAAATCAAAGAAAATGAAAGTTTGATAAGAGGAATATATTTTGCGGCTGAGTGCTGTTGTCATTAAAGCTACTGGCGGGCGAACAAATACATGTGAAAATTCTTGTTCATTTTTCAGTTCAACTTTTCACTCATTGTTATACTGATAATTTGTGAAAAAAAAAAAAAAAAGGCTGATTAAACTTGAAAGAAAGGTAAAATATAAGCATTTTTACAGTCTCAGGCTGTATGCCTCAATACTTTGTCTTTACCTGGCAAGGTTTTCAGTGACTTTGCGCAGCGCCTCCTGTTTCTTAGCTCTGTTTTTTGCCGCAGCCTCATTGGCCATTTTCAGTCCCAAACGCTCTCTTCTCCCAGGCTCTGGAATCTAGAAAACATCCATACAAAGAAGCATTCTGCATTATTACTGAAATGCTGGACAGTAAATCTTTTATATTTTTTTTGAGGATTGAGGATCAATAAAACTTAAATATTGTGTTTATATACACAAGGGCATGAAACAGCCATTTCTGTTTGCTAGCTAGAAATGAACTGAACCTTGAACGATGGGCCGTGACTTCTCTCCACAAGGGGCGTTTCTGAGCCGTCCAGACGAAACGGGGTGCTTTCGATCTCACCCCACGTCATCAGCGGAGATTCTGCAACACCTTAAGAACAAACAAGCCATTCAGAAAAACATGACACGTGTACTTCTATATGAGTGTTTGACAACCCTAGTGATAAGCTATACATTTATTTATAAAACTACAAAAAAAAATGTCTTGATCTGATATCAATCAATCAATCAACTAATAAATCAAAATAGTGTCCTCTCTCTTAACTCACCAGGAGCAGGGGAGGCTTCTCCCTCAAATCCGTAACCATTTACTTTGGGTGATTCATGAGCCAGGAGATCTTTGCCGTCCGGACCAACCTTGCCTTGTTTAAACTAGACAGAAGGCAAAGAAGAGAAATAGGCAATTAGTTTAGTCATTTTTCATGAAAGTGTTTTATGATCTGAAGCTGACCAATGAGATGCAGAAATCAGTGTTACCTGTGCATTGAGTGCAGCAGCTTGCTGGATTTGGGATTTGTTCAGGGCTTTACTGAAGGGGTCGATATCAAACCGTGTGTTCTGGTACAGGACCTCCCGAGGCTTTTTGAACAGCGTGTCGTCTTTCTCACCTTTTGGGGAACAAAAGAAACAGGTATTTTACTGTATGGCTCCTTGCCTATTAGCTTAATTTAAAAAATGTAATATATATATATATATATATATACACATATATATATATAAAAAAAAAATATATATATATAATTTTAAGTTAAGTACATATGTTTATAGAATATGTATATAAAATCATATATATATATATATATATATTATATATATATTTTTTTAGTTCAAATGTTTGGGGGGGGAGTAATATACAGTTTTTCTAATTAAATCTATTTCAAATAAAATGCTGTTCTTTTGAACTTCAATAAGCAATATGAGTGCAGAGAAAAGCGCTACATAAATGTAATGAATTATTATTAAAGAATTGTGTAAAAAAAATATATCACTGTTGATTTTCCACGAAAATGCTAAGCATCACAACTGTTTTTAACATTGATAATGATTAAAACATTTTTATTTTCATTGTATTCAAAATACCACCAGGCCTACTCCTTTTCATGATATTAATAGTTCAGAAAATCCAATGATAAACTTATGGGGCTCCTCAATGGAAAACTTTACCGTCAGGATAGTACATGAGTGCATTTTTGGCCTTGTACTGCCATGTTTCCAGTCCTGCCTTGGTGCACTCCAGCGCCTGCTGCTCTGAGGATGGTAGAGCAAGGTTGTGCTCATGCCTCTTCAAACGACAGGACAATAAGCATCATCAGAACTCAAGACTCAATGACACAAAACTCAATGATATGCATTAAGCAGTAGCTTTTACTGTGTTGTACCTCTTTGAATTCATTCTCTGCCTCATAGAGCCACGAATGCCTCAGCTTGTTCTTGTCCTCTGCAAGCTCCATTATCTGCTCAAAGGATGCGTTGTCCTCACTCGTGTTTTTAGCAAGAAAATGGTCCAGGGACGGAAGGACCTTTTCACTATCTTTTCCAGAAAAATAACACAGAATGCCTGTAGCATATCTCATATAGCTTTAAAATGATAAAAAGAAGCCTTTTTGAAATATCACTATTAAATATATATATATATATAAATAGAAATGCCGTTTTCACAAAATGAGTTTTTTTTCTTATGCACTGAGCCAGAAATCAGTTCAGTAGCACTTACATACACCAAAGTCTACAGGTTATTCCTGACTATATTCTGAAGGTTTTTACAGAAGGGTTTATTCATATACAATTTGCTTGGTTTATTTATATATAATATATATAAATATCCTAAAAACACGGTGAAAATGTATGTGTGAATATTTAATAATGCCACATTTGCATATATACATAACAATTGTTTTAATGTTCTTAAAGGGATAGCTAACCCAAAGGTTTTTTAACTCCGTCATCATTTACAGGCTGTGAGGGATGTGGTATTGGGTTGTGCTGTTATTTATTGTTTTTGATTGTTCTGCTGACAAAACACTGCAAAAAAATCATTCCAAGAAATTTCAGAAGACAAAAAACTCCAGACAACATGAGCTGTGGAAAATGATAAGTGATCTAGGAGCTTTATATAGCTTTTTATAGCGAACGCCATTAAAAACACGTTAAGTCTATCCCTCACAGCTTCACTTTCATACCTGTCAACTGTTTGGTTACCAACATTCTTCAAAACATCTTCTGTGTTCAGCAAAATTTGCAGTCACTTACCATCATCTTTTGCAGATCGGTGTTTGCTATGTGAAGACGAGGGAGATGCACTTCGTCCATCTGGGGTCTCAAATATTGAAGGTGTCACATCTAAATAGGATAAAATGACGAGTCAGCAGGTTATTGATGATCTGCAAAACACAGTAGTGATTATCATTAATAATCAACCATGCACAGTAAGAAAAGTCCCTCACGGGGCACATAGGTGCGTGGGGTGTATTTAGCCATCGCAGCCCCGTATTTGATGGCTATCTCTCTCATCCGCTCCAGATCTCCGTTCTCCTCCGCCTCCAGATAATCCTTCTGCGCTTGAAGTTTGGAGACATCTGGGAAAAAGTCCCTCTGGATGATCTTCTCCAAACTCTTTCTCAAAAAAGAAATTGTGACAGATATAGATGTCATTAGCAAATCAAGACAGAAGAATCTATGCAGATGTAAGTGTTTACAGGTGACACATGGAGCTCAAGCTGCTGTTGCTGGGGGTTTAGTGTTTTGTGTAAACTGTTTATGGTGTTGATGGCTACCGCCTTTTTTAATAATAAAAAACAGTTCAAATAACACATTTCAAAACAAAACTTCACACTGACATTAAAACTGTATAATTCAATGAATTATTAAATTATTAAGTATGAATTATTTCAGGGCACCCGTTGTATAACAGTATATAACACTCTTACCTCTATGTATTGATCTTCATCGAGAATCTTTCTCACCGGCCTCTCAGTCTTTTCTACAGGATTCCTGACAGCGACTGTAGTAATACCAGACATCAGACTCAAAGCTTTCTCTTTAGACTCTTCCATATTTCTATTTTAATAGATGAAACTCTTATTTTAGTGAGCTAACGCACAATTACGTAAGACGTTGTCTCTACGTTAAGTATTCGTTTTTTCTCTAATTGAATAACATTTGGATGTATTTGCCTATTATATCAATAGCTCGCGGTAAATGTTGGTGTTTACAATCACTTAATCAAGAATAACGACAATCCATTTAATAACAAATGAACGTCGTCACATCGCACGCAGGAACAGCATCTTCTTCGTCTTCGCATTATTTCCACTGAACAAGGAACCACAGACTCTCTATCGCCACCTATTTGACTAGCGACCGTATTTGTATGAACTTCGATAGAGACTAGTTCACCCAAAAATGAATATTCTGTTATCATTTCCTCGCCCTCAAGTTGTTCCAAACCTTTATGAGTTTCTTTCTTCTGTTGAATTCGAAAGAAGATATTTTGAGGAATTCTGGTAATCAGACAGTTGATGGTGGCCAATGATTTCAAAAGTATTTTTTTCCTACTGTGGAAGTCATTTCCTACCTCAACTATTTTATTACCAACATTCTTTTAAAGATCTTCTTTTGAGTTCCACAGAAGAAAGAAACGCATACAGGTTTGGAGCAATTGAGGGTGATAAATGATGACATTGTTTTCATTTTTAAGTGAACACGTAAACATTAATAGTACACACACCCATATTGAACGTTGTTAAGCAATAAACATATTATTTTCAATCCATAAGTGAAATAAAAAGAATGCTAGTTTTCAAAGTCTTTAATACAACTTAAGGCAAAAAACACCACAGGTGATGTGGAGGGGTAAATATTTTCACTAATAGATTTCACCACAGTGGATTAATCACAGTACATTAAAACAACTGTTTTGCATTTCTAAAATGTTATGTTTAAATATGAAAATAAGCCGTTATATAATTAAATATGCACATATTTACATACATTTCCTGGACAGAAATCTGAACATTGGATAAAGCCAAGTTCAAAATTCTTGTTTCATTTTGTTTACATTAAGGCCTGGTTTCACAGACAGGGTTTAGATTAAGCCAGGATTTGGCCTTAGTTAAATTTAAGTATATTTTTTATAAATGTGCCCTAGAAAGAAGAAAAAAACATTACTGGTGTGCATCTTGAGACAAAACAATGGGACTTTTTATTTTAAGATATATCAGTTGCTGACACAGATTTGTCTGTGAAACCAGGGGCAAGTGTAATAAAATAAACACCTAAATGTGTATTTTAAATGCAATCTTTTCACTGGTCTGAAAGAAGCAAAATAGCCCAAAATCTCAAAACTGACCAATTCTACTGACAACGGTTTTCCTTGTAGTGTCTCTTGCCTTAGTTAATAGATACTATTTCACATGAAGATATGTTTGCATTTAACTAATAAAAGATGCAAAGCTTCAGAACCTTCAAATGAACCTCATGACTACAGAAAATTACATACAAAATAAAAATCCAACAACAATATGTTATGGAAAGCAACAGAGAATAGTCTGGCTGAAAGAACATGAAAATGAATATGTTTTTGCTCCCTATTTACATCTGCCATCATGTTAAAGGGATAGTTCACTCAAAAATGAAAACTCACCCTCAAGTTATTTGTCCTGCTGAACACAAATGAAGATATTTTGAAGAATATTTGTAACCAAATGGACCATACTATTTTTCCCCCCACACTATGGAAGTTAATGGCTACCGTCAACTGTTTGGTTAGAAACATTCTTCAAAATATCTTCCTTTGTGTTCAACAGAGGAAAGAAACTCATACAGGTTTGGAACAACATGAGGGTGAGTGAATGATGACAGAATTTTTGGATCTTTAACAGCCTGAATGATTCATTGCCATGTGTTAGGGTAAATGCAGAAGCCAGTCTGTCTGAAACTTGTTGCAATGGCATATGACCAACATAAAGGCCTGAATCATTTCCAGTATGAACAGATGCAGAACTAAAACAACTGCATATCTTAAATCAAATATAACAGTAGTAAACTATTAAGTGGACGGCTCAAGTGAGAGAAAAATAATCCTTAATATTTGTCTGGTTTTCCTTTACAAATATACAGCCATTCATAAATCAAGATACTTTTATTTGATAACGAAAATACTAAGATATTAAGTCTTGTTTTCTGAAAACTTTATAAAAAATTAAGCGAGTTTATGCTTAAAACAAGAAAATCTGTCAATGGGGTAAGATACCTTTTTTGTTACACAAGTAAATGTTTCTTGATTTAAGAATGTTTAGATATTTGTACTGGAAAACTTTTTGTTGTGAAGTGAATACTAAACGTAGTTTTAGGTGAAGTGTGTAATTTTTACAACATCAAACAGAATGAACCTTTTTTAAATAACTGGAAGCTCACAGAAGCCATGCATTTCTATTTTTCTGTAATGCTTTCATGAGATCTTATCTTTATTTGCGCAAACACGCTTGATGCTGGTGGTTTTAAAAATTACGCACCTCAACTTTAAGCTTTTATTGGTCACATTTGGATATTATTTTTCGGAATTAAACCAATAAATACAGACTGCTAAGACACGATAATAGAGGCCAAGTGTAGCAATGATCGCCGCTGGACTTTTTTTGACCAATTAGAAGCTCCTTGGCAAGTTTATCGGTCACTGTGAGGTCAAGAGCAAAGGCACATGTTTCAAAGCAGCAGCAATGACATCACCGCAAATCCAGCATGGTCACACTTCCGTCTGTGATGATGACGTGTTGACTAGCCTGAACACAAAACAGACACAAAACCTTCTATATGGTGCACATACAATATGGTGAAAGGACACAGTTAGATCATTCGAATTGAATTAAGTAGTGAAGTCCAATGTTTAGAGGTTTCTTAAAATCAGGGGTTTTCAATCTTTTAGATGGATGTCGCACAATCGCATACTCTCTTGAGTGGGTACTTATTTTAGTCATTTTTAGTAATTACTTAAAGACCGATAAAAAACATGTTCTATAAAGTATGAGTGTGTGTGTGTAGTATGTAATACTACATCTGCCATGTTGTCACTGTCATGTGAGCCGCCAGCATCAGTTGCGTTGCTTCCCTGACATTCACAAATCCTCTCCCGTGGCCTCATGGGATAGTAAAGTGTTCATCGTTTGCACACTTCAGAATCACGCCGGAAGAAGTACGTCATCCAGGTACTTTTTGTCTACTCTGAAATGAGTACTGTGAATTCGGACATACTTTCTTGTTACATACTGTTTATCGCCTACTATAGTGTGCGATTTCGGACGCAGCTGAAAACAACCCCCTGGTCGCTGGCTGCAGTATAGGTCCGAGCCAAAATAAAAAAATCCCATTATCACACTGATGTATGTTTAGGTGTTCGTCTTTTCAGTAAGGTTATTTTAAGTTAGTTACTTGATGCTTGAAAATGGGTTGTTACATCATGACTGACAGCTGTGCTTGCGATGGAGAATGGGCGGGAACTTGGTACAGCGAGCTGCATCAGAAATCGCATACTACCCTAGTGTAGTGCTCTTTTAGTTTTTTACACCATCTCGCCCAAGTTTTTCACCGCCTGCTTCGAGCAAATTTTCCGGCAGCTCAACTGGGACGAGGTCGGCATCAAGATCAACGGCCGCTGGCTCAATCACCTGCGCTTAGCCGACGACATCGTGCAGCAGCGGCTCGACCAGCTCAACCAGGCTGGCGCTTGGTGCGGCCTCAAAATCAATCTGGCCAAAACCAAGTGGATGCGCAACTACCAGGTGGCCGACACTACCCTTCATGTCGGCCAGCACCAGCTCCAGCAAGTCGATAGATACATCTACTTGGGCCAGGAGCTGACTACCGACCACAAGATTGGTCGAGAACTGACACGACGACGCCGAGCCGCCTGGGTCAGCTTTGGCTCAATTGCCGAGACGGCCACCAACAGAGCCATCGACCCGGACATCAGGGCCCCCTATTCAACAGCACCGTCCTGCCGGCCATGCTCTAGGGGGCCGAAACCTGGGCAACGACGGCGGCCGACCGACAAAAGCTGTCCGTGACTGAACGTGCAATCGAGCGCCGCATGGTCGGGGTTAAAACGATCGGCCTAGTCCACAACGAGCAGCTGCGGGCCATGACCAGGGTGGCTGACGCGGTGGACCTGGCCAACAAGGCCAAGAAGCACTGGGCTGGGCACCTGATGGCGGACGGACGAAAGATGGACACGCGAAGTCACCATCTGGTTGCCGATCGACATCAAGCGGCCACGCGGGCGCCCTGCAACACGATGGCGCGACTCGCTACGACAAGATCTGGGACACAATTGGATGGGACTCGCCCAGGACCGACAGACCTGGGCAGATCGTTGTGGTCTGTGCTGACCACCTTTGGCCGGCGAGGACAGACCGATTCTGGATTCTGGATTATTCATTATTAGCTTTTATCTTAATATTTTTAGTTTTCTTGTTAATTGTAGTTACATTTTTAGATGGATGCCGAGGCATTTTAAGTCAGGTGGAATCTGCGACCTCTGACCTAGTTTGTTAGCTGGCTTCTTTATAATTTCCACCAACTGGCAACCCGGGGTGTTGAAATACTATGAGGTAAGTTTACTATTGGCAGTGGGCGAGATCACACAGACCAAAACAAAAACAGACATTCTGACATGGAACGCACAATTCAAAGTAAAAAAACAAACTGGAAGTAGCATTGTTTTTCTGAGAAACGAGTAGGTGAACAGCACGTTTTCTTAATATCTGCAAACATATAATTTTTATGCTTTTGTACAGTCAAAAACTGCTTTATTTCTATTAACAGAAAGGTTTTCATATACTTAAAATAGTATAAGAAAAATATTTAGTTAGTATTGTTAAATTATTATTCTTTTTTACTATTTTACTGCTGTACTGTATTATTTATTTAGACGTTTTATTTATTAAATTAAATTTATTTGTTTTAATCAGTGTTTTATTTAGTTATTTTTAACTTCTTTATTATTTAGTTATTTAAAAAAAAAAAAAAGTACACTGTTTTTCTTTATACTTTTCCACAGACCCCCCCCCAGCACTCCCTGGAGCCCAGTTTGAAAACCCCTGGTTTAACGCTCTAATAAGGCATTACTCACGGAGAACAGGGGCGGCTCTTTTGGATGCGGGTGGAATCCTCTTTGTTTGCAGGAAGAGATCTCATCCATCCCGTTGTCTGTCAGCCGAAAGTAGCCCGTCCTGGAGCACATGTTATCAGACTGTTATTGCTCCATTTTACCTGCTAACTATCACTCAAAATAACTAGCACAACGTATAGCTGAAAACATACTCGTTAAATTTAGGTGAGCACACAATGGCTATAGACTCTGGAAGCATCATCTGATAAGAGCAATGTGTGTGCATGTCCACACTGGACAAAAAGGCTGTCTGGGTCGGATGGGTCTTACAGAAAAGAAAAAGAGAGATTGATTATTGACAAGCTACATAATTGTCATATTATAAGTCATGCTTTCAGTACAGAAAACTCCATACATGAATCCAGCCCAGTGTAATGAGATCGTTCTGATCCTGGATCAGGAAAAGTTCCTCCTCGTTCTCTGTGTCACAGTAATCTGGTCCTCCGCTCTGCTTGGGCACGATCACGTGTGTCACAGTGAAGGCGTTCTTCATCTGCGAACACAAGCGCACTGTTTTGTGCTTTACTCATAATGCAACAGATTTCTTCAGGTTCAGTTATTAAGATTGCAGTTTGCCCAAATTAAATTATATTATATTCAACAGGTATTATGTGAGTTTTATGTGCACTACCGTTTAAAAGATTGCGGTCAGAATTTTTTTTTTTTTTAAATTGTGAAAGAAATTAATCCTTTTATTCATCAAGAATGCATTAAATTGTATCAGAAGTGACAGTAAAGACATTTATAATGTTGAGATTATCATTAACTAATATTAATAAATGATTTAGAAGTATTGGTCATTCTTAGCTAACTAATGTTAACAAATGAAACCTTATTGTAAAGTTACTTACTATTAAAGAATATCCAGATTACAACGTAAACAATCCAGAGGGATTAAAACAAGGTGAATTTGGGGTAAAATCTTCTTATTGTAATGAAAATATATGTATTTTTTCCCTTAAATTTTGGGGTGAAACAAAAGTCAGGCAGCTTTTGTGAGATTGACCTAACTAGAACTATATTACTTTGTCAGTCTGTTTGTGTCTGAAAATGTTTTGCACGTACCAGCTTGCCACAGAGAATCCCACAGGTCTCCACCGCCCGTGCTGTGTTGGCATCTGCTAGCTTTAAAAACCTTTGACACAGCTCGGTGGGGACAAAGAGCTGCCGCAAGCCGTTTACCAACACACCTAAGGCAACACACACACACCATATAATCTCAACCTAATGACAGGTCAACAGAGTAATAGTACTGCCACATATGTCAAGTGATGAATAAGGAAGTGCAAACAGAGAGCTCTCACTGTGTCCTGCACTGACTGGAACGCTAGGCTTCAACGAGCGGTCAAACGCTGGGAGGCCTGAACTTGGAGAGACGTGGTTTGGGGTTCCTCCAGGGGGCGTCAGTGGTAAAAACGAGGCCTGTGGAGGTCCTGGTACTTCAGGCACCAGGAGATCTCGGGGAGAGGTGGGTGACACCGGGACGCTGAACTCCTGCACTATGCGCTGGCGCTCCTTCTCTAGCTCCTGCCTGCGGATAATTTCCTCGAAGGCGCTGAGCTGCTGCCTCTCGCGCTGACGCTCCTGCAGCTCGGCCTGTCTCTGGCGCTCCGCCTCCAGCTCCTGCTGTCTGGACACTTCTCGAGCCCGGGTCTCATCCTCTGCTCTCTGACAGGGTTCACACACTCGTCAATAAAAACACATCTGAATTAGTTCGTAGGTGTAATTAAAGAAAAATCTGCCTCTCAATGTAACTGTAACTGGTATGAACCCACCTTTTGGGCAAGATATTCACCATGTTCTTTATCGTACTGCTTGAGAAGCAACTTTTTCAGTTCCTCAGCTTTCGGGAAGGCGATTTCCTTCAATTTCTGTGGAAGGAAAATAAGGGATGTTAGTTAGCTAGGGAAATTCTCTCACATGAAGCTTTCAAAAAAATCCCCAGAAAGAGTAAAATCACATCTTACCCTCATAGTTTCTTTCTTCTCAGGAATGTTGGCTGTTTTATAATCCCGATGTCTAGGAAGTTTTTCAATAAACAACCTAAAAGGAAGTAAAGTGCATGAACATTATTTAATTATTTCAAAATATCGTTTTTATTATTTAAAAAAAATATAATTTGTTACTCTATAGATATTTATTATTTATATATAATATATTATAATATATAATATTTATGGTTTTTGTTAATATTTTTAATCTATTTACTTTTTATGTTTATATATTTATTTCTAGTATATGAAGAAATATATTTCTAGTAAATAACAAATCACTCAAATCAGGAGTTTAAACTTTATTTCGACATCCTAAATTTAGTTTCTCTCTTCTCAAGAATGTTGACTTTTATTATATTCTAGATGTCTTGCAGGTTTTTCAATAAACATCCTAAGGAGAAGTAAAACTTATATTTTCAAAATATTTTTCAAATTATATAATATTTATAATTTATATTAACGTTATTTTTAATCCATTTAATTGTGATGTTTATTGAATGTTTATTTGTAGTATATGAAGAAATGTATGTCTAGTAAATAACAAAACCACTTAAGTCAGGGTTTAAAACTGTATTTAGACATTCTAGATTTTAGTAAAATGTTTGCAAAAAACTGCAATCTCAAAATATGAAATAAATAGAAATAAATGTAGTTTGACCTCCTGAGGTTAATGATCAATATTTTATCATGATGATTGAGCATTTAAAAAGAACTTGACAAAGAGTTTTAGGCCTTATTTTGTACTGTGCTAATGGAAATCACCTTCTTTTTTTTCTTTTTTTTACATCAGGAGAACAGTATAATGAATCTGATATGTGGAATCAGTAACCAAACTGCCAGGCAAACTTTCTGCCTGTTCTGGCTGTACTTACGTGATGTACTTATTGTAAAGAATAAATGCATGCTCGACATTCCCCTCCTCTGCATATATACAGGCCATTCGGATGATTTCCATCCCTGAGCGGAAGTATCTGCGGGGCGGCACATCCTCGCTGACGTCCACAGAGCTGCCCAGTTTAGTGAGAGCGCGGACCCTCTCCTCAGACGTCAGACTGGAGTCACAGTTCTCAGACATGCTGTCTCCTGTCTGCAGATCAATAAGACACTCAGTCTGACTGATGATAAAGCTCCTTACTCTGGGTGGAGTTATTTCTATTGTAAGGTTAATGATTGATAAAACAGTAGTTTATACTGCAAGCCAGGGGTTTCAAAAATGATTTGGACACTTTAATGTCTGAAAGCCATTGCACTATATATGGAATATATATATATATTTCTATATATGAAATGTTACTGTAAAATGCTAATAAATACTTCAGGGTCTTTTCTCAGAACTGGTAAAGGTGTTGTTGTTTTAACATATAATAAATGGCACTTGGTTTGATATTTTATTTTTTAATTCATTGATTTACATTTTAAATGTTGGTAAATTGTCTAAATACTTTTTAAGGGCCTCTATATGTAATTATATATATATACAGTTGTACATTAATACGCATTATATGTAAATAAGCTGCGATACTTCATGAAATGCGACCCTAAACTTTGACTTAAATGAGTCTGGTAGCACCATTATTGAAGGGCCAACCAGCTAAAAACAATTACAGTAAGAGATTAGTCTTGCATGCATGTAAAATAGCTTTCCTACCTGATTTCACCGCAGTCCTTTACTCTTTCAACGACGCTTTGGTGTAATTCTCTTAAATATATTCGTCATATTTGGACATCGTGGAATACAAAGCTTGATGTGTAATATCATAACACTTCCTGCATCGTATGGAAAGACCCCGCCTACTTCAGTCAGCTGATGGTGACGCAATACCCCAGACTGACCAATCGCGAAAGACTTCCACCGATATTTTTAGACCTCCTGGCTTTTATCACTATGATGCTTGTACTTTTTCTATAATGAGATAAAAAAAGCTTTAACTTATGTACCGTTATTACCGAATAATATATTAATTTTACTGTAACTTTTAATTATATTTTTTACACTGATACGCATTGCTTTATTTTCGAAATCAATCAATGCATTAAATGTCCTACTGTTAGTCCCTTTATTGTGTGAGCTTAATTGTGTATATTCATAAGCAAAAACGCTTCAGACCTTTAAATAATAAATAAAGGTACGGCTTCAAAATACACTATCAACTTGTATTTCATATGGATGCATGATAGAATGCAGCAACAATAAGAAAACATTTATTACATGCTTTTGAGATTTTTTTTTTACCAATATACCAATTATTTAGAACTTTTCAATGTCAATAAATCGTTTTATGAATCAGTTTTAAATTGAACTTTAGTAATATACCATAAAAACAAGGTATTGTACTAAATATATATTCTAAATATTATATAAAATATTACTTTCAGTGGTGATGACCATATACCTGCTACTTAATAGCTCGTTCTCTAAAACCCATAAAACATTTAATAATTACAAGTGATTGAGCAAATAAGCCTTTTATTAATTTGACCTCAACCAGGGTTCTCACAGAATAATGAGATCATCTGACCAGTAGAATTGTAGCCTAAATAATGGACCGTACATCAGCTAGAATATTTTAACATATAAAAAAAAAAGTACTTTATAAAATATGTACAATATAAGGATATTGTAAAACAAGTGTAATTGCACTTGCAATTATGTTCAATATTTCATTTCATTCAACTCTTAAGAAATGGTGCTGATGTCCAACTGTAGCCAACTGAGTCAAAGTCAAAGCACACAAACTGTCAGTGAAAACACAATTAAAAATTAATAAAACAGCTTTAACACTAAAAACAAAGGTTTACTTCTGAGAATATAAATACAAGTGACAACGGGGCGTTGTTTAAATGCATTAAAAATATGTAGCAGTCATTGATTGAGTGCATGATTTAGATTTGCTAAATAAAAAGACCTAATAACAGATTCCAATAAAAAAAAAAGTCAAGCTCATTTAGAGACCACATACATTTACTCATTAATAAGACCAGTTCCTTCACAGAGAGAATGATTTAACATTGACAGCACAGTCCAGCAGATTGGGTTGACCAGAGGAAGTCTCCTCCATTTCAGCGAGGAGTCCTATCTTTGAGTCGAGGTTTCCGGTGAGGCCCTGGAGGTCTTGTTGATCTGTCTGGAGGGGCATGTGGGTTGTGGCGTGGCTCATGATGTGGAGGCTGATATGGGACTGAAGGACTGAAGTAGAATCCTCTGACACTCTGGTTGGGAAAACCGGGTCTCGTTGGTCTCAGGCCCGGGGGTGGATGAGGAAACAGAGGTGGACGGAAGGACTGTGGCTCAGGTGCTCTGAACGATGTCATGTTGTCCCTCTGCTGAAATGGGCTAAGGAGAGATTATGAGAATGATTAAGGATCAGCATTCATCCAACTTGCTGAAATAAGACAATAGCCGAGTTTCCACTGTCGGGCCAGGGCTTTTAACGGGCCGTGCTGGGCTAATAGCCTCGGACCTGTGGCACCGAGCCCAAAATCATGCCAGAACTCACTGTCACTAAAACCCGCTCGTAACACGCCTCTCTGGAACAACGTCACACAAACCATCATTTCACCTTACTTAAAGATTTAAAACCCAAGAATCAATGTTTTACCACAGGTTTACTATAAAAAGTGATACATTGATCATCATGAATTAACTTCATGATAATTCATGTGTCAAGATTGCATATTAGTCAAACAGAAATAAAGTGGTTTACCGTTATTTCACAAAATAAAGACGCACGTACTAGTCACATATGTTTCTGTTTATTTGTAGTCACAGGACAGTATGTTTACATCACATTTAGAAAGAATGATAATTTCTACAAATATACCACCAAAAATATCACCTGAGGAACTTTAGCACTCTCTAATACAGTTATTTAGTCAGAGAAACAGAGGAAGCTCTCAAAAAACCGCAGTTGCTTTATTTTATGTGGAGCTCAATATGGATATCAGACAGTCCGGTATAAGGAGACAAGACGTACTGACAGATAAAATAAAAACATGATTGTAAAGGCCTATATGATTTGTCTGATTTCTTCATGCGGTCATATTTAGCTACCATGTTTACTATGGTTATGGTTAGCGCGCATAGTCTTTTGCATCAGGTATAAATATTTCTGCCTTATACAGTGATTAGAGTTCACACTGGATCACAAACAGAAGGTATTCAAACATGAAAGTGAGTTTTGAACTAAAATGAATTTAAAAATCCTTAAGTCCAGTTAGTTGGTGCATGGAATCATCCGGTGCTGCCGTCTCCAGACTCAGATAATCACCGCCCCTGTTCATGACCACTCTTCAAGCCCGAGTTGACCCGCTTTGGACCAAGGTATTCGGTCCAGAGGAAGAAACCCAGAGGAAGCCGTGACGAGGCCCGATCAAGCACCTGAAGTGACTGTGGAAAAGCGACTGGCCCTGGCACGCACTAACAAGCCCGCTTTTGGCCCGACCGTGGAAACGCAGCTAATGTTGTTGTTGATTTAATCTTGTTAGATTTTTCCCCCAAAACCAGTTCAGTGCCAATCTGATTCTAAAGATATCATTAGTCATGTCAATTCACAGTGCTGATGCCTACACGATGATACAACAAATACAAAACCCTAAGGGGGGGAACATGTTGTTCAGATTGTCCGATATCCGATCATTTTTGTATCTGATTGGAATCTGATCTAAATGATTGACTGTCCACACTGTGTATTGCAACTCTTCCAATCTGATTTGTGTGTCTCATGACGAAATACCTGCGTTGGTTTCAATGTTTTCTATGGCAATGACGTCAACAACATGACAGGGTTTGCAATTTGATAATGTGTAGCTGCGGTACTGGACTACAGAGGCGAGGCCCATTCAGATTTTTGAGCCAAATGGATTTGAATGCAGCTTCCGAAAGACAAAAAATATATATTTATACAACTGATAATTAACCCATTGAAGCGTACTATCACACCGCTATTAGAACGTTCAGAGTGGCACGTGATCAACTGCTAAACTCAAATCTGCGTTTGCTCTTAGTCTGCCACTAACTGTTCAGTGTTTTCAACCGTATAATATTTATGTTTCAGACATTAAAATACAGATAAGTACTAGCAAACCCCACCCCCCTTCCCTAAGTGGTGCCCCCGCAAAAATACTAAATGCGTGACGGCTCTGCTGGACTACTGCGTCAAGTCAAGTCAAGCCATCTTCATTTAAATAGCGCTTTTAACAATGTACAACGTCTATCAAAACAGATTTTTAAAAATCTGACAGTCTGAACAAGGCTTTAGATGTTCACACAAATTACAATCCTTCTTCAAAGTCTTAAAAAAAGCACAGGAGAAGCTTACAAAAATTGAGGCTGGGGATTCCTGCGCCCTTGGTGAGATTCTCGTCCATTGAAAGGAGGATCATGGTTATGCTGTTCCCTTCGATGATGAGGAGCCTCATGTCGTGTCTCGTTCGCATGTCCCCAGAAGGGTTCATGGTTTGGTTCCTCTACTTCCACATTACTGAATGCAAGATAAAAATTATTATTAAATACAACAGTAAACATTTAGATCTAAAAAAGATCTAATGGCATCAAATCAAGTCAAATTTATTTGTAAAGTTCTTTTTATAATAGATGTTGTTATAAAGCAGCCCTTACTTAAAATCATGATGTTAATGTTTATAATATTGTAATATCTTAATGTCTTATAGTCGCATTTAGAAGATTAAAGGCACAATCTGTAAGATGTTTCGCAACTAGAGGGTGCAGTTTCCAACAATAAAAAGGCGTATGTTTATGACACAGTGACGAGCGCTGAATGATGGGACTTGCTGTCAAGCTGAAGGATCTAATAATGTTTATGGATGAGTGCAAACATTCACGTTTTTTAACATTACAGTGGTACGAAGCAGGTCACGATTGCTAAAGAGACAGATATCACACGCGAGTCCCGGATATAAAGGAATAAGGACATTTAATTCTACCGATCTACCCGCTAGTGCTGGATTACTCACACAGGTCAGTTTATTAGACATCTGTCGCCTTGGTTACATCATGCTATGGCAGTTCGAGCGGAAACCGAGGATAGCGCGGATATTGCGTCATTGACAGGCGACATTTTTTTTCCGGGACGGCCACTTATTTAAAATTGGAATTTCTCTGAAATAAAAAATCTTTGGAGACTTTTGGGATATTGAAAGTACACAACTGCAGGAAATATATCACACTGTGCAAGTGATTTTTGGATAATTTATTACAAAATTCTAACATATTGTGCCTTTAAAGCTGTGCGATAATTTAGTTTTACATTTTGCAATGAATCAAGCAATTGAGCTTAGCCTGGGAAAACCCAGACGAACTTCCGGCAAATTTAAATTTGCTCTGCAAGTCAGTCTGGTGAAGAGCCCATTCAAGCCCATTTCCAATCTTTCTAAATCGAGGCACCAATCACAAACGTTGAGGCGGGCTTTACATGATGAGGATCGATCTAATTGGTTTTAGGTCTATCCAATTTCGCCCAGAGGCATTTGAGCGACTTCTGGGTGATACAGATACAGATTTCGGTGAACTTTTAAATAGTCTTATCAGACTTGGTGACCCTGCTGTATATCTGATGCCATTCATGTCAGCCCAAAATGATTTCTACTGTATGAAACAGATCAGAAATCACCAGAGTGAATTCGGATCATTTTTGCCGTTCACATTTGGAATCCAATGGGATATGCACAACCGACAGTCTGAACAAGGCTTTAGATGTTCAAACAATTCACAATCCTTCTTCAAAGTCTTAAAAAAAAAAAAAGCACAGGAGAAGCTTACAAAAATTGATGCTGGGGATTCCTGCGCCCTTGGTGAGATCCTCGTCCATTGTAAAGAGGATCGTGGTTATGCTGTTCCCTTCGATGATGAGGAGCCTCATGTCGTGTCTCGCCTGCTAGTCCCTGGGAGGGTTCTTGGTCTGGTTTCTCCATTCCCACGTTACTGCATGAGATAAAAGTAAATGTAAAATTAAACGCAACATAACTTTATATATTATAAAGTTATACGTGTACTGTACGTACAACTGTGTAAAAGAGCTCACCTTCTCTTGGGCCCATTCTTCAGGTCATCTAGATAGTTCTGCCTCTCAATCGAGTGTCCTCTTGATGCATTGAACACTGGAAGTAATCACACCATTTAGATAATACCAAAAAAGAATGCAAATACAAAGTGAGTATACTTACAATTAATTGCTTTTTGGGGCTTCATCCCATCAACATCAATTAGGTATCTATGATATATAATTTAACAGTGACAACGGATGGATTTAATAGCTCATCTAAACAGAAAGTTGATAGATTACGAATACGGCCGGCATGTTTGCAAACATTCATAAAGAATATGCTACTTACCGACAAATAAGATAGCCAGTGCGATTCAAACCATGTGTGCAATGAACACCAATCAGCTTATCTGTAAAAACATATATACTATTAATCATTCACCAGTGACGGTAAAGACATATATGATGTTGTTACAAATGATTTCGATTTCAAATAAATGCTGTCTTTTTTACTATTCATAAAATAATTTTAAAAAAAGGTTTCATGGTTTCGATAAAAATATTAAGCAGCCCAACTGTTTTCATTATTGATAATAATAATAATAATAAATGTTTCTTGAGCAGCAAATCAGCATATTAGAATGATTTCTGAAGGATCATGTGACACTGAAGACTGGAGTAATGATGCTGAAAATTAAGCTGTGCATCACAAGAATAAATTACATTTTAAAACATACTAAAATAAAAACAGTTATGTCAAATTGTAATAATATATCACTATATTACTGTATTTTGATCAAATAAATATAGCTTGGTGAGCATAAGAGACAAAAACGTACCAACCTTAAACTTTTGTACGGTAGTGAATTAAAAAAGAGTCATTTTTTTATTTAATATTGATTTAATTAAAGTCCCCCTGTTGTCAATAATTTTTACCAAATCACCTTTACATAACAAATTTTTACATATTACACCTTTACAAATTACATATTTAATGTTTTCCTTTAAAAAATAAATTCTTCATGCCTTAAAATAGCTTGAATGTAACTACACCCTTGCCTCATTTAGTATACGGATACGAATTTCTATGAATATGCTAATTAGATTTCCACAGTGACCCACTCGTCAACCGTCTGGTTCACAGCAGTTTTAAGGAGAAAATACTAAGCAATGGTGTTGACTTAAGAATTTGCACATGGTTTGTCTTTAAGCATATTAAAAACACCAAATAGACATATAAACAACATTAAAAACTTGATTTTCAACACAGGGGGACTTTAACTGTAACATACCGTTGTTTTCATTGTTGTGGAGAAAATGTCTGACGGCCTTCTTGAAGCTGAGAATCGTGGCATTGTTTGGCACTTCATGCCCTGCTGTGAAGATCTTCAGGTGGTACAGCATGTTTGGCAAATCCTGAAACAATTGGACATTTACAGACAATTAATACAACAACCGCCATGAAAAAAATAAACGTATTTTTGCTCCAATCTCGTCATGCTAAATTCTTCAGCAGGGAGATGTTTACGTTCATGTGGGAAAATATGATTAGCTATTTACTTATCATCAGAAACAGACTTTAATTCCTACCTCTACTGTGTAGTAACGTGTTGTGAAGGTCAGATCGATGATGAGACCCAGTTCATGTCCTTCCTTCTCCAACATATGGACAAGATCAAATGGTTCAAATGCTTCTGGTTGTGTTAAACGACCTCTAAAAGACTAAAACAAAAAGAACAGGCAGCACTGGAATTAAATCCAAGTTCACATGATCATTTCAAGGTAAAGGATTTGTTCGTGTCTTCAGACCTGTTTTAAAGGTACTTTGAAGGCGATGAAGCGTGTTCCAGGGATCCGTTTACCCACTGCAGTATAGTCTGTCCATCTAATGAAAATATAGCTTTAGTAAATCTTAAAGGTTTACTTTAGTTAAAGGAGTTAGTTCATCCAAAAATGAAAATTCTGTCATTAATTACTCTCCCTCATGTCGTTCCAAACCCATAAGACTTTCGTTCATCTTCAGAACACAAATGAAGATCTTTGTGATAAAATCTGAGAGCTTTCTGTCCCTCCATTGACAGCTACGCAACTGACACTTTGACGCTTGAAAAAGTTCATAAAGAGATTGTAAAACTAATCCATATGAATTGAGTGGTGCAGTCCAAATTTTCTGAAGAGACTCGATCACTTTATATGATGAACAGATTGTGTTCTGAAGATGAACGGAAGTCTTAAGGTTTGAAACAACATGAGGGTGAGTAATTAATGACAGAAGTTTCATTTTTGGGTGAACTATCACTTTGATCAACCTCATGAAATAAGTCAAATTATAAAAACTCACCTGTCAGGAATGCCATTTTTCTTCTTTGAATGCATGTCTTCACAGCAGCTGCTTTACAATGCCATACACTTTTGAAAACACAGATATATTTTGATTACATCTATACGTGAATTTTATTACAGCGAGCAGAACTCATATACCTTTACTAAACACTAAACCCTGAACTATTTATGAATTAGTTAGATAAAAGCCTGGTTTCACTGACAAGGGCTTAGATTAAAATAGGCTAGGCCTATTTAGAAACTTAGTTCAAGCGTTCAGTTCAAGCGACTTAGAAACTTAGTTCAAGCGACTTAGAAACTTAGTTCAATTAGAGCATTTAAGTAGCTATTATAAACATGCCTTAAAGAAAATAACAATGGCACTGACACATTTTAAATTATGTCAGTGTAAATTGCTTTCAGTTAAAACAGCTCAAATATGCATTTTAGTCTGGGACTACCTTAAGCCTTGTCTGTGAAACCGGGAGTAAGTGCGTCAGAAATAACTGTTACGAGTTAAAATGATCAAAATCAGACCTGGTTTCACTTTTAGCTATTACAAAAACAAACTTAATTTAATATTCAGGCCTTAAATGTCTTTTTTTTAAACTACCAAGTAAGTGTTGTGTTCGAGCTCTGTACTGCGTCATGACATCTTTTATACCTAAATACAATAAAGAATAAAATAGTTTTACTGAAAAGTAAGCCCGTTTACCTCTTTGATATTCTTCCACGTTACAGACTCGCGTGGCTCTGACGTAATTCATCTGCTCGTGACTGCAGGCGCTGCTGCCGCTCTCAGGCCGGGAGGTGAAACTGCAACTCAACCACAGCTGAATGCGAGCCGACAGAAACAACTAAAAACAGTCAAATATTTGTGTATAACAACAACTCGTAACTATATAAAAAATGACCGTTGTCTTAGGGCATCGTTTAGAAAAGTGTTAAGAGTGTTCACATCAAGGATGTTAACTATAAAGTTTTAATAATGTCCGGTTTCACAGACTTCAGCCGGTCTAAAATGCATGTTTGAGCTGTCTCCGCTAGCAAGAAGGTGGCTGGCCGCATACTGGATTCAGTACAGACTAGCCTACAAGTCTATCAAAAATTTATTTTATTTTATGGATTGCATCATGCAAAAAGTGCAAAGCTGTCTTAACTGAAAGAAACTTGCTCTGACATATCTTAAAATATGTCCAGTAATGTTTTTAAGGCGCATTTATAAAAGCTTCTTAAAATGTTGTAACTGAACTAAGGCCTAAGCCTAGCTGTTCCGGGCCTTAATGTTCTAATTTAATCCATGCGACACAGAGGATATAGGTGAAATCACTTTCAGAACGTTTTTTTCCAGCTGATGACCAATAATAAAAAAATTAAACTGCCAATCAAAAACTCGAATATTTAAAGTTAGACAACAAAACCGCAGCGCTAACAGAAGTATGGACGCTAGTAGCCTACAGTTATGGCGGGCTAATACTAAACAGACTATCGTTCTTGGTGTGGCTTATACTTAAATGAGATTTAGTTATCAGTAAAGCATAAAGCGGGCCCAAAACTGCTCACTTTATCTCTGTGGCCACACAATTAGCCTGTTGGATACTTTCATTCGTGGAATAAATGAACAATTATTTGTTACCTATATTTATGGAAGTTTACACATTTAATCTCTAGTCATAATTTAGTTTCACATGTTTTAGAGAGCTAACATTAATAAAGATGGGGTAAAATGGATCTGAACACAGGCTGACTTTAAAATAATTTGAATGCTATATTGAAGGAATGGAATCAGTAGCCTAATTAAACTCTCATAAATCTGGAAATACTTGGGTGTAGCTACTACTTCAGTAGACACTACAGACATACACAGGGACTTTTTGTCAGACAAGGAAAAGCTGCAATTAAAAACGTAATCAAAAGGAATGTTTCTCTAGTCTAGACTAGATGCATTTCACCTGTGAATGCGTGACTATAGCTACCTGCAGAGTCACAATGTGCCTGCAGAATGATAAAAAAAAATAATAATCTAAATTATAGATCTATTCTATAATATAGGCTATGCATATTCATAGTGGAGACTGGGGCTAGTTGTCACACAAGGAAGGGCTATGAGGTTTTGAATCCAAAGTCCAAAATGCTAAAGAAATCAGGAAAGATTTGGGTAGACAGACAGATAAGAGAATTACCTTTGAAGGAAGTATGTGAGACGAGGGGAATCAGTGTGAAAACGCAATGTTCCTCTGGAGACGGAAATGCCCTTGTGCAACACGTCTCCGGTTGTGAACTCCAGATGCTGTCTTTCAATTAAACTGAATTTAATATTTAAAAAATGTCTTACAACATATTGGAATTATATTCATATCCATCCATATTCCTTGGATAAAAAAAACTTTGTTGCAAAATCTTCAGTCAGAATTGATTTAGAAACATGCATATTTTCACCATGTTGAATGTTGGTTGCTTTAAATTAGAATGTGTGTGTGTATGTGTGTGTACCTACTTAACTATATTTTGGGGACAAATTTGTACCCAGAAGTGACCAAAACCTGACAAAATCTCCAAAAAACTCCCTTTAGGGACGTCCTCATTTGTAAATCAGGTTTAAAAATAAAGTAATAAAAGTTTTTTTAAATGTGTAAAAATGCAGAATGTCTCCTGTGATGGGTAGATTTGGGAAAGGGTTAGTGAAAGGGGACAGAATATACAGTTTTTACAGTATAAAAACCATTACGCCTAGTGAATGTCCCCATTTAGATAGCTAAGTAAACGTGTGTGTGTGTGTGTGTGTGAATTCTCTCCAATTAAAGTTTGAACATCATCATATTTTTGTCATGGTTTTTCAGTCACATTTTACTTGAGAGAAGTTGTCATGTGTTTTATGTGTTGTTATACATTCTCTATGTTGACAAAAAAAGTGTTGTTTTACAACAGTATTTAAATTAGTTGGGAAAAAAACATAATTGGCTATTTAATGCAGGTTCCTATGTGACAGTTGAGTTTACCATGTAATATGACAACATGCTTCTGTCAATAATCCAGAAACCCATTGTGACAATTTGCGATATAATATGACAACATGCTTCTGTCAATAAATTAACTCGATAGCTAGCTTGTTTGTTTCCACGTTACACTGAATACAATTTGGTGTAGGATTCACTTTGAAACTATGTTCACTCAGAAATCTAATTGCTAGTAAGGTTCCCAAATAATTTCGACAAAATAGCAACCAACACATTGAATTAAACATGCAAATTTGAAGTCGAAAGACTGAAATAGCATTTTTCTTCAGTAATCTGTTTTATTTAACTTTTTAGTTGTACTGTGTATGTGCCTAAACAGAGATTAACCTTCAATAATTATAATAATAAACTACATAGAAATATTATAATTGGATCTCCCCTTATTCTCTATCCCTGACTTCAGGTGAAATGCTGCTTCCTGCTTCCTCATAAATCTTTGCAAGTGTAAATGCATAAAAAGCACCTACAAGTTTTATTCCCTTTAAAGTTTGTAGACAGCAAGTTATGAAGTTGTGTAATCAGAAGTGATGACACAAAGGTAATGCCCAGGAACAACATTCTCCATAGTGACTTCTGAAAAAGGGGCAGGGCTCATACTATAAAATACAGGCAGATCACCTGAGCACTAAGGCAACTTTGATTGCATTGAAATTCAGCGTTTGACAGAAGAGAGAATCATGTCTTTTTTTAGATATCCTTTCACAGCTCGCAAGACTGTGAGGAACAGGGCGTTAATAGTGTCTGTGGAGAACTTCTATCCAGGTGTAGATCTGAGCAGGAGGAGCGGTGTGAAGAAAGATACTCAAAGGCTTCACAAAATCCTCACCAAACTCGGCTTCTCTGTGGAAATCAAAATAGACATTGAAGCAGAAGAGATCTATGAAGCATTTAAAACAGGTAATGTGAGCCAGCATAATGTTTTGATGTTTACTTTACTCATTTAAAAACATCACTATTAGCAAACAGATGTATTTTATTTCTAATATGACTTCTTACACCACATTTTGATTCTTCTATTTAAAGAAGTGAAATTGTTCCATATATGTTGTGTGGACGAGTCAATGGGTTTGTACGCCATTATGAATGATGCTAATTTGGCTGCAGATAATCAAACTTTTAATAGTAAAACTAATTATCCATTCCAAATACTCACTAAGTCTGTCCTCCATCTTCAGAGAGCGAGAAGACGGTCAAAGACTGTTTTATGGGCATCATATCCACTCATGGTGAGGAGGGTGTTGTGTTTGGTGCTGACGGACATGCCGTGAAACTGTCCGAGATCTACAGCTACTTCACAGGCCCGTCAATGGCGGACAAGAGCAAACTCTTCCTGATCCAGGTACAATTCCTGAAAAATACTCAGGCAAATTTTAGAGGGTTTTCTCCCACAGCTGTTGAAATCTTATTTGCTTATGGCATGGCTACTCCAAATAAAAATATGTAGACATGAAATATTAATTTTGAGTTGGATATTCTCCTAAGGCTTGTGACTTGTTAGTTGAATGTTTAGGATTCTCGTGACTTTCTGCTACAGGCTTGTCGAGGTCATGTGTTGGATGGAGGTGTGGAGGTGGAGACAGACTCTTCATCCTCAGAGGAAGAGGACGGCATGTCTGAGCTTTTTTCCATTCCTATTGACACTGCAGTTATGTACGCCACACCACCAGGTACGGTTTATTAACTCCAAAACATTGTCTGCATTGATCATAAAGTCCCAAACGCTTCACTTCCTCACTCACGTTCATGTGTCTCTTCTGTTTTGAAGGTTACGCTGCGTTCATGCATCCTACAGGCGCAGTGTTGATTCAGACTCTCTGTAATTTGCTGGAAAAGGAAGGAGGTCCAGATCTGGAGATCACAAAACTTCTGACTCGACTAAACTACCAGGTGGCCTACAACTTCCAATCGAGAGGGGAAAAGTTGGGCGGCAAAAACCAGATGCCGTGCTTCGTGACGCGCTTTACCAGAGAAGTTTTCCCGTTCAGCAGGACGGCAGCGGCAGAAGATTTGAGCTTGACCTTTGCTGCCACAAAACTCATCGATGAACCCAGAAGGTTACGGAAGAGCTCCATCAGCTGAAGATCATATAACAGAGACTGACTGTAAAAATATGTGGAGAAACGGCTTGGTGGCAAGCAGGACGAGGCAGAGGGACGTGAGAGAACGGCGCAATCCGGTGTGTGATCCCATGGAGGAGCGGAGGCATAAAGGAGGAGCGACGACAGCGATGGACGAGAGAGGAACAGGCCTGAACCTGGGTTTTGTTTGTGTTTTATTGTGTGCCAGCAGTCGTCCGTGAGGGGCTGCTGGCTTTTATTTTCATTTTGTGTTTTATTTTTATTAAAAATGTTTAAGTGTTCGCCGGTTCCCGCCTCCTTCTTCCCATAACATCTGAACCTTGCAACAGGCTTCTTGTAAGACATCTATATTATCTCATTGGATGAGATAACAACTTACGGCAGCAGGAAGTCAGCTGATGGGAAACGTGCAGGACGTGATCTATTTCATAGTGTTCCTTTGAAGTCTTGAACTACTACTTTTGCTACTATTTTATTTATCTTTATTAAATTACATTGTTTTATTAAAACAATGATGTGAATATTCTGTTATTTATTTTGTGTTATTTTATATTAATCTTGAAAGTGTTTTATATTTGCATATGTGATATGCAAATAAAACCTATCTCGCTGGCGCAGCAACATTTGAATGAAATATTGATTCTTGGAAACACTGAATGTGTTTGAAACAAATGTTACGCCCAGTTATGTAGTCATTCTTTATCGCTGCTATATTATCTGCGCTTCAAGGTGTGAACTGTTTATTGCACGCTCTGTACTTTCAAGTGCTCATGTGAGTTGAGTTGACAGCCAATCCAGAAACACAGGATTTCAACATGGCCTGTTAGACACAAACACTAATGCCAGGTTCCATTTAAACATATGGAGTGATGACTATTATTTCTTTGTCATGTTGAACATTAAATGAACATGGAATGCGAGTGACAAAGTGTCTGGTGATTCTACTGACTGGAACTTCCAGGTCACAGCTATTTATCTATGAGCATCTGAGACTGACAGAGGTGCATCATCGTGTGTTGTACTTCTTGACTTGAAGGATCAGAACACACTGCTCCAAAGTACTTCATCAAGAAAAAGACATCAATGATAAGAAGCAATCCGTACCTATCCACAGAAGCGTACTAACAGTTTTACAGCCATAAAGGAAAAGCAGACTGATAGACAGGCTCACACAGTTCAGCAGACAATAAAAACAAGTTTCATTGTGTCATAACATTATCACTTATAGCTGGTAGTTAAAAAAACAGCTATAAATAAGGTCTATACATAATTATTTATTATTATTTAGAAATAAGAATTAAATGAATTCCTCAAATCTTCATAAAGTAACAACTTGTATGGATTTTGAAGCATAAATAAGGCCAAGGCTGCGTCCGAAATCACATACTCTGTTGTACACTTTTTGACTAAAGTACTTACTTTGCGAGTTCTAAAAAAGTATATATGATTGTGTGTGAAGCATGAATGTAATCCGGACATACTACATTCGCCATGTTGTCATTGTCATGTGACTTACCAGCTGCAGCCCCGCAACGCCACAAAGCCACAAACGTTTCAGGCCACACGTCTCAGGCCGGAGTGAAGGGACGGAGAGTGATCTCTGGTGTGAATATCACGGAGAGCATGTGTGTGTGTGTCTCTGGTGTGAACACAGCGGAGAGCACTGTGTTTCTTTCATTACGTGGTTAACAATATATATATATATATATATATATTAAGTTAAGTGCTTATTTTTCTAAATACAGATTATGTGCATGTATTTCACATTTTATTTGAACAAATACAGTAACAAATGTATTGCTTCGTGTTAGTTAAGACATTAACTAATGTTAACAAATTAAACCTTATTGTAAAGGATTACATCCATTTTATCTAGGCATTTACATTTTTCCTGAAGTTTATTGCTTTACAATATGCTAAATATGTAAATAATTACCAGATCAAGTAAATTGCATGGATTTCCATCTTTTGTTGCAGTTGATATGTAAAGTTTTCTCTATATTTCTGTCTTAAAGCATGACTTCCAAATATAAGGAGATGGTGGCCACTAATTCTCTAACTTAGGAGTTTTCTCTGTGAAAGGTTTCTCTTCATTTTCCTCCAGCTTACACACCCTATCCCAATACTAAAATAACCAATAAATGACACACTACCAACCAGCTTTAACAAAGGAGACGTGAAGAACAAGTCACATCCAGCAGCAGCAGCGAGGTTTTCATCATATAAGTCATATTATAATTAAATATATATTAATATTATTTTAAATATCAAAATGTAATTATTCTTTGCCATTTTCTAAAGAAGGAATTCCCAATAATCAGATACACGAAATTAGCTGTGAGATGGGGTGGATATGAAAACAGTAGACAGGCAGCATCATTACTATTGATGTACTTTCCACTGGAGTTTTGTATTTCAGCAGGTATGAACATGAACATAGCTAATAAAAATATAAGAAAGGGTAACGGACACAGTGGAAATTAGCAGAAAACAGGGTGATATGCTTTTCTGTTTACTTTGTATCAATTGGTATTCTAGTTTCTGTATTCTTATGGATCAAATTAATGTGTAAAGCAAGTACATAACTTTTGATAACTCAAATTGAAATAATTTTCCTAATGTATGTGGTATATAATTACATAAAATATTTTATTTTATGTAATTATATAATACATATATTAGGAAAATTATTTCAATTTGAGTTATCAACAAACCATTGCTGGTAAATTGGAAGATAAATACAAGCACCTATAAAAGTAGCAAATCATCTTTTTATGAGCTAAAGCTTCCGATTTGTCTGTAACTGCCAGTGTTGCGTAGATCAGACTCATGACACTGTTAAAGCCGGGAGGAAACACTCCATATATGGCCTGACAGACTGCAAATGGCAGGACTCACCTGTTTTATAATGTCGAGACAGACTCTCCTTACTCTCACACAGTTTCTGGCTGCATTACACCTCAGTGTTTGCCAGAAGAGAGAATCATGTCTTTTTTTAGATATCCTTTCACAACAAACAAGAGGATGAAGAACAGGGCGTTAATAGTGTCTGTGGAGAACTTCTATCCAGGTGTAGATCTGAGCAGGAGGAGCGGTGTGAAGAAAGACACTCAAAGGCTTCACAAAATCCTCACCAAACTCGGCTTCTCTGTGGAAATCAAAATAGACATTGAAGCAGAAGAGATCTATGGAGCATTTAAAACAGGTAATGATACTGTTTAGTCTAATAATTTAAAAAAGTATTTTTTCCTCCAAGCAGAATTCATGTTTCATATCTGCCCTGCTTGCTTTTGTGTTTCTTAAAAACCCCTCTAAAATCATATTACATAAGGTAATTTATTGGTGCCAAAGTCCATGTTTGTTAATAATAGGCTGTTGCCCTCAATTATCAGCAAGCACAGATTGGCACAAACTCGGTTTAAACTTGTACATTTTTGTTGAAATGCAATTTGATTTTAATAGAAAAATAAATTACGATTATTCTCGGGTTTTGGGGAGGTTGAATGACAATTTGATGTTGCTATCGTTTAAAAATGAGTGAATAAATGAATGAATCAGCAATAAAACTACTCAATGACTAAAAGTCACACAGACTGGAATCTGAACATATATGATATGCGATATGAAACGGAGGAGATTGAGTCATTGTAAATCAGTCCTTAGCCTCGTAAACAATGACATCATATGAGTTTTGCATGAAGATTACTAATAATTTTTCAATAGGAACAAATAAGTTAAAACAAGTTTTATTTGGTTATAAATCACTGTTTTTTTTAAACTCTGTCCTCCATCTTCAGAGAGCGAGAAGACGGTCAAAGACTGTTTTATGGGCATCATATCCACTCATGGTGAGGAGGGTGTTGTGTTTGGTGCTGACGGACATGCCGTGAAACTGTCCGAGATCTACAGCTACTTCACAGGCCCGTCAATGGCGGACAAGAGCAAACTCTTCCTGATCCAGGTACAATTCCTGAAAAATACTCACAGGCAAACTCTTGTGACCTTTCATGTTCTTGCATAAGAGCTTGTGTTATAAGGATCAATGGCTTTTGACATTACATTGCAGTTTTGAATTCTTTCGCTTGAATTCTTTTGAAATCTATACTTGAAAATGTTTACATTTATTATCTTAATTGGAATTATAGAGAGTCCTACACGTGACATACGGGACAAACATCTATATATATATCTACATATATATATCTATATATATATATATCTATAAAATGAAAATGATCCCATAATTTACTCACCCTCAAGCCATCCTATGTGTATGTCATTAAATAGTGTCAGAGTTTTTGAAGCTCCAAAAAGCGCATCCATTAGGGATGAACCGATATTACATTTTGTCCGATACCGATAACCGATAATTCTTTATATTTGAAAGCCGATAACTCATATATTGGTCGATAAATCTAAATCCAAATTCTTACATAATGTTTGAGTTCCTGATTACAAAAACAAAAGTCACACCATGAAAAACCATGTCCCAAGCGTACAATTATAATGTTCTCATAATTGTATGTACCGATTCCAATCATATTTCAAGCAGTTCAAAACCAATCATGGCGAACAGTGTGCGTCTGAAGTGTCTCTGCTGAAGGAAATAATCCATTATTTATCGGCTTTAATATATCGGCCAAATTTTCTTATAGGGCCGATAACTATTACATTAAGAATGAACATATTTCGGCTGATACGATATAGTAGCCGATATATTGTGCATCCCTAGCATCCATCCATCAAAAAAAATGAACCCATACGGCTTCTGAAGCGGAGCAATGGGTTTTTGTATGAAAAAAATCCATATTTAAAACTTTATAAACTATAACCACTGGCTTCTGGCAACCGTTGTATGCGAGTTCACAAGAGAGTCGAGTCCCGGCGGAACAGTGACCTCTGACCTGGTGCATGGCTAAAAAGTCTAAAAATATGAAATATTTATTTTGAGTTGGATTTTCTCCTAAGGCTTGTGACTTGTTAGTTGAATGTTTAGGATTCTCGTGACTTTCTGCTACAGGCTTGTCGAGGTCATGTGTTGGATGGAGGTGTGGAGGTGGAGACAGACTCTTCATCCTCAGAGGAAGAGGACGGCATGTCTGAGCTTTTTTCCATTCCTATTGACACTGCAGTTATGTACGCCACACCACCAGGTACGGTTTATTAACTCCAAAACATTGTCTGCATTGATCATAAAGTCCCAAACGCTTCACTTCCTCACTCACGTTCATGTGTCTCTTCTGTTTTGAAGGTTACGCTGCGTTCATGCATCCTACAGGCGCAGTGTTGATTCAGACTCTCTGTAATTTGCTGGAAAAGGAAGGAGGTCCAGATCTGGAGATCACAAAACTTCTGACTCGACTAAACTACCAGGTGGCCTACAACTTCCAATCGAGAGGGGAAAAGTTGGGCGGCAAAAAGCAGATGCCGTGCTTCGTGACGCGCTTTACCAGAGAAGTTTTCCCGTTCAGCAGGACGGCAGCGGCAGAAGATTTGAGCTTGACCTTTGCTGCCACAAAACTCATCGATGAACCCAGAAGGTTACGGAAGAGCTCTATCAGCTGAAGATCATACAACAGAGACTGACTGTAAAAAAGATGATGGGGAAACTACTTTATCTCAGATAATCCTTTGTATAACATCTCTCAAAGTATCTCACCGGAGTCTGATAATGAAGCCAGCGACGTCATGTCACATAAAGTTTCATCTCCAGAAGGATGTGAGCGGGTTGGGAAAGTTCCCAGATGTGACCTGCTTTCTTAGTGCTCCATTTGGGTCATGCGTTTTTGCTATCTCCATATATATATATATCTTCTATTTATTATGTACACTACCGTTTGAAAGTTTGGGGTCGGTAAGATTTTTAAATGTTTTTGAAAGAAGTATCTCATGCTCACCAAGGCTGCATTTATTTGATCAAAAATACAGTAATATTGCGAAATATTATTAAAATCTAAAATTACTTTGTTCTTTTTTAAAATGTTTTCAAATATAATTGATTCCTGTCATGCAAAGCTGAGTTTTCAGCATCATTGTCTTCAGTGTCACATGATCTTTCAGAAATCATTCTAATATGCTGATTTGCTGCTCAATAAATATTTCTTTATTATTAATTATTAAAGATTTATTTTTAATAATTAATGTGTCCTGCTTAATCTTTTTCTAGAAACGGTGATACATTTTTTCAGGATTCTTTGATAAATAGAAAGGTTATAAGAACAGCTTTTGAAACAGAAATCTTTTGTAGCATTATAAATGTCCTTAATGTACTGACCCCAAGCAAAGAATAATTAAAGCGTAATTTAAGTTTATTATAGACCTTATGTAGCCACGCCCCTTTTCAGCGCTGAGCTCGTTACTTTTGACTTCCGGTCTGTATTTTCACAGCGATCTTGCATAAATGAATGAACGGCTCGTTTAAAAAAGTTCCCGGTCGACATTTGTTAAGACATCTGCTTTACAATGCTCATGATAACTTCCGTTACCTGTACAGTAAGTAAACACTCTTCACCAGCTAATTACTCCTGGACAGCGATGCCATAGAGATATACAGAGCGACCGCAAAAACGGAAAATCAAAGACAATTTTCTAAAGATGGCGGCCCCCTCGTTTCTCTCGTGCATAAGGTCTATAGTGTTATGCTAGTGTTAAACATACATTTACATCATACAAATCTGTATGATAATACAATTCATCTATTTGTTAAATATGGCAAAATATGGAAGTGCAAATACTTAGACATCATTGACCTAAATTATAATATCAAGCAATTTTGTTTGGTTTTAAAACCATAAGTTTAAATAAAGTCTGATGCAACAGCCATTTCATAGAATTGCAGAAAACTAATGTGAATGTGATCATTTTGATCATATGCTGTCTGTGTTCAAAATAAAACTGAAACAAATGTTCAGCTGTCTGTGACTCAGATTAAGAAACCATGGTCACACGTAATTTGCCCCTGCTAAATTTACTGTAGTTTAAGGTGTGTACAGGATATTGCACATGAATAAATATAAAGAGACAGCAGATCCAGGCATGCAGGATTTCATCAGTGCACATGCCCGTTGATCAAGAATACTGATGTCAGGGTCCATCTGAAAATAGTTCAATCAAGAGCTGCTTTTTTTTTTTTTATGAACACAGATGATCAGGTTTTATGATTCAGGAGATAACTGTTTTTTTTTTTTTTTTTATTTATGATTATTGCAACAAAAGTCAATATATATTTTGGTTTAATTTTTTATTTGAAATGTATACAATATAAACCTGAACTGACTGCTGCTGTAGGTGACAATTTTGACTATTGTGACAATTTACCTCGTTACAACACGCTGTCACAAAAAGTTTTTAAAAAAGTGTGTTCAGTGAACCGTTTTTTTTTCTGGATAACAAGCCAACAACGATGGAAATGTTCAACAGCTTCAATAGCTACAGGTTTCCATACAGAAACCGAAATTCACAAAACAAACTTACCGTGACCAGGGCCGGTGTTGTGTAATATTCAGTTCCTGTGAAAAACTGTTCCAGTGGGAGGAGTATACATGAATATTCATAATATTCCCATCTTGTGGGCGTGGCCTTGAAACGACGTGCAAAACGAATGGAACTTAAAATATTAGTGCACTCTCCTCAAATCGCTTAATGGACTATTTCGAAAAGGTAATTAAGTTTCAATGTTAAGCATTAGCTTAAACAGTTCATATATTCAAAACAATGAATAGTTTGTGTTATAAGATCAGTCGACTGAGCTGCCAAGGCCCCGATTGAATAATTATCTCAGACACCAGGCATTCACTTAATTTTGCATTGCGTGAGTTGATGAAAAACATTAAACTGTAAAAAACAAATGATCCAAATCAAATACTAAAAAAATGTTTTATTTGTTTATATGCACGTCATGTCACCATTAACCAACATCAGAGAACTGTGAACATGAAAGTGTGTTGTTAAATATTTGTTTTAGGTCAACAGAGTTTGGCTAACAAAAACGTTTGGGAATTCCTGCCCTACAGAAATGGTAACCTTGTATGTACACGTGTGAAATTAAAAAACAACAACTTTTGAATAAGATTTTCAAATGTTAAAGACGATTAACACAACATTATGGATCATTAAATTTTGGTTGATTTCACACATAAAACACGTGACATGAAAGTATGGCTGTTTTTCAGTGCAACACATGGTCAAAGAACAGACATGATGTATGGTTTATAATATATATATGTTTGTGTGCGCGCGCGTGTGTGTGTGTGTGTGTGAGAGAGAAATATTAGTTGTAGTTATTTATCTTAGATTCTCAAAACTGTATTTGACTGTTACCTAAATACAATAAAGAGAAAAGTATGCACTCTTTTGTGGGTCAATTTTAAAGGGATAGTTCGTTCAAAAATAAAAATTCTGATGCCCTCATCTTATTTCAAAGTTGTATGACTCAATCTTTCGTGGGAAATATTTAGAAAAATGTGTTCCCACTGTTCTTCAGAATATATTGTTCACAGAAGAAAAGAAGTCATACTGGTTTGGAGGGGTGACTTAATGATGACAGAATTTTCATATTTGGATGGACTATACCTTTAATCTATTATAATATATTAACCTACTTGGAGAATAAGATTTTGAGGTTGCTTTGTTAAAGCTTTTTTTTATTTTTTTTATTTTTTTTATTTGACAGATACAAATAAGTGTGCATTTAATTGTGTTACTTTAATTATAATTTACATAATATCCAGTAGGCTATAATATGAGAAAACAGGAACATTTGTATTTTGGTGTCAAAAGGAACTTGAGCCTTAGGCTACTGTGGAGGCTGGTAAACACTAGCCTAGAAAATAAATTAAGACATTAAGAAATGACACAAATACACACACCAGCCTAGTTTATATAGCTATGTTTTATTAGGACACAGATACATTTGTAGAGGTTTATTTCAGGCATTGTTGTACTGCTGTAGGCAAGTCACCGCACGCCAACAAACTATTCATTGCTTTGAAAATGTGAACTGTTTCAGTTAATGCTTAACAATGAAACTCCATCACCTTTTTGATTTTTTTTTTCTCAAACGAGTTGTAATTTGAGAAGAGTGCACTAATTTTTTCGCAATGTGTAGTCATGTAAACTGGTGGTGTTTGAGAAGAGATTCCCTGATGCAATTGTAAAGCGCTTTGGGTGAACAGTAGGCTAGTAGCCTACATATGAAAGCGCTATATTCATTAATTCATTCGTGTGTAGTCCACCCACTGGAACAGTTTTCTAATATCTAATATCACACAACACCTGTTTTACCTCATAAAATCCGGGCCACGTGCCTAGAAAGCTTATGCAAAAATGTGGCCCTGGCCGTGAATAATAATACCAGGAGTTTGTGACAACTAGCCCCGGCTTTCTTAATACATTATCGCCATCTGGTGGCGGAACGCGTTAACTCTACTGACGGACACCAACAGTCTGCAACTAGAGGGCGGTGTTGTAGCACACAAATATTAATTTGTCATGTTACAACACCGCATTGTTAAAAATGTAACTGAGGGACATCAGACAAGGAATAAATAAATAAATAAATATTGTTTATTGATTTATTTTCTAAGAGGAGGTGTCAACACCAATATGCTATTAATATCTGCCTCATGTTACAAAACCACATTGTTCAAATGTAACTACTGGTAGTTAGAACTTTCTTGTTGGATCCCCAAAAAGACTGACTGTTGATTGATTGTTTGATTAATTGATTGACTGACTGATTTGTTATCAGTCAAATCAATGAAAATGAATGACAATGAAAAATATAAAATTTTCTCATATGACACATTACGTTAATGGTTGCAGACTCTGCTTACATTCATAAAAAAAAGAAGAAAAAAAAGATCAAAAAGTAATGTGGTACTGCCATTGGAAGTAAACAAATACATCATTAGGTACCATGGTAGGATATATCAAAATGCCATGTTTTTACCATCTGATGACTGTGTCAAAGTTTGAAAAGATTTATCACATAAATATACCCACGAAACAAAACCAAGGAGACAATTTCATTACATTAAACACTTCGCAAAAGTGACTGAAAACTACTTCAAGCCATTCTTAACACCTTACGTGTTTCCTGGCCGACTGTCCCTTTAGTCTGGAATGTGTCATTTTTACTCACCACAGCACCACAAATGAACTGTCCTGGTCATCTCGTAATTATGGGTGCGACTGCTTCAGCAGTTTCCTTGAGAGCAAACCAAAAAGAGCAAAGCAAAGGCATCTTTGGAGTTAAGGCTGATCTCTCTGTACCTGCTCAAAATTGGGTATATGTTCTATGTTTATATATTGGGTATATTGGGTATAAGCCAGACTACATTATGCCTTCTCTGACCTGAACCCGATAAAAGTATTAAACTTGCTGTGTAAGATTTTTACACTTTAAGATAGATAAGAGTAATTGAGAAGATTCTGCAAACTGTCTCCAGATATCAGGATGGTGGAAAGTGACGTTAGCATCTGCATGGCCAACACACACTGATCTGTTTCTTCACATTTGCTGTCTCTTGAACATGCATGTCTACGTGTGTGAAGTTTGGTCACTCTGTCTCCTCCGTGAAACCTAATTGCTCCTTCCTGGCAGCCATCGGCATCCCAGGGGCCACAGAATCCCGTAACCTACCTTCCATGCCGTTTGCTAATTGAAATAGCTAATGAGATCTCAGAGGACCAACTTTCCAAGCACTTCGTTAAAAACAGTGGCAGGATGTCAAAACATGTATAATAGTGCTGTAAACGTGTGGAAATATTTCAATTCTGGACACAGCCTTTAGCCTAGCATTTTTGTGACCAAGTTTGCAATCTAGATTATTCACAGCCGCCTGAAAACAATGTTTCCGCGTCCTCATCATCACACAAAGCTCACTTTATGGCTTTGGTTACTTTTCTACCTCACAAGTCTGTCAATAAAGCAAACCACAAAGAAATCAAATAATGTTGGTTCAGATAAACACAGTAGATAAACCACAGTGTACATTTCAGAAAGAAATGTTTCTAACCCACACACATTATTCTGAGATTTACGTGAGAACAGTCGTAATCATAATATCCCACAGTTATGAGTAGCATACTACTTACTGCACAATAATCTCCCAATAGCACCGTGATTTTGCCTAAGCCATGTTCCTGGATCAACATTATTTTGTTGATCCTGGAACAACATTCCCTACCCATAACGAATCCCTCAAATCAGAGGGAAATGATAGGTGAATAGCGCTGGTGTATAAGCACTTACCCCTGGTTTTAAGCACTTACCATAAACTGTAAACTTGTCCCTCAAATCTGATTGGTTAATTGGAATGTTGTTCCAGGATCAACAGCATATTTACTATTATACTAAAAATGCAGATTATGTGCAAATCTTTTGCAGTTTTGATTATAATTCAGATGCCTTAGAAATTTGCATATCGAATATGATATAGTAGGCCTTATAGGGTTAAGAAAGTAAATAAGACCTCAAATTGACCTCATTGTGTATTTTTTGAAAAACAATTATCCCAGAGCTTTTACCAGGATAATGTCATAGTGTTTAACAAAAGAGTCTACATTTGTCTTTAAGAGGCTGACTTTTAGGCAACAATGAATTATATAATTTAGTTTGCGCACATCATGAGTGCCAGCATTTCACACACACCACTTCACGAGCCCTAATTAGATAAATGAACACTGTCAGATACTGGCTCTATTCAGAAGATCTCTGTCGCATTATTCAGCCAGTCATCACATGCAGCGTCCTCACCCAGCAAAAAACACAATGCAGCCTTTAGAAATAACTCGAGGTTTATTAGCTATGGAGTCTTAGGAGAGTCACACAAACAGGGTTAGGAACAGGGTGAGGTGGTACCAAAAGAAAGAAGTCAAAAAATAAAATAAAAAAAAACAAGAGAAGAAAAGAAAGCAGTAATGAAAAAACAAAAAAACAAAACTCAAACTCCTAACTACCATTAGATTGAATTGAACTAAAACTACAAATTGTATTTTGTCAAGTACGGCTTTATAAAAAAGAGGAACCTTTATACATTTGTCTTTTATACAAGTAGCAACATTGGAGAATCACACTGAAAAAAGGCAATTTACAAAAAAAAAATACATTTTTGTTTAAAAGAGAAAAGCAAAATAGAGGGGTGGTCAAATATTGACCAATAATCATTCCTTTTCATTCTATCTTAAAAACTTGGTCTAATATCTATAAAAATGTAAAAACAAAGCAATATACAGGTGTAAAAAGTTTTTTTTTTTTAAATCAATTTTTTTCACTCCACTGATTTGGTGACCAGGGAGAGAGGTTGTGTCTGCAGCAAGGCATGATGGGAATGTAGGGCTGCCTGGTGGTAGGGTGAGGATGGGGAGAGTAGGGAGGGAGGCAGGGTGGTGAACGGGATGGGACGGGAAAGGAGGCTCGCCGACTGGCTGTGGAGAGAGATGTTCGGATGAGAGGAGGTGGACGAGGATGTGGAGCCCGAGGCTTTCCCTGGCAGAGGGAAGTGTGAGTGGTGGGATCTCCCCTCCGGTTTGGTGGTGAGGGACAGGGGCTGCGCCTGCTCCGAGTGTGTGGCCGCGGGGGCCGCTGGTGATGCCAGGGCGGCCGATGGCGTGGCGGGCGAGTCCAGCATGCTACCGTGCGAGGAGGTAGGGCTGTCACACATTTTCTCGGACGACAGGTACGGGATACACTGCTTCTTGGGCTGGGGTGAGAAGTTACCTGCAGATGAGGGGGGGAAAGGGTTAACCATACGCCCAAATTGTGTTAACCAAAATGTGATTTGTATGCAAAATTAAACTAGTTTAAGTAAAACATTTTTTTTAAATAAAATGTTGATACACATTTAAATTGTTGCTGTTATTGCCAACTAAAACTTCCATTTTCGTTGATTGAAATAAATCTGAAATAAAATTAATAATAAAATTCAATAATATTACTAAAACAAATATAAAAGGTAAACATAAATATATATAAAAAAAAAACTAATAAAAAAGACAATAGCACTTAGCAAAATTCCTAAACTTAAACAAAAATGGAACAGAACAGAAAATTTAAAAATAAAAGCTAGCTCAACATACATTCTATTTAAATTAATATATCAAAATGTTAGAATATTTAATTGAATTATTAAATTAATTTTCTATTCAATATTTTATTTTTCATAAAATATTTTTTAATTGACTTCATTTAGATGCAGTTTATTCAAAAAATGTCACATATTAATGATTATGATGTAGAAATAGTGACTAAATGTAAAGGATTATTTTCATAAAATACAAATGCTAAAAATTACTCCAATGTGAGTTAAAAATTGAGTGAGAAAAATTAAAACAATATGAGCATGAACAAATTAAATTTTACTTTAAAAAAAAAATCCAATATACAAAGAAAAACAAAAACCCAAACCGTCAATCATCTGATTTATGAGGTGAGTGATCGGACCAACAGAGACGCTGGGGGGAAAATCTGCTCTAGTTCAGCGAAAGACAACACATACACTTACACTTACAGCTGATTCTGCCTATTTTGGACTATGCTGACATTATTTATCAGAACACTACTGTTTCTTGTTTGCATTCCATTGATGTGGTCTACAACAGTCTTTGCCGTTTTGTTCTCTGTTGTCCGTTCAGGACACACCGCTGTGTGTTGTACAGACAGTTTTCTTGGTTGGCCCTTCTGCCAGGAGACAGTCTCACTGGTTATAGTTTATTTTTAAAAGTTTTTACTTAAATTATCCAGTTTATCTCAAGCAACACTTGGTGTTTTATAATTCGCCATACAGCCTGCGATATAATGATCAGATCTTTTTTGTTGTTCCTAGAGTTAAAAGACAAGTAGGGAAATATGCATTTTGTTTTAAGGCTCCAAATGATTGGAATAATCTTCCTCTTTTTATTCGTTCTTTAACTTCACTTACAGCGTTTCGAAGGGCTCTCGGGGAATATCTTTGGAATATGTCTTAGTTTCTAGTTTTGTTTGTTTGACCGTGGGCATCATTGGTCATGTGTTTACTATTTCTAATTTGTATGTCCTCATTTTTATTCATTTATTTATTATTATTGTTATTTTCATCCTCAATGTTTTTTTTTTTTGTGTGTGTGTTTTACTCTTTCCTTGACATTGTGCAATGCTAGTCATGTGGTTGTTTTTCTGTCATGTTATCTATGGGGTTCGTGTTGGGTGGGGTGGGGTTGAGCATTGTGAGCTTGTGTGTGTGTGTTGTTGTGTTTTGTTGTGCTGTCTTTGACCGTGATATTTGCTCTGCTGTTTTGGTTCTTTTTTTTTCTTTTTCTTTTTTTGCTTTGATGTATTGGAGGACCCCCTCGAAAACGAGATGCCTATCTCAAGGGGTTAATCCGCGTAATAAAGATATGTTTATAAAATAAAATAAATACAGATGGCCAGTGACACTTACACTCTGGTGGGGAATCAGGTTTATTGTCTCTCTTCCGTTTCTTCCTCTTTCCCTGTGGAGAGACATGATTTGGAGCAAATTAGATGTGTTTGATTAAGCAAAACTCCCCTGGCTGCCAAAAACAATGGAGGAATCTGAGCCCCACATGATTTGCGTTAAACTCTACATTCTGGGCTTACTTACATAGTTGTCTCGCGCAGACCAGCCCGGATAAAGCTGAGAGTGCAGCTGCCGTTCTTTCCTGGCGAGTTCGTAATATTTGGCCTGTTCCTCACGTGAAAGAGAGTGCCACTGCGGAATAAAAGAACATATAGTCAAATTTCAGTTCAGACAGTTCAACCAAGATATTTACAATTTACATATTTACAATCACTCATGTCATTCCAAATCCATGAGTTTATTTCTTGTGCACAAAAGAATACATTTTAGAAGAACACAAGTCATTCGAACCACTTTTATGATGTATTTGTGTCCTTTTTTTTTTTTTTTTTTTTTTTTTTACATTTGAAAGCTTTAATGCACATTTGTTGTAATTGCACGGAATAGAGCGACCAGCACAATCTTCAGAGTATCTCCTTTTTTTGCTTCATACAGGTTTGGAATGACATGAGTGAGTAAATGACACCAATTTCATTTTTAGATGATCCGTTCCTTTAAGACAAGATGAAGAGAAACACACTAATGCATCTCAGCTCCTCTCATAATGGGAGTTGTAAGCACTCACCCTCCTGCCCAGGATCTGGTTGATGGCTGCGCTCTCTTTCAGGGTGCATTCGGCCACTACTTTAGCCCTCATTTCCTTCATGTAGAGCATGAAGGCATTTAGGGGCTTCTTGATGTGAGGCTTCTTCTCTTCCTCTTTCTTCACATGCATCGAGGACTTTCTGTACGGACACAGACAAATGTAAAGATGATGTCAGTCGCAGAGGAGCAGAGGAATGTCTGGGAGAGAGTAATGGAGGAGAGAGACTCACCCGTGTGTCGAGTTGCTGGCGTTGTCGCCGCTGGGCTCCTGTTTGATGGCAGGCGACACAATGGCGGGGTGAGGGATGCCCGTCTGGTGCAGGCCGTGAGAAGGATGAGGCACCATGTGAGGAGAGAAACGACTGGATACCAGACTAGAGAGAGAGAGATAGATTCACAGTCGGCGATAGACAGTAATAAACAGACGGACAGATAGATGGATGGACAAAAATGCAGACAGAACGATAAGATGGAAAAGATAAATGAATAGATGGATGACAAGACAGACAACGATAGACAGATAGATGATGAATAGACAAAAATGACAGAGCGATAGAAAGATCGACAGATGTCTGTCTGACAGAAGGACAAAAAGAACGATAGATGGATGGAAAAAATAATAGACAGATAAATAGATACTATAGACAGATGGATGGATGAATAAATGGATAGATAAAATGACAGACAGATCAACAGATGACAAAAAGACAGACAGACAGACCAATAGATGGATGGAACAAATGACAGAAAGATATAGACAGACAGACAGACAGCTAGAAGGACGGACAGGTGGAGGGATGGATAAAACAGCAGACAATGATAAGATAAAAAAGATGGATGGACAAAATGACCGACAGACAAATAGATAGATGTCTATCAGAAAGACAGAATGACAGAACGATAGATGGACAAAAAACAGACAGAAAGTCAGACAGACAGACAGATAGACAGACAGATAGACAGACAGATAGACAGACAGATAGGTAGATAGATAGAAAGATAGACAGACAGACAGATAGACAGATAGATAGATAGACAGACAGACAGGCAGGCAGACAGACAGACACTCTCTACCTATCATTGCAGCTGCATCTTGAAAACTGTGCACTGTTTCCAAATTCATAACAGCTAATACAATAGCAGCACTGTCATTTTCACATTTGAGAAAAAAAACCTGTTTCAAATCTGTGATTTGCACACTCTTGTTAAACACATATTTCCATTGGACTTCAGAACTTCACCGTGCCACAAAATGAACGCAAGCAGAAAAAGATCTCTCTCTTGCTACAGAGCAACAAAAGGTGCACAGTCAGAAGACAACCATGAAAGCAATAGTGGGAGATTAAAAGCCATGGAAATTTCAGGCTGACGTGCAACAACTGAACTCATCCAGCAATCTTATTTAATTCTAAGCATTATCTGAATGGAAAGAATATGATAAAATCATGCATCAGAGAAGTTTCTATTCAGCATGAGTTTTAGGATGTGCTACTTTTTATATAATGGCTAGCATATCTACAGTAAAATGGTGGTGGTGGTGGGGTGAAGGGGGGTCTGCAACAATAACTCTAGATAAATACAGGTTTTTATCTAACTGAAATAAGTTTGGTCAGATTTCCTTGGTTGGAAGTTTTTCCATGTGACGTTTGCATAATATTACAATTATTCTTTATCAGATCCAAAAATTAATCCATGTCAATCAGATAAGCACCATGGTATTTTTAAAATGAACCTACAAAAATTACAATAACTTAGCACCAAGGTATATTTTAAAATGCCATGCTACAACCATTTCAGCATTTTCCTGCACTAAATCTTCTCTGAGCCTTCAGGGAGGAATCGTGCTGTCTGCTTCTCATGTCTAACAATAGATGCGAGTTTAACTTTAAATCAACGTGTTGGTGCAGAAGGAGGATTCTGCCCTCTGTTACATACCTAGACATGGAGGCGTTCATGGCGAGTGCAGGGTAGGGGTGTCTGAAGCCTCCAGGAGGGATGGAATACATATGCTGGCCTTGCCTGAAGATAGAAGAGCAGCACTCAAACAACTTGCTACAGCAAAATCAAGGGCAAACAGATGCTCTTTTCCAAGGAGAAATGACAAAAAACATAGCTACGAACTTGATTATGCCATCTGCATGGGTAAAATAAGGTTGATGTTATGTATTTTAAGGCCACAGAATTCAGACTTACTGAGGAACCAACCATCCTAGAGGGTGAGGGATCTGTCCAACTGCCCCAGGAGAGAGAGGGTAATAAGGGGACAGCTCTGAAGGGTGAGGGGTCCTTGGTATGCCTGAAGAAATAATTGTGGATTACGAAAACTGAAGACGACAAATATAATTTCAGAGTGAAGCGTGTAACTTCTGCACTGCTACTTGCACCTAAATGAATTGTAAATGTAGAGACTGTCTTTAGAGGGAAAAAAATTAAATAAAAATTTCACTCCACTGGTTTATTTGCAATTCCGTAAAGTGCCACCTGCGGCACCAAAATGACATGCTTACATCCAATAAACCCCATCAAAACAACTAAATACTCTATGTTTCTAGATTGTACTCAAAGCTTTGACGAATGCATCTCAGATTGCTGAACCAGTTGGTGACGCTTACCTGTCTTTGGGTCGAGAATCTCTGGTGAGAGGTGAGAGGGAGGCGTCCCCGGGGAAAAGTGTTCATTGCTGTAGGTGATCAGCGGTGTGAGGGGATGAACGTGATGAGGGTGTTGTACTACCGGCACCTTATTGGACTGAAAAACAAAATGAGAAAACAAAAGAAGTGAGGGAGGGGGGAATGAGATGAGCGTGCATGTTTAAACAACCAAAAAGGCAAGCGAAAAGAAGAAAATAGACATTAGACCTCATTACTCATGAGCGGCGCCAGAGTGTTTTAAAGAACAATGGGCCTCAGCAGCAGGGTTTACTTTTCCCTACTTCTCCCAAAGGAAAATAAACACCAGTTGGGCATTTGACCGGCTGTATGAAGGGTGGGAGAAATAGCACCTTACACCCCTAGCAGGCAGCGTTTCTCTCATTTAACACACTAGCGACAAGAGAGATGATTCCAGCTGCCACTCAACATAATTGACGCTAGGACAGGCCAGGCATTTGAAGGGAAGTGGCAGTCACTACACTCTTAGGGATCAAGAGGCACCTGTTGTAACAAATCCTTCAATGCTTCTCTTGGCAAGGTGGCAAATCAGGACTACATCTGCTAGGCCAGGGGTAGCTAAACCTAATCGAATACACCATAGCCAGCTAATCAGGGTCTTCAGGATTACTTGAAAATAAGAGGCAGGTATGTTGGAGCAAGAATACAAGTGAAGTCTGCAGGAAGGTAGCCCTCCAGGAGTAGGGTTGGCTACCCCTGTTCCAGGCTAATGTGATTGCTAAATAGATATGTAACCTTTGATTTAAAACCTAATGACTTTCTAAGGAGTGTTGCCTAAAAAGTACCCTAAATCAATCGTAACGGCTATTTCAGCACATACCCATATGTTAAGCCCTGGAAAATATACTCTGCAAGTACATGAACACAAATGCTAAGCAAGCTCAATTTCATGTTTCACATTCTAAGAATTCCAGCAAAGGGTGCGCTATGCTAATGCAGCAAGCATTAGCATAAACTGTCTAGTCAGTTTTCTCTTTCAGGTAAATTACTGTCATGGCATACAATTGAAGAGAATCTTGCTGAACATAAGTAGTTAAAGTTAGTCTGACTTCATCTCACCAATTTTAAGTACACAGTCAATTAAATATATTATCCACCCCCTCCACAATACTTAGGAACTTATATTAGCATATAATTTACTAGCAACACCCCAACTACATAAATATAGCAGTAGCACTATAATAATATCAGAAGCAGCACTGCTGTGATGTGTACATAAGCCAATGCAAGGTGGTGAGCTGTAGACTGAATGGGGTACTTGTTGGCTCAGGACGTCACAAGGGAGCGAGAGTGGAGAATGCCGTCTTGTTTCCTCCATGCTAACCTTCCCCCCACCTCTATGTAGGCAGTGGGTTTGACCTCTGCTCCAACCAGCACTCTGTGAACATGAACAAGGCTTGCATTGAGACAAGACTAGCTCTCATTTCCCACAGTCCAAACATATCCAGATCTCTGGGTTGCCTCTCTATTCCTCACTCCATCTATCTGTCTGACTGTCTGTCTCTGTGTTTGTACATAATTTAGCATTGCATTTGCAGAGACAAGCTGAGCCTGACTTCTGGAAACCCTGCAAGGTCCATCAAAGGATTTTGACTGAGAAATAAAGGAATAGGACAACTTCCACTTACCCTTTAAGATTGTGTTTGTCCACTGCACTATGATATTAGCTGTTGAGGCTAATGGTCTCTCTTTCTCACTATCCTTCTGCCAAAAATCCCTGCTGTGTCAACACGCCAGCCGTTTGGCCTCCAACACCACCATCCCAAGCGTAGAATGCCGCCAGACTGGGCCCCTCGCCTCTATTAAAAATTGACTGGATGGGACTGGCAGACTCCAAGCATCCCAAGGATCCATATCAACACCTGGTCAGAGTACTCCTATTTGTTGTTTAAGTGGGTGCTTTCCAGCTAGCGGAATGGAAGTATTCACCAGATTAACCAAATTTAAGTCTTAAATGAGGAACTGGGGAAAAACACAGTGTGACCACAGTATGGTGAGCATTGAAAACATATGCAAGCTGAGTCACTGGGTTTGGTAAGGACAATGATACAGCAACAATAGCACTTTCTCAGCAAACCATTCTGGTTGCAATATGCCAGAATCAACCTTTAGATGGCAGAATTGGGTTCTTCTTCAAATATGGTCTGTCAACAGGTACCTGGCTTTTTTACCTGTTGTTCAAACAAGTCCTGCAGTTCATCAAGGGCAAAGCCTGATAAATCTTCCTAAATCCACTTTAGTAAGTTGGTCTGTAGGAGGAGAAGACGCCTGACCAGCAAAACAGTGAAAAACAGCTGACAAAACACCTCTCCAAACTGAAAAAGTGCGTCATTGTGTAAACATTGTTCCACCTTTTGTATCTCACAGTTAAATTACATTGACTCCAGAGTTCTCAAGCACATATTTACCAATTGTGCTAGGTCAGTCTTTCATTTAACGGACATTATTTTGAGATGCTTAGAACTAAAGTTAAAACAATGTTAGCGACACAGTTCAAAGATGTACAATGTTATCTTAAGAGTTATTTGGAGTGACTCTCCACAAGGTGTTGCAGCCATTTGAAAATGTCAAAAGTCGCAACATTCCAGGGTCAGCGCTCTACACCTGCTGATTAATCTGTTGCTTTTCTCCGCCTGCTACCGAAGGAACCAGCCCAAAGACGACTCCTGGTGCCACCACATGGAGCTGTTAAAACTGGAGCTCTGCTAAAACAAGCACATTGTGGCATAAGAAGCAAATGTGGCCTGTTTTTTTCTTCTTTTGGCTTCACCTCCTCCATCTCTGACTTGAGTTACTGAGCAAACAGGCGTTTGAGCAAGAGGGATCAAGACACAATGAACCGCTTTAGCGCTGGAAGAATGAGAGGCAAAACGCAGATTCAAATGAAGGATAATAAAATAGTGCAGAGGAGAGGACAAGCCAAAACTAGCAGTATAAGCTAAACAGCATGATCCATAATGGGGCACAATTTACAGTAATCACTATCTAGCGTCTAAAGGGTACAACATGGCTTTGAATTACATTTTAGCATCTCCATTAAGAACAATTTTCAGTATTTTAGCGATCTGCATCGTGTTTCACATACCGGTACTCATACTTAACCAGGCATTGTAAATGGAGGCCACAACAGCTTTAAAAGAGAAACTAAAATATGATCATATGACGCATCCATCTGTTTTTTTGCATGAACACGTAACACTTCCGCATCAGCAAAAACATCATGCCTTCACTGAGACATCAATTGTCATAATGTCATTAGCAGGCAATTTGAATGGAATTTACATTTGCAATCCGATTTTTGAAAACGATTTGAAAATAGCTGGTGGACTCATGACTAATAAACTTGATTTGTTTAAAATAAAGTATTTAAACCACAATTTCTTGACTAGGCCAAAAACCTTTGCGACAGACAACGGCTAAGGTGGGGGCTAGACAAGTGCGATTGCTGTGTCGACTGTTGCTATTTTGCTAATGCAAGTGTTTGCTAAACACAGTGACTAAACCTGGGTTTTAAGAACCAGGGGCCGGATTCACAAAACATTCTTAAGAATAAAATTACTCTGAAGTGAAACAGATCGATCATGAAAACAGTAACCACTAGAATATTTTAACTTGGGAAGTTGGCACAGCACATTAAAAACAGAATGCTGAGCAATAACTCCCATCAAGCCAGTGGCGACTAAAATAGTCTGCGCGCTTATGATAACTCCGGTAATCTGCAGGCAAAAAGCAAAAAGACCGGCTTTGAGTGTTTTCATTCAGCGAGTCTTCAACAATACCCACACCTTTTTCTTAAGGAAAAAATTAAGATGTTCTTAAGAAAATATTTGAGAACTTCTGAAGAATTTAAGAATTGCACAATTTTACACACTTTTTAGAATTTTCTTCTTTCTTCAGAAGATTTACTAAATAAGAACTTTATTTCATTCATTCGGAAAAGATACAAGATACAAAACTGAGCTTACACACATTAAGTTTGAGAAACCAGAAATGCTAAAACTCATTTAGTTAAACTACTATAAAAAAAAAAAAAAACACTTTAGGAGTCTGGGGGTTTTCTATAGAAAAGTACCATTGTATTCCCATTAAAGACGCCGCGTGAAAACATCAAGCTAATACCGTGTTTTTTTTTTTTACTTTAGAATACTATGGTATATAATCTGAATATGCTAATCAAATGTACCATGATATACTTCAAACTACTATTGTATTACTATTTGATACATGAACTAAGGTAATGCCACAGGATTTTTATTATGAATTTGACCAACAACAAAACAACAACAAAAAAAATCTCACACACAGCTTACGAAGGAGCTGACAAAGATGAAGTTCCCACAATGCCTCACACATCACCTGTCCCTCTGTTCTGGTTTGATGTATTATTCATGTAGCCTGGGTCCAGATGCATAGTATGGCAGGCAATGTGAAGAGGTGGGCTTGGTGCTGCAATATCAAACTCACACACGCTCAGAGGGATGCCAATGGAATGCTAAACAAACCTGGTTCCTGAATAATTGAGCCTTTTGGACCACTCTGGCTCACCCTATTAGCATGTGTGCCTTCTGGACCCAATCTGTGCAGCCACAGTTTCCACAGGTCACTCACACACTCTGCAGCATTGTGTGAATTCAGCAGCCCCTGCCATTCATTACAAACACAATAAACCCTCCTGCATGTAACCTAATTATTTACTGACTCTAATTAATCCTCCAATCACAAGAGATTCCCCAAGATCTACATGCCAGAAATTAATCCCAAATGCCAACATCTAATGAGGAAGCGAAGTCTGTTTTCCTGGCAGGAGAACAGTAGCATTCAGTGTTTCTTCGTTCTGTTAGGACAACACAACACTGAGTGTTAAAGCAAAGTCAGCATCAACAGGCTTCAATGGTCAACTCATCTCCGTATAATTGGATTGAAATTCCCCCGCTGCATATTTGCAGTCTGTCTGGAGTCCCCAGGCATGATAATAGGTGCTTTATGAAACACATGCTAAGTAAATAAAGACAAGACGGCAGACACAACAGGCCCAGTGTACCGGTCCTATATCTTTGACCTGATAACTTTAAATTGGATTCTCATTTAGACAGAACTGACCCAAAGGTCTGTGTGGGAATCTCTTGGGAAAACGGTCTAATCACTTTGTCACCGTGGCAAAACCTCATTCGTTCTGAGCTGACTACCTCCATGTTTGGAGGGTGAAAAAAAAAAAATGTCTCCGGAATGGATTAGCTGCCATTTGGAGCGAGCATTCCTGAGGTTCTCCGCCGTGGTGTCTGGAGAGGGCAAAGCAGGTCAAAAGTTGGGTCGCATGAGTGGCCGGAGGGGGTGGAATGGCAGGAAAATAAGTCTTTTGCGTGTTGACACTTAGTACGACAAGCTTAAGCCCTTGGCCTTAGCCAGGCTTCGGCTAAAAGCTAGTCGTGCTTGTGTGGGCAAACATATTTCCGGTTGTTCACTGTGAAAAAAGTTACCAATGTACCTTTGCTCTGAAACCTAGTTAAACAAACCTAGTGAATTAAACATCAGTATATTACAATATTTTACTGTTCTTTTAACGGTTTTAGATCAAAATGTTGCCTTTCAATGCATTTGTTTCCAAAGTACACATCACACAAGAGCACAAGAATGAAATGTTTTCAAAAAGGTTAGTCTATACTCAACTTATCTTAAGACCTTTTTTGATTGCATTGTGAACTATACAGAATATGAAGTTGCTGGTGGACTTACTAAGTGCCCTGGTGTGGGTGATCTGGAGTCTTTGAGTGCTGCAGCCCCAGGAATGTCTAGAAGAGGCCATTTCATTTGTAGATACTGCAGAGAACAAAAGAGAAAATCACAAACAATCATTAACACATGGTCTACATGTCATTGCATAACCAAAAATACTCCTATTACTCCAAATGGATATAGTGAATGCCTGTCTTGATTTAAAAAAGTGGCGAAACACCAGTTTTTTGAGTTTCCACCTTCAACGGGTGGGCCGAGAAAGTCACGTTTTTGCACTGCATTACAGGAATAAACCAGGGTATATATTTGCCACAGGAAATAATTCAATCTGACACTTAAATTTAAGCACTTGGATGAAAAGTACATGAAGGTACAATTAACTATTAAGTGTAGCATATAGACTCGTATTTCTATACACAAACACAGATCTGTTTTTAACCAGGAATTTTTCTTTAAAATGGAATTAGTCTGGTAAGGAGATTCAATGGAAGAAATCAATTGAATGGACCACATATACCCCTTTTCCACCAAAAAATAACTGGTTCGGAACTGGTGCTGGTTCAAAGTTGGTTCGGAGTTGGTTCAACTTGCGAACCTTCTCAGAACCCGTTTGTTTTTCCACTGACTAGAGCGCCCAGCGAACGACATCGTTACGTCACTGTGTACATTGCCATACGTCTAAAGCTAGAAACGCTTGCAAGTACAACATTACTTTGGGATTATCTCTAACTCGTGTACCAAGAAGGCTTAAAAAACTATTGAAATATGTCTTTTAATCTTTTCCTTTGATATGTAATCTTTTCTGATTAGTTATGTACCCCTGTCTTGTCTTTTTTTCCCGTTTATTTGTTCTATATTGTGACTGTTTTCTTCTTTGCTTACCTAATGTTTTCAAGAAAAAAAAAGAAAAAAAAGAAAAAACTAGAAACGCTTGCGCCAACTTCAAGCATAACAATTACAATGGCGGACTACATTGTGTTTCTGCAAATGTTTCTCCTGGCTTTGCGATCCTATATTGGGGTCAGAAAAGATGTTTAGAACACATCTAAACCTGCACCAGCCCCCGACGTAAGCATGACGTGGTAAAAGAACGGTTCTAGTCCAACAAAGAGTTGGTGCCGCTTTGGAACCAGTTTTACTGGCCGAGAACCGGTTCTTTGGCTGTCGAAACACAAAGAACTGGTTCGCGAGTAGGCACCGGCTCCGAACCGGCTCTCAAAATGCTTTGGTGGAAAAGGGGTAATAGTCATCAACGGGTTCTAGCAATCCAGCTGTTCTTTGTCTTAATTCATTTGAAAGCTGTAGAGATGAACTTCGAGTGCTGTTTAGCACCTGGGAGCATTAGCTGGAACAGTTTGCAGGGCCGAAACAAGAGCAGTCCGGCCCAGGGGAGGGGAAAGTTAAACATGATTTGCACTGCAAGTCCCCGCATAGTAAATGCCCAGCTGGATGGATAATATGGGTGTATGTTAGTATGAGGAACAGCTGGGAGGAAGTCCCATAATGCACTGGGAGAATAAGAAGGGGCCTTACAGAATGCATGGAGCAGAATTGGAGCTCTGCCTTTCTCTAATTTTACCCCTCTATAAATCAATGAGAGCGTATGAAGAACGCAAAAGCGATGCTGCTAGGGTGAGTGAGGTATGGAATGAGAGAAGGAGCAGGGAGGAGACACACAGTGTTGAATGACTGGACTTCCTATACAGAGGGAGACATTTATTGTGAAAGCCCTCGCTGCTCAGTGCACTTGTCAAAGTTTGATGCCTTTCAGCTTTTCTGGGGCCCCTCGCATCCAACGCTTATGATTTTCAGGAGCAATTTATAAAATCGATTTTTTCAACCCTTCACAGAGCTTCCCTGCCTGGCTCAGTCATCTGTTTTGTGTAGAAGTCAAACCATATCAGATGTTCCTGTGGAGTCACCATTCCTGTATCTAAGCTCTTGAGTCTAGGGACTGAAAGCATCTGGGGTTATAGTGAACATTTACCTCAAAAACTCTTTTCAATTTATAGTTCTACTTAAGGGACACCATAAATGTTGACAAATCCTTATACATCAACATCCAAGCATATATACTAGGGGTGGGCTATATGATCAAAATCTCATACCACAGTCAAAGTATAGTTATTTTTGCCTGAAATGCAATGAATAAAATATATGATATATTAAATAACCATGCAGTAATGCTAACATTTGAATAATCCAGTAAATTTAGATTTTTTTTTTTTACTTAAATTAATGCAAACCACAAGTTGATTAATCATAAAAAAAAAAACGCTTGGCAGCAACTGCTTCACAAAAGTTTCAAGTCAATGTAAAATAGTCAATGATATGCGCAGTCAACCATAGTCAACACTAAATGGCAATCCTAAAACAGTGTAATCTCTCATATGTATATAAGTTGAATATCATCCAACATTGCAACACCAAAACTCCTGCAGATTGATTCCATTGTTAAAACAATAAGGTCTCATAGTAAATAACCCAAACATGCTCTACAACCAACCATCATGGTACATCAGGGGTTAATATGGCTTTTCTTCTCCCTTTAAACTTCATTCATCACAAGTGGAATTGTTGTGAGGAAGTTTGGTTAAGAATGTGGGCTAAAAATGGAAAAGACATTATGGTCCGGTGGACGGAGTTAGTTGGTGCGGAAAACAAAAGTAGTTAATGAGCAGGGACTGGTACAGTTTCCTTACAGCTGGCAGGATGAATCGAGACCTTGTGCCTTGTTTATTAAAGATGTTTGGTTCACTTTCACCTTCCCTTGTCTGTAGTACAGTTGATAAACGACAGCTGTAAGTTCAACTTCTAATTTGGCCAGACAGTCAAAATTAATGTCCTTAAAGGGACAGTTGACCCAAAAATGAACTCACCCTTATGTTTTGTTCCAAACCTGTATGATTTTCTGTCTTCTGTGGAGCATAAAAGATGATATTTTGAAGAATGTTGGGGTCCAAGCAACATATCTTTTTCATGTTCCACAGAAAAAAAGTAATACAGTTTTGAAATGAGGGTGAGTAAATGATGACAGAATTTACATTTTAAGGCGAGCTATCCCTTTAAGTCTGTGGCCTGCTTTCAGCGGGCATCTGTGAACGGTTCTTGAGAGGAACCACTTTGAGAAACATCTAGTTCTTGTGGCATTACCAAGTTTCTGGTATTTGCAGCTGCAGTTAAAGTGGACGGATGAATGAAAAAATACAATCTACCTTCCTCATCATAACCGCCATCACTTGACTGAAAACTTAACATACTATCTTGAAATACAATCTCAGTTTTGCCTTCCCACAGAAACACACAGACTACCGGGCTGCAGGGACCTGTGCCCTGCTTTTCTGGAGAAACAAAGGGAGATCGGCCAAAGTAAGCAATCGTGGGGTCAAGGGATTTGTATTTGAAAGACATAATTCCAGGAGCAGATGCTTAGCAATATGCAACATTGACTTCTTGTTGAGAAGAGAAAAGAAATGGTGCGCAGACATGAACCCCTCAAAATGTATGTCAAATGCAGCGACAACCTGCTGAGCAACATAATCAATCAAAGCCTAACTAAGAAAAACCTCACAAACAAATACTATGTAAGAAAACCTGATCACTATACGAAAAGCAATGTGTTCTTTTTTAAATTACTTTTGTAAAATACATTCCATACCTGCAAACTGTAGTGAAATATATGTGGTCAACCAATAAAGGTTTCAATACAGGCTGATAGCGCCATTACCAGAAGTGGCTGACATGCATGATACAATTTAATTTACAGCAAATTAGATTATTTGTTTATATTTTTTAAATTCTATCTATATTTAAATTTATTTTATATTTATAAATGCATTAAAAAAAAACTGTTGATCTCAAAATGGCCAAATATCCACAGAATAATCTGTCTGGCTGATATTTTAAAATAAATTAAAAAAAAAAAAAAAAATCTTGACGATGCATACTGAATATTAAAAATATACTTAATAAAAAAATTATTGTCACTCATTGCCCTAGGCAGGCTAAGACTGAAGACATACTTATAACCAGGTTCATGCGGCTTAATTTCATAAATACACCTGGAGTGGGTTTGTAGCTGTCTACTTGATGTCAAAAGATCACAGAGAAAGATTGAAATGCTGCTTAAATACTTTCTGCACCGCTGCGCGAAGATGATGTGGAACTTTAACAGGATTATGACAACTTAAAACTTAACAAATATACTCTTGACAGTTATATGCTGGATGAAATGAAGCCTTTTGTCAAAACCGAGAAGACGACACATCTTTAAGGGGATATCTGGAAGTCTCAACATGTGTTGCTGGAACCACAGTCTTCGTTTTGGATACCAGGGATTTTAAACGCTGTACCTCAAACCGCAACAGCTTCCACAGAATAGCACGGGGGGGGGGGGGGGGTTGCAAATCCTGAGTGGGGCGGAGCCAAGTAGGTCATGTCAATCATTCAAAGCATGGCCTACATTTCTCCCTGATGTTTTCACCCATTCCACACACACCCTCCACTAGAATGGAGCAGGACGCTGGTGGAGCACAAAGGAATCCATTACATCTCAGCATCAGAACAGTTAAACCAGACAAAAGGCTCTGGATTACATGCATGTATGCCTATAGGGCAGTGCCCTGATGCGGCCAGAGGGGTCTGACATCACCTGACTCATTTATTTATGCGAGCGACACCTCTTGCTGCTCTTTTCAATGCTGCCAGAGGGAAAGACAATAGAGGCGGCGGTTTCCAGCCCTCCCTCACCGCAGGTTGGCATTCAGGCCTATTGTTTGTTTAAGAGCTGCAAGAGTTTCCGATAATTAAGTAAACAATTCATAGGCAAACGACACCCCTATCTGTGCTAATTGGAAATTAGTTTGCAGGGAAAGGAGAGGAATTCTTGACCGCCCCCAAATATAAATTAGAGATCTGAACCTTTCTATTGATGGGAAGGAGAAACATTTTTTGAACAACAAAAACAACATTAATAAGCAAAAAATTATGTAATTATGAAGTCTGAGTTTAGAGATTAAACTCTAGAGGAGGAGAAGCTCATTAAAGTAGACTTATCTTATTACAGAAACATTAATCAGATGGACTGCAGCAATTTAACCAACAAATAACATATTCATCCACCGATCACATTAGGAAGTAATTCAACAAGGTTCTGGGAACTTTCATGTACAAGGGATCAGCAGATGCTAATTTTGTTTCAGGAATTGGATCCAAACCTGTGTGCATACGGTATAAATGGCCACAGCATAAAATAAATTTAGCCCAAATAATAGAATTTCTTTGAAATAAAATATTACTTTGATCAAAATAATCTGCAATGTCATTTTAGGAGAAATAAGTCATTTTCAATTATTAGTGATGCACAATATAATTTGGTATAGGCCAAGATTATTATTATTATAAGGATCAGAGTCGGTTTAATTAGGCCAATTTTTTTTTTCAATTTAAATAAGAGATGCATCTCTGGTTTTAACCTTCCCTTTACAAATCCCAAAAAACAATCAAAGCGCAAATCATCCTAATGCATCAGAGCACATGTTTGTGGTTTGTTCCAGAAGTTCAGTGGCGCTGACTGACCTGCCTACATTAGATGTGTTAAAGTGCTTCTTTTCATCAAGCCAGTGGCTTCCACACAGAACTGGGCTTCAGCCTCAACAGGAAAGACTCATGACTGACAGTAGCTCTCCGAGTTCCCATGGATACTATTGTGACCTCACTGATAACACTACTCCCTCCATTCACAGCCTACTTAAAGAACTGGTTCAGAGGTCAGCCATTCGGAGACCAGGGGTTTCCATGGCAATGCGGCCCATTTAGGGACAGCAACGCGGCCCATTTAGGGACGGCAACAGAGACCAAGTTTGCATTCATCAACCGTCCGGTTGCACAAGAAAAAAAGAAACTACCTTTGGGAGACACCTTCAGTTTCTGATCACAAAAACACACTTTAGGCTATGTCTACATTAATCCAGATTATTTAAAAAAAAACGCCATTTTCGTTTCAAAACACTCTCCGTCCACACTGAAACATCGGAAAGCGCTAAATTCATCTCATTGCGCATGCGTAAAAGCTCAGAGATGATACATAGTCAAGTTCTCATGCTATTCTTCTGGCAGAATAATATTATTTAGCAAGATATCTCAGCATTCACTGATGCGTCCAGGCCACACTCACTCACCATTATATGTTTGGTCTAAAACGCAACCGCTCTCATGTTTTGCCGCAGGACAGCAAATGCCAGTAAATTTCCTGTCATCTCTGCAGGACTGCAATATGAAGAGTGTACAAAGTAAGATCTTTAGCAACAGAGTGAAAGTGAATAGCACATAACAGTAGGGCTGGGAGATATGGCAAAAAAATATCATCTCGATTTTTTCAGAACAATTGACCGATTCAAGATTGATTTTTTTTTATTGTTTAACTAGTAAACATAAAAAACTTAACTACAAAATGATTCAAGTAACATACTCTTTATTAACCATCTGGTTAAAGAAAAAAGTGATATTCCAAGTGCACCACATGTGAAGTGATCAACATGGTGTAAATGTAAAACAAAACATGCATGAAATATTCTACAAACATATCTTAAACATATCTCTATATACTCAGAAATAATATAAAATGCTAAATATTTCTTACCCAAAAAGTAATAGGCTATTATTAAAAGCCTTTCATCCTGTCACCATCATGCAAACATGAAATATCAAATATACAGTAGTAGCCTAGTAATTGTACAGGTTTTTGCATTCTTTGTGCTATTTTTCCTATTGTTTTTGTTTAGCGCATGTGTTTTGGCTGTTGCACTCGTGTCTCGAGTCTTTTGCGGCATCTGAAACTATATTCTAAAAAAGTGGCATTCAAGTAAAAAAAATAAAAGTTAAAATCACATCTAATAACTTAGCTATTTTCCCCATTCCACTACCCACGTCTCGTTTTTTTTCAACGCAATAAGGCATTTCTGAGTGAACAGCCACTTAAGATTAGAGATGTGTTCTACGTTCATAGAGGGCGGCACACGAGAGCAGTTAATCAGGTGCGTCATGTGGTTGAATCATTTTCTGGTCTTAACTGTTATCATTGCTGAATTGTCAACACGTCTAATTGTTATATTTGCTAACATTTTATTCAAAACCGCAATTTAAAAATATTAAAATCATGGGAAAACATTAAATTCGAATTAATCATAAAAATCGCCCAGCCCTACATAACAGGCACAATAGCGGTATAAGCATACATATTTATCAGTTTAGTATGCGTCACATGACCTCATGACATCCACATGGCATCATCGTTTTCAAATACCCTTTTGTTTCACAGTCCACACTACACTGCGTTTTCAAATTTATCCACTTGGGAAAGCATTTTCAAAAAGATTCGTTTTCGCAAGATCAAAAATGGTGTCTCAGTGTGGACGGAAGGCCAAACCAGAGAGAAAAAAATGTGTAGTAGTGTGATTGAATTTTTCATAATTAAAATTTAAAATACACTTGTATGGACATGTACTATTTCACCAGATAAGCACAAACAAACCTTGACAACATAAGAAATAAGAGCGTTATTGTGACGCAAGACAAAACAGTAGGTCAAATAAAACCCAACACATAATTACGACCACGAGAAAGTAATAAGCTGTCTGTTGAGAGTTCTGTTTCTGCAAAGTCAAAATGCAGCCACCCTTCTTAAAGTCAATTACAAGACAGTTATGCGGTTTCCAGTATTTCGGTATCTGGTTACAACACTGCAGTCTAAACTACTATACCCAGGTTTACAATTTACAGCCTGGGCTTGTTAACCCACAAGCAGCCAAGGGGGATAACAGACATTTTATAACCCAAAAGTGCTCGCTATAGTAATTTACAACTTTTTAGGCATCCAACTTATCATAATAACTATATTTTGCAATAATAATATAATTTGACTAAAATAATGCAGACTGTAAGTATTTGAATAAGACTAAATGACACATTTCTACTAAAATCGAGTTGCACAAGTATTAAAGACAGTTGAAGATAAAGTAAAATAGAGAAACCTTGTTGTCTTTTTTTAAATGCTAAGTGCATAATGAAGACAAAGGGCTTATTGTGTCTTGTCCTTGGTAGACTACCTCCCCCCAGCACACACACACTAACTCAAACTTCACCCCAATATACCCCTCCTGCTAAAACACAACCAGTCCAACCAGTGTCAAAAGAGTAAAAAAATTTTTATAATAATAATAATATAATCATGTCACCCGATTGCAACAGAACTGGAATTTTTTTACACAGCAGCCACTGCAGTTTTGCTCATTTAAAGCGGATTTGTTGATAAGCTTTCCTCCATATGGAGACCTAACTCGAGGCACAACAAATAAACAGGGATATTTTTTATAACCTGTTGGCTGCGAAGAATAAAACTTGAATCTACCACAGAGAGGCCCGAGGGAGCGAATTTCAAATTCAGGAGGGGAAAAAAAAAAAAAATCCCTCGGCAATTAAATGCAGGAGAGGAAATCATGCAGATTTTTGCGAAATTGCACTAAATGACTGAAGCGTTATCTTTAGACCATTTACAACTGCTATTGTGCAATAATAGTCCAAGGGGGCGATATGGAGGCATGACACAACATACCTGCGACGTACAGCCCTGACTCACAATAGTGACCGCCCTGCCTAATTTCAAAAACTTTCTGCCTTGTCAAACCAGTTCCCTCCTGCAAACAATTAGTGCCGGACCACGTACCTCCGAAGCGTGTGTGTGTGCGTCTGGAAGGGCAGGAGGCGAAGAAGTGAAAGATGGAGAGGGATAGAAGGGGGGAGAGAAAGAGTTAGGAGAGTGGAAGGGGGCTTGGAGTGCAATTATAGTGGGAATTTATGGCCTGAGAAACAATTTATAAATCACAGTGCATGGGCTAACACAATCCAGATTTAACTGCTCGCAGCTGTAACTGGCTCTAAAGTACACATAGCGTGTTTGTGTGGTTTTTCACGAGGTTGGGTCTAGGAGCCGGGCAGCTAGGAGAACGGACCATCGACATTGGCCATGACAAACTGTGGGAGTGTTTCAGAGAGGGCGAGATGCGATGCTAAGAATTGTTTACAATCGCAGGCAAACAGCATAAAACCTAAACAATGCGCTAACTGGCGCCTGGGTCGCATAATAATAAAAAAAACATGAATATTGTTCATGAACGTCATACTTCAACTTAATGTCACCAACTGGAGGAAGAGTTGTGGTTGATGACAATGTCGACAATGTCAACAGAGCTACGTCCAGCTTCTCCAACATTTTACATCAAACAAAACTCTTTATCCATGATTCTGTTTCAAGGGACGGATTATGATGTCCTAGGCAAGGACTGGGCAAGGCCCCCCTTGGTTGAAATTGCGCTCCAGTGGTCCCCACCCCGGTTGAGGTAGGAGATTCCCCTCATTTATTTTACGTTCCTTTGGGTGCCCAACAGGGCCCCCCTTTTGCTCTAGCGCCCTGGGCACGTGCCAGGTAGGCCATTGTGTTAATCCATCTGTCAGTTTCTTTAAAAATGGTTGATTTTGGTAACCATTCCAACTGTCAAGTTACTAATTTCACATCAACTAAGGTAGAGGACATAACTGTTAGAAAAGTTACCACTTTAAACAAATCTATAAGAAACCTAAAATGGTGTACAAGTTTTGGTTGGTTGCCGCATTAAAGTTAGGAGACAACTGCTGGAAAAGTAAAGGGTTGGAAAAAGTTGTTGGAAACATTTTCTTCAGTTTCATCCTATAAACTTTCAAGCAGTTACATCCCCTAACTTTGGTGACATTGTAGACAAAAACACATTCTCCATTTTGGGTTTCTTATAAACTTGTCAAAAGTGATTATGTTGTCAAACAAAACTCATTAGGAGACGTAACTGTTGGAACGTTAGTCAACAAAGTTAGAAAGCGTACTAACTGCTGGAAACAGTTACATCCCCAACATTTTCCAACATTTAACCCGACCCAAACTGGGAGCACCTGGTAACCATTAAAATTGCTCCACCAATTTCAACAAGTTTATAAGAAACAAGTTTATAAGTGAAGTATTGGTTGACTACGACGTCAACAAAGGTAGAGGATGTAACCGTTGGAAAGATAACTACTTTCGAAATGTCTATAAGAACTCAAAATTAAGTACAAGTTTTTTGGTAGACTACATAATTTAAAGTTAAGGGATGTAACTACTGTAAAAAAAAAAAATTGGAAACCTACAGTTACACCCCCTAAACTTTTTAAATGGTTACATCCCTCAACTTATTTGACAATGTTGTCAAACAAAACTTGTTAGGACATGTAACTACTGAAATGGTTATCACCTACTTTAAGTTTATAAGAAAAACTGAAATTAAGAACTAATGTCAGCAAAGTTAAAAGGATAGTTCACTCAAAAATGAAAATTCTGTCATTAATTACTCTCCCTCATGTCGTTCCAAACCCGCAAGACTTTCGTTCATCTTCAGAACACAAATGAAGATCTTTTTGATTAAATCAAATCAGCTTTCTGTCCCTCAATTGACAGCCGCGCAACTGATACTTTGATGCTTCAAAAAGTTCATAAAGAGATTGTAAAACTATTCCATATGAATTGAGTGGTGCAGTCCAAATTTTCTGAAGAGACTCGATCACTTTATATGATGAACAGATTGCATTTAGTCTCAGTTGTGTAGTTTTCTATGGAGGGATGAAAAGCTCTCAGATTTCATCAAAAAGATCTTCATTTGTGTGCTGAAGATGAACAAACGTCTTATGGGTTTGGAACGACATGAGGGAGAATAATTAATGACAGAACTTTCATTTTTGAGAGAACTATCCTTTTAAGGGATGTTTGGAAAGGTGACCATTTCAGCAAGTTTATATAAAAACTAAAATGGTGTATGAGTTTTGATTGATTACAACATCAACAATGGTAAGACAAGTTTTTAAGTAACACAAAAGTAAAAAGTTCAGAACATTAAAAAAAAATCAGTGCACTCCTGTTCAGTCGATTACAATGAGGTACACATCTGGAGAAATGAGGAAGGCTCAGGGGGTTTTCACAAGCCCTCAACTGCGCCTCTGGGCCCACACTGCAGCTGTGCGCGGGGAGGGGCGGCCCATGCCCTGACCGACAAGGCCCAGCTGGATAAGACATACACTCTCACGTACGAACAAAAAAAAAAAACACACACACACACACACAAAAGCTTGTGGTCCAGTGTGAACATGTCATGTGACAATGGAGCCGCTCTCAACCTTGTGGTCAGGGTGAGAGCAGTAGAAGCGCTGCGTCTGTGGCGGACCCCCCAGCGGTACACAATGCGCATTCTCCTCCAATCACACGGCTGCTCTTTTGTGCCAGCGGTTATGTCACTTCCACTCCACCAATCTGAATGATCCAGACTGTGGCGGGCCAATGAATGTCTGGGGCCAAAAGAACTGAAGCAAAGGTTTTGTTTTGTTCTTCTTTTCTAATTAATCATCACGCCACGGACCATCGTTTTTGAGAGGAAGTGAGCGGCAGGGTGTGTGTGAGGCCTCCGCTGTTTTTTACGCTACACGTTGTCTGACAGCTCTGAGCAAATCCGAATGGAGAGTTTAGAAGGGAAAGAGGCGGGAGAAAGCTCTCAGCCCAGGAGCGCAACGACGACCCCCCTGCTGGAATCTGGGAACTTTGGTGCCCACTCAACTGTGAGTCACGTCAACAGGCTGTGAACCTTGACCTCTCACCCCTAACTGAAACAATGTGAAGATATATCTCACTGTCAAATGCATGAAAAAACGACCCAATTCAATCTAGTGTACAGCTTCCCAAACAACTTCCCACAAAATATCAGCAACCATAGTGTTTGAATAAGATTCCCAGACCTACAACAAATCCAGCATTTTGACAACCATAAGCCTAGTCAATTGAACGCCAATTATGGTGTTAAACTTCTCGAAGATTTGTCAGCCGTCCACTTTGTTTACGTGACATTTCTTGAATGCATGCAGTTGGAATGGCTGATGTCTTAGGGATTACGACTACGACGCTGCAAAGTGAAGTGTTTTGTGGATCTACCGTGTAGCTCTCAGTCGCCACCCTCTAGGCTTTTGTTCAGCCTTTCAGAGCCATACTGAACGACTGAAAGGCCCCTATTCATGAAAGCTCCCATACACTCCCTGCGCCTCGGCCAAGAGTCACTATAGAACATCCCTCATTTCACACGAGAATCAGGGCTGGCTGCCCACCCCCAAGCCCCTGCCCACAAAGAGCTTCTCCACCGATGACTCCTTAAGACAAGGAAAGGCGCTCAATATGGGCGGAGCTTGCGGCTGACACCATTACAATAATACATACACTCATTGCTAATGCTAGCAACTCCCTTCAATGTTTGGACAATTATTTGTGGGCTTAAAGGGTTAGTTCATCCAAAAATTAAACTTATGTCATTAATTACTCACCCTCACGTCGTTCCAAACCCGTAAGACTTACGTTCAACTTCGGAACACAAATGAAGATATTTTTGATTAAATCTGAGAGCTTTCTGTTCCTCTTAGGTGCTTCTAAAAGTTCATAAAGAAATCGTAAAACTAATCCATTTGAATTGAGCGACTTAGTCCAAATATTTTGATGAGACTGGATCGCTTTATATAATGAACAGATTTAACCTAGATGTCCGATATTAAAATCATTTTCTATTTTGTCTAAATAAATGAAAGTGATTGTTTGTATGTTTATTGGCTTTTTTAATGCCATGACACCAATAAGGTAAATAATACAAGATTTACAAAAAACAAAACTATATAAGACATCTCAACAAATACAAACAGAAATTCAAAAATGCTTCTGCTGTTACTAAAACTAAAGTTTTAGTAAACTAAAGTAAAACAAGTTTAGGGTTCATGATACAATGGATATTAATTATTATGTAAAATGTATATTAATTTTGAGATTTGTTAAAGATTTTATATATATATAAAAATATGATGACAACAATAATGGACTCAGCCCTCAAAAATCCATATCAGCCAATCACTTTTTTATCAAGTTTTGTATGTCAGACCACATGCATTCCTTGTACTAAAGGTAAAATTAGGGAGGGGAAAGACAGCAGTAATTAAAGCACAGCACAATAACCATATCACAAGTAACTGATCACACAAGGAATTAGCTTGCATTCCAGCTTTGTACACCTCACCCTACAAGAAAATCCAGAGGCTACTGATATCAGATCTCCCCTAGGCCTTTTCAGCCTGGCATTCAGCAGGGGCACAACAAGGCCATGTGAGACCGAAGAGGGCTGCGATGAGATAAGTTATCGCAGCGTTCACGTGCTTCTACCAAGCCAACAGGACGCACACGCGCACACACACACACACTTACACATACAAGCTTCCTGGCTGCATGCCCACTTTCTCACCCACCTGGCACCCTCATCCCCACAGCTTGCTTCGTTTTTTTCTCATAATGCTGTACCCCTAACTACCCCCCTGCACCCCGCTCCCTCCCTTCCCCTCCCGAGGCCCCAGGAAGCTCTGACTGCGAGGTAATAACTGAAAACAGCTGTTAAAAATACCAGACTGATGAAGCCTGAAGCCCCCCCAACCCCTTAAACTTTATCCCCGGCACAATCAAGTTTTATTAGCATGGAGTGATGCATGAAGTCAGTACGCAGCTCTGAGTGAGAGCTCGCGGTTTTTTGCGACTGAAAGGGAGGTGGGGGGTCTGTGAAATTCACTGCAGGACATGCAACCGAACATGAAGTGGGTTTTGATGAGCGCTGACCACTGCCAGCGCAATCTTATCAATGGAGAATGACATCAGCAGCTCAACACACTTACTAAACCAACAGAGAAACTCCAATCCATTCTGCCTCGGAAAAAAAAATGCTGCTATATTCCTCCCAATGGAGGACGTCCCTAAAAGATCACACTAACTGCATTCATTTATATTCCTGATATGTCTTCAGACACTGACAATCATTTTGATTCATGGCCCACAGTTTCCTGAATAGTTAAAGTCCCACAAGGATAAATCAATGTGATGGCAGACAAATGAAAAGATTACTTTACAATGAAGAAGGTAAACACACACGTGAATATCGAGGTGAAAGTTACAAACAAATTGTAGTAAAAAAAGACTGTATAATGCCTAATATTCGGACTAATAGGCTTATTTATTTAACAAATCAGTCTTTCAAAGTATGAATAAATAAAGCCTAATATTATACAATAATACTAATACCATACTATTCATACAATATATTCTTTTCTTAAGACAAATAAAAGAAATATCAGTTTCTAAAAGGTGATTTCTGTAGAAAATAAATGATTCTTCCCCCATTCTGCCATTCGTCATTCAAACAAATAGCCCCGCCCCAAACTAACACTATTGGCTGAAACAATGTTGCTATCCCGGGCAGGCAGAAATGTTTAACAAATAGTCAATGTTTTGATAGCGCCACAGTTTACACTTTTCACTATCTTACCAATGGCGTATGTACAGTTTTCTTGGCAGTCAGCAAAAAAGAAATAGTGAAAAACTGTTTCAATTAAAACAATTAAATATATTTTGATAAAAAAAACAAATATACACACAATATATAATAAAAAAGTATATAAATTATTCATAAAATTAGCTTTTTCCAGGACTGTATGAGTAACAGGCAAATTATTGGCAAAGAGTTAACAAAAATTATAAAATAAATCGAAGATGCTTTAGACGGAGCTACAGTTCTGCTTCATTACAGCAAAAACACAAACAGAATAAAACCGTAGTGTAATGACGGTGCTTTTGCTATCTACACTATATTGTAAACACAGGGCCACACGAAGATAATTGGCCAAAGAGATAAAGCAATCAAAAATACAGCAAATTCTGAATGATTCCATTCGACCAGCGCAGGACATGATATGATCAACAGGAAAGAGATCTGCATTACGACTCTGGCCTTGGGAACAGCTCCCTGCATTCCTTCATCTACTTCCTGTTGCATTTCTTCTGCCCCTGTGGTTTGCCCTCACATACAGATCCATAAACCACTCTCCTTTAAGGAGGAACGTTTGTAAATTTGGTCTTTATTTTGCCTGGTTCTAAAAAAAATTCAGATGTCTAGAGCGACGCCAAGCTTGTGTGGAAAACCAGAGGAGGAAAATAATGTTTGGCTTGACATTTCTTTCTTTAAGGAACTGTCTGGTTTTAATCTCGGTCAATAATCAAGTTACCAGAGAGGGTCTTCGGTGGAACGCTTCCAACAGCAGGAAAGTTTTTTTAAACGGTCGCCTCTTGAAGAAGCAGTAACATTAAAAGGGGGAAAAGCAGAATTGGTTTATGTCTCATGTAATTCCTGGCCGATTAACAAGACACAGCATTCATAGTGCACTGCACACTTCTTCTAAACAGCAAAAGAGAGACTGAAATATTTCAAAATTAATTTGGATTTGTTTAGTTTATCCTTACAGGAGAGCAACAAAAAAAACATTCTACCCTATAACACATTAACTCGGGATAAAATGGTAAATCTTTGTTTATTCGGTCATTTGTGCAAACATTCGTACACCGGTTTTCAGCTTTCCTGAACCGTCTTGCACTACAGGAATGCTGTCTTAACTTAAAGGCCTGGACAATGTCCCCTCTGTAGCTGAAGACGAGGAGGTGGGACGGGCTGGAGGGGGGTGCCTGGTTTCTCTCTCGCCATCTACCCCCACCCCGTCTCTGAGTGCTGAGTGTGTGGAAAAGGCTTGGGCTGTTGACAGGGCCGCTCTCCTGAGCACTGTTTGTTTATGTAAAATGAGGCCCTCTTGTACCCAGGACAATTCCTCTGTTTACTTTATATTGTCTTCTAGGACTTAAAATACCATTGTAGAGTAGAGAGTTTAAAGAGTGGAAGAAAGATGGACGGGAAGAGAACGCCAGTCATAAAGGGCTGACGTGCTCTGACAGCGCAGTTATGCGATCAAGGGCTTGCCACTTCGGCTAGTACTACTTTGTGCAATAAGTGCACTTTAGTTTAATTAATATTGTTGGATAGTGTGGCTCGACACTCTACAGAAGTGGATTCACAAGTGGGAAGTGCTTCCAAAACAATGCTTTTGCTTTAAAAATGTTAATTTGCTTGCTATACCCTTAGATCGGGCACTATTTGAGGAGACAGCGATTTGTAGTGGTGTCCGAAACCAATTAAGTGCACTTATCTAATCCCATAATGCAATGCAATAACAAGTGTACAACCGATGTACACTCAACTGCACTCAATGGCTAGAGAATACCCACAATGCACTGTGACGGTCGCACCCAATGAATTCTCGCCAGAAGATGGCGCCCGCAGCTGAATCATCTGTCCGTTGCTTTTTGATTGATTATTAAATTGTTGAATTAAGGTTTATATTCCATGACAGAGTTCAAGATAATCGTTTTCATTACCACTGGAGCTGCAAGTTTGCTAGGTTTCAAATTATTATACCCTTCCAGTGCGCACAGAACCAAATAAGAAAATCAAACAAGATTAGCTTCACAGCGCTAACAACAAGTTACTGACTAATCTGCACACAAAAGCATTGGACTTTTACCCTGCCGTTTGCACTCATTAGAATATAATTAAATCAATTAAGAAACATTATTAAATAAGGAAGTGATAATTGGCAAACAACGAGCAATGCTGTTAAACTGATGGTGATGTTAAGAAATACAAAAGTGCTGAATTAGCATTTATGAAAAGAGGACATTGTGGAAGATAAATCCTTAAGAAACTTCACCCTTTAACCAAACCTTGTTAAAGCCTACTAACTCAGTTAAGAAAAAGTATATGAAGTTTTTTTTATAACTGGAAGAGAGTAGCTAACTTCTCTACAAGGAACAAGGAATCTAAAACAAAACAAAACTGCTGAGAGAAAATAAAGTTCCTCGAAAAATCTTCACATAGCAGGTTATGTTTACGTTCGAAAGCCAGTGCCAACAGTTACTGTAAACAATTTTCAGCTTCGGTTCAGTAACATTACATGTTTTTTTTCCCTCATAGACTGAGTGGCGCTTCACTAACTTTTGTACTCCAAAACTATACACAACCTTGCTATTGTACACTGAGGAAGACATGGTTGACTCAGTTGCCTTCAGGCTCACACACACACACATAAATACATGAGCAGGCCAGAAGTCAGGTGTTATTATCCATCTTATCTACTAGAATCACAGTCGCTCTTTGTTACAGCTGTTAAAGGTAACCTGTTTTCCTTAGTCAAACCACTCATGCGACAGCAACCATTCTCAGGCTATAATGCTATTTGACAAGTTGAAAAAAACCATTGTGCTACAAACAAGCAAACCTAATGCAACATCTAATATCCAAGTGCATGACCAACAGATTCAAGCATTCTCACGAGTAAGCAGCACAATGAACACAATGAACAAATGTTTATCGCCAGAGGCTCGCTGAAATTTTTCCACAATGACATGTTAGCCTACGTTCGCATGCCTCATCACTTATACATTGACATGGCTTCTTTAGTGAGCAACAGGCAAACACTGCACACAAAAAAACACTCTAGATACCCTTCAATGAAGCTAAATGGAGGAAGGCAAACATATGCAGCAATTTGCCTAAGATTCAAACACCTCAGTGGGGGCTTGCTGCTCAGGTAGCCAAACCACCCCCCTAGGTGAAGATGTCATTAAGATAATGGGCATCCAGTAGAGACCTCAGACAGGGCCGTCAAGCGGTAACTAATGATAACAATAGTTGCCTAACTGCCCTATAATTGAAAGACAGTTTCACTGATGAGGAAGAACTTATATGGCGGTTATCTAGAAAATCTTGATATGGCTCAAATGAAGTCAAAGGTCTTTATGACATAACCCACAAAAATATGCAATCAAAATCTATGCGCCCAGTCATAAATTTAACTCTCTAACCCAGCAACATCCTATCACACAACAACAAAGGGAGTAAAGACACATTCCTGACACCAAAAGCTGGATGAATCCTATCTGCCTGGGCTTGCCTCCAGTTTGTCCCCTGTTATGATAATACAAAATTAATTGTGCAGACATTTCACTGCGAAAAGTCCATTTTCGTGCCATTGGAGGAGGCAAATAAAGACTTCTTTTGTGCTCGGGTGAGCCCAAGTAAATGACTTATTGTGCAATGCACCAGAATGGCTTCCTAATACATGCATGCTCCAGACTCAACAAGTGGTAACAGGGGAGAAACTAAGGTAAACTTTTGAAACTTGAAGCTTGCTTGTGTATTTACTAGTTGTGAAGTATTAAAAGGGATTCTAAACGCAAACAAAGGAAATGCTGGGCTTTCTTAAAGCGAATATGGCGCACTGATAGGCGACTTTTGAACAACAGAAAAAAATACAGAGTGCAGCGTGACGTCATGTAGGTGATAGTTGCGTTTAAAGTGAAATGGCACGTACCGTTCGTGTGCTTGGAGATAGCGATCCGTTGGAGAGATATGGATTCGTAATATCTGGGATCATAAGAAATGGATAACCATAATGGGGTCCCTTGAAAAATCCTCCATCTTGTTGTCGTCTCAAAGCTTTAGGGGCGAAAGCAAACGAATACATTGTCATTACGGTGCATAAACCACTCACACAAAACACATGGAATACGTCTCGAAATGTTTTTACCTTCCGCAAAGTGTTCTCTCTGTTTCTCATAACTTTCTAGTTCTGGTCTGGGTCGAGGACGCCTGTCTGTTTGCTTGCATTTGGGAAATAAAGCATCGGTTTAGTTTTAGTACTAGCCTACCAATTAACACTTAATACGCATGCATTAGATGCCGAGTGCACTGAAATGATAGTAACGTTACAGAACTGTGTTTGCTTACTTCGGAGTCTGATGAGCTGCTGTTGTTCTCGGACTCGTTCACTAGAGAAGATTTCACATCGTCCAGATCTCTCTCCGACGACACATTCTCGGATATTTTCTCCTCTTGCTCACCCTCATCTTTGAAGGAAATAAGTTCATCATTTGCTCCCAGGTCATCACCTCCTCCTCCGTTTAGTTGAGGCATGTTGGCACTTAAAAACCCAAAAGTCTGATTAAAACGAAATTTTCTTCTCTTAGCAAGACCTGTAATCCGAACTAACCCCAAATCTTAGAAACGCGAATGTGCCGAGGCTAGAAAAAACAAGACATTCCCAGTTTTCCCATGATCAGATCAAAAGCCTGTGGGTTGGGGATTGGGGTTTTCTTCCTACTAAACCACACTGAAATAAACCCCCAAAACAGTCCATCATTTAATATCCATTCGCGTGGCTGCTGGAATCTTCCGATACTCCTGCACAGGACGAAAAGTCATGCACGCAAAAAAAAAAAAGTTTCGCGAAACAAAGGTGTGGATTCAAAGTTTCAACCAGTCCAGTTGCTTCAGAGTTTCTCTTCAAAATCTCTCCGTGTGTTAGTGTGTCAATCCCATGGTTTGATTGAAGGCGCACGAAATCCCCGACTGTGAGTTTAATATTTATAATTCAGCTCCGATGACAGACTCGAATCTGGATCAAGAAACATTTGTATCCCTGGATGATAGAAGTGGAGCGGGGCAGAAGGAAGAAACACCCTCAGACTGGAGGAGGAGGAGTCTGAGGTGCAAACCGACACTATTCACACGACGATCCCCTTAAAGAGACAGTCAACACTTCTGAAAAAAAGACCTCCTGGATTGAAACAAATAAGAAGATTCATTACAACAACAGCAACCACATACTACTACTACTATTAATAATAATATTTCTATGTAATAATGATCATAAATAATAATATGAAATATATTAACTGAAACAAATAAGCTTCATTACAACAACAGCAACAATACATTATCTATCTATCTATCTATCTATCTATCTATCTATCTATCTATCTATCTATCTATCTATCTATCTATCTATCTATCTATCTATCTATCTATCTATCTATCTATCCTTCCCTCCACCCGTCTATCTCTGTCTGTAATATTCAATATTTATCAATTGAAAGACGCATTAATCATAATCATATTTCAGCTGTTTAAATGTATATTATTTTATAACATTTCAAATCAGGAGATGATGTTAGATGCAGTCTGTTCAGATGTTGCATGAACTCCAAGGCCAGGCCACCTCAGCCCACGTCTTGTTTTGTGCGGGTTTAGGATACAATTCGGGACATTTTCCATGTTGGCAGATAAACAGGGGAGGAGGTGGTTGATGAAGATACACAACAAAACTTTATACAGAAACAAACAGTTTTACAATGCTTGATCTGATGCGCAACTGGTCAAGCCACTTTGTTTACCGGCACATTCTTCAGTGGCTGTCAAACTTATAAAGCAGTTGGTTTACAGAAGTTCATATTCTGTCTTTATTTAATATTCTCTTTTAATCGTATCTAGTTTTAAACAGACTGTGCAAGTTGTTAATATATAGAGGAAGCGCCCCCACCCCCACCCTTCGGGCGGTCCGTTCTTCGATCACCTTGCGGGGGTTTCGTCTCCCACAGGTGGCTTAAGACTGTATTGTGAGCTAAACCTTGCTTTATCTTTCCATGCAAGTATGGAGTCCACAATATTTGCATGTTTGTCTCTGATTTAGCTCCATTTAGCCTTGTATGAAATTTTGACACTCCTGTGTGGTTTTCTCTGTCCTCCTGCACATCTAGTGTTCATTGGCTCCCGAGCACCTCTTCAGGGGCCGCCGGTGAGAGTAGCTCAAATACTCCAGACTGTGTCCATGTTTGTTGTTTCTTTCAACAAGGATGGCCTTTTACATGTAGTGCATGGCCAAGTCAGCCGCCCATAAATCATTCAGCGGCAATCCTTTTGAAATGAATATGAAAGTACTGAGAGACTCGGATGTAGATTGTCAGGTAGAGAGAGGGAGAAAATAAATAATTCAAATGCTGATATATTAAATCATATGAGCAATGAATTATTGACATGTTGACTTTGTGGTTATCAGTGACATGGGAATTTTCACGCTCAGATTTCCTCTCTGTTGACCAAGGATAAATAACACATCTTCAGCCCCAGCTCTGCATCCAGCCCAAAAATTTGAATAGATTTGAAAGCAAATAAATAAAATGAAAGGGGTTAATAAAAGCGAGCACGGTGAACAGGTGCGTGTGAAACAGTTGAATGACTGGCAGAACTCCTGAATTTAATATACCAGCTCCTGAATAACCTCAAGAAACCTGAAAAAAAGACATAAATTGTTATTTTGGTCACACTTTGCCATAAGGTCTCATTTGTAGTTTGCGATGTCTGTTTGTAAAGAAACACTATGCTTCTATAGACTGAACACGTAATACGTGCAGGACGTCACCGTTTTCACAAATTTGCGTTTTTGTAATTTCCCTGGAAACAATAATGTATCGTTTTCAAAAACGCACACTTCGAAACCAGTTTTCAGTCCCTCAAAACACCATTGTCGTGTAAATGAAAGGCCAAAATGTGTAAAAAGTTTTTAGTTGAAAACACCTAAAAATGGAAACAATTGTATGGTTTTGACCATTCATTTACACAACAACAGCGTTTTGGGGGCCTGAAAATGCAAACTTTTGCAAACTTTTTTCAAATTTGTGAAGACGTTGACGTCATGCGCATGTGTACATGTTCAGTCTATAGGTGCGTTGTGTTTCTTTACAAAATAACATCGCCAACTACTGGCCTGGCGGCACAATACAGCTTTTTTTATCGTTTTCGCAGATCCGGGTGAACTGGGATCGATTTGACAACGTTGTTGTCTGTACGCAGAACTCTTCAATTATGAAATTCATTTTCAATTCATTGTTGTCGTGTTAACGTACCCTTGGTTAATACAAATACTGTTCATTGTTTGTTCATGTTAATTCAACGCATTAACTAACAACTAACATTAACAGAGACAGCTATTAAAGATACAACTTTTAGTAAATGTATAGAAATTAATTAATAAATGCTGCAAGTATTGGTCATTCTTAGTACGTTAAGTAATGTTAACAAATAGAACCGTTTGAGTGTCACCATTATTTTATTAGTTTATCTTTATTTTATTCAATACATAGAATTTTTTTTTAACATTGCCTTTGCATTCATCACAATTTGGTCTATTTCATATATTGAATACTGTGCTCATCTGAAAATGGCTTACAAAATGTGCATCCTTCCGCCAATGACACCAATATTCTCCAGACAATATGCTTGGTTGTCGTTCAATAAGCTTTAAAGGCAATGTGGTAATATCAATTACTTTTGATGATCAAAGATGAGTGCATTAGTGCAAAGCAAGGAAGCACTTCATTTCAAGATCAGATATGTTCCTCATTTCAATCAGGGTCACATCTCTTTTTCAAGAGAACCTGGACACCCCCTGATACTGCGCCACCACTTTCATCATCTCAGGTTTGAAAGAGAAGGACACAGCGGCTGCACACTCAGGGTTAACCGTGGACGTCTTTTCACAACATCAAAGAGCAGGGAAAGGAGAAGTGCATCTCCTTGATTAAGCCACATCTTCTCTCTTCTCTCAAAGTACAAAAAAAAAATAACAACTTGCCATTAATGCATCCATCCTCTTCCCTGAGAACTGGGCTCAGATTCTCCTCTAATCATGAGAACTAAAGGGAAATCTGCCTCGTGCGCATGAATATTGCATTACCTGCCATTTCTTCTCTCTCTCATCCTACCCTTCTTTTTTGTGCCACAAAATTCGGGTGCTTTCATGTTTTAACACCTTCTGCCTGAATGTGTATTTCTTTCCTTTTGTTGTGTAATCAAAGCCAAATGAGAAGTGATGAGCCAAATCAGAACTGTATGAAAATAACCAAAGACGTGCGATGATTCTCGGTTTCACAGGGCCGACAAAATTAGTTTCCCACCAGCAAATTGTTGACTGTTATATTTTGAATAATCCAAGAGAAAAATGAGGAACTAGTACCTATTTTAAGACAATCTGAAACAAAGCTTTCCCTCATTCTGCAAATGTAAGAGGTCAATCCTGGGTTCACCACTGGCTTCTTCTGCTTTCATCTGTGACCTGGCCTTATGACAATACATAATCAACTTTTACAGTTTCAGCTGAACTGTCACATGATATGCAGTTGTATAATTATGCTCAGACATATACTATTGCTCATACTAAGAGTTAATGATTTGAACAAACCTCTAATTCCAAGTATAAAAAAAAATCATGTACCGGTAATCCTAAAAAAAAATCCTATTTTTTTCTTATATTTATTCATTTATATATTTATACATATGTTATCATATTTATATAATATAAAAAAAATTATATGGCAAAATACATTTGAAATATTTTATTACTTTTAATATTATAGCCTATATAATAAAAATATTACAAATAATAAATACTATCATAAATAATCAAATGTTAACATTATATTTACATATATAATTAAATGTATATATTTTTATACTTAAAATATACATTTAGATAGTATCTATAAAAATTGTATAAAAAATAATAAAACACATTATATATACTGATTTAAAAATAATAATTGAAATGTAAATTATATTCAAAATATTTTAATATTAAAAAGGTGTTTAAGGGGTTTTGCTGTCTTGCATGGGTAAATAACATCCACATTTTCTACAGAAAATGTAAAAATTCAGTTTACATGAACATAATGTTAAATATTTTTAAGTACATTAAACCTTGAAATGTGACCAAGCAAAATCTAATTAATCAAGATTAAGATATAGAAGGCAAAAACTGATTGTGACATTCCTGCAATCAGAAATTCGTACGCCCCTTTTAGTCTTATTGCATCAAGTTTGTAAAGCTCTCAGATTCATTGTTTGATTAATGTGAATCGTGTCTGAAGCCACGCTTTTGTTGTACATTGCTATTTTGTATTCTACTTAGCTTTTCTGCTGTTCATGGCCATTGATCCTTACTATTGAAAGTACAGATCTAATAGTTCAAATGGAGACATTGTGTACACATTAACCAGCCATCAATACCACCAATGAGAACTGTTCGTCACTCAAAAACATGTTTCGTCATGCACAATCCGTGCAACTGTAAAACAGCGGGAAAAAAGATGCAAATGCTCTAGAGCGTTTGCACACGTGTTGAACCTCCTTTTTGACATAATTACCTTCACTTTCTAAGCAGGCCTCCAGACTCGGGCCAATGTATAATTAACATAATAAAACTTTCAACAGCACGTGGGAAAAGGCACATTTTTATAAGAGCCATAAATAATAGAGTGCAGTTTCACCTGGACAGGATGTGAAAAAAAGCCAAAGCTGTAAAAAAAACACAAACCAGAATGCAAAAGGGAATAATATTCATACCATCTGTGGATGCTGCAGTATAATATTTTATGGTTAGGACACTTTCCCCATTCGTAAGGAGGATGCGTTTGCATAATCATATACGAGTCTTTAGGTAACACTATTTTTAGATGTTTAGAGGCAGTGAACGGCCTGACAACATCAGTTGCAAAAGTATGGATGTGGCGTTTGTATTTGCCAGCGAATAAATTGTAGATGAGTTAAAATCAACATTACTTGTTCACTTCGCTAATGGGACAAATTTCCCAATAAAACAGGATGTTTAATACGAAGAATGTAGGATATAAGACTTTTTATTTTACCCACTGCAAATTGATTGGTTCATATATAGTGGGTATTACATATAAGAGAACAACAAATATAGTTAATCTGCCAAAATTACTTGAGTTGTTAATGACTCTTTCTTGTTTTTCAGTAAAAACTACAAAAAATATATTTTTTAGGGTTGCTTCTCAAGAAAATTCATCTTGATTTAAAGATGTTTAGCTGATATTTAGCTGAGCTGAAAAAAAGACAAAATAAAAAGTGATCAAGTTAAAAAAACAGAAAGTGATCAGTTGACTTAAAACAGAGGAAATCCATTGCCTTAAAATGATTACGTAAATAAATTTCATGTGTAATAGAAAAAATTAAGTTATGTGGAATTAAGTTCACATAACTTCAGACTACTTCAACTACCTAATTTTTTCAAATATGCATTAAGTTTATTACTTAAGTTACGTCCTCACTTAAGTTAAGTTTAAGTTAAAGTTAAGTTTAAGTTAAAGTTAAGTCAACTCATCAAGTTTTACAGTACTTGTTGACATCATCAATCCAAAGTGATGTCAGCGGGAAATGTCATTACAGAGCAAGAACACAATAAAACATTTTGATTAAAGGTTATAAAGATTGTGCACAGATGAATCATTCACACTAAGACCAGGAATGTGCATTAAGGAAGTAAACAGGGTCAGGTTTGATTGTTGAATTTCACACTCACTTCTGACCTAGGACACACTTTACAGAAAAATATTGAAACGATAAACCTCAGAATGAACAGACATTTTCTGAATCTGTGGATTACAGTTCAAAGGCAAAGACATATTTTACAGTGGTCTGGTTCTCATGTGGTCTACTTTCAATTGGATTAAAATTTGTAAGGAATTCTAAGCCTTATTAAAACATAGTCATGATATCAGATTATTTTACACTTCAGCGCTCTTTACTAATCTCATGTACCATGTGGTGTCTTTTTAACTGCCCATTACTGTTACTGACTTTCACAAAAAAAAACTCATTTCCATGCTAGTCTAGGCTGGTGTATGCTGGTCTACAGGTGGTGAATCACATAACCAACACTCAACCAGAATGGTTTTATGGTGAAGCTGGTTGGCCAAAGACCACACTACTGTCACACTATAAGTATGCCAAGTATGTTAGTCAGCAGTTAAAGTGCACTGCAATGGCTTCACTTTAATCTGCTTGTATACAGAGGTGGGTAAAGTCCAAACTGATTGCTAAAAGAAGTTTAAAACCTTTTCAGAGGAACTTAAGCATAACCCCTCATACACTCCCATTTACTTATTGAAATGTTTTAAATGTAATTAAAATTGAAATTGTATTAATACATTTATTATTTTATAATATTTTATATATACAGTAAATAAATAAGTATAAAAGTATATAAATGTGTATGTAATTGTATATTTAAAATTAATTATATTTATATAATTTATATATATTTTGTCACACACACACACACACACACACACACACACACACACACACACACACACACACACACACACACACACACACACACACACACACACTCATTTTTATTTTCAAGCATTTCTCCAAACTAATAACACTGTAGCCATTAAAAAATAAATAACATTGAGTAATACTTTTTGGTTCACACTCTCCTCTCTCAATTCCACCCAGTTCTGTGCACAGTAGAAGTATGCCTGACCAGCTGGTGGAAACTCGAACCCACACTCAGTTATCTCCACTGGCATCTGCGCTACTTCCTCTAGCCGTGCTCGGCCTGGGAAGAATTCACCCTTTGTCCTCAGTGATGCGGGCCTCACATGAATCCAGCGTCTCCAGCGGTAGACATCCTCATTAAATATCCTGAGATGGATGTCATGTTGTGGCTTGGAGACTCTCCTCATCTGGGCCGTAGACAGAAACATTTTCCAGCGCTGTAGGTACCCTGATTCAACAGATGTGTTGGCCGTAAACTTGCATTACCATGACCAGCTGATATGGCTGCTTTCAAACGATGGTGGTCTGTTTTTGCATAACTGAACAAAAATGAGACTAAAATGGTTCAATCTTTTTTTGCATAATCATTAGGACAAAATAGATTAGATTGCATTAAAAAGGTATATCATAATCCAGGTTATTTTGGCTAATTTGCTGTGCTAGCTCATAAAAAGCACAGAAATAAAATTGCAATACAATGGCATTAAAGATCCATGAAAAAGCCCCTCCTGCGCACACCGCAGCACGTTTCTGGGCACGCAGGAGACGTGAACATTATTTCTGCACAGGCACTAGTAAAAACTCTAATGAGGCGGAGAAGAAACAGTCAGCGCAACATGACTTCAGACTCGATCGTTCGGTTTTATTTTTAGCTGTTAAAACATTAGGGTGTTGCACATATAAAAATGCTACATAAATTTGAAATGTTCTTGGTTGAAACAAAATGACAACTGATTGAGTGTAAGGAGCATTATGCATTTTACAATCTCAATAGTTTTTTCAGCGAAGCATTTCTTTTCAAGATTTTTTCTATATTTAACTACACAATATATATATATATATATATATATATATATATATATATGAATAATCTGTCACGGTAGATGTATTCTCTGGTCTCTTCTAGTCTCGTGATTATGTTGTTGCATGAGTGCATGTGCGTGTGGGCATGAATGATTGGCATTCCTGATCCGCTCCAGCTGATCATCATCACACCACCAGCTGTGCCTTGCCTATATACTTACCGCTGTTTCCTCATCATTGTCAGATCGTTGTCTTGATGTCCTCGGTGTTGGTGTTCCTGTGTCCTGTTCCGCCTGGTTTTCCTGTTCTTCCTCGTCGTCATCATCGTTGTCGTGTGGGTTTGGGTCGTCGTTTCTGGGTCACCTCTTCACTGCACTTCTTCACGGATCCTGACCATCGAAGTCCCTGCGTCACTTTCACCATCGGCTGTACTGTGTTCCATAACTTCATTTATTAAAAGAGTAACTCGCTCTTGCTTCCTGTATTCCTTCCAGCAGACATGACAGAACGATCTGACCAGCAAATGGAAACAGCGAGTGTGCCCCTGTCATCCCTGGACGATTTCATTCATCATAGTATTCGGTGAATGGACGCTCAGGAGACAGAGATCGGCGACACGGGTCGCGCAGTACAAGCCTTAGTGACGCAGGTGTCTGAGCACACCCAGCAGATCCAACGCCTGCGTGTTCCAGCTGCGCCGCCCACACCGGCCGCTCCCCCCCACACCACCAGAGAGCCCCTCCCAGCCAGAACCGTGTCTACCAGCACCTGAGGCTTATGGTGGAGACCCCTCCCACTGCAAAGCATTCATCACCCGCTGTTCCATGCATTTTGCACTGCAACCTCGTACTTTCAACACCGAACAAGCTAAGGTAGCCTTCGCTCTGACATTGCTGACTGGGAAAGCGGCGCTATGGGGAACGGCGGTGTGGGAGAACCAAAACCCATGCTGTGCCTCGTTCCAGACCCTCGCCGCCGAAATGAGAAAGGTCTTTGACCGGACTGTTTTTGGTCGAGAGGCAGCCAGAACGCTGGCAGAGCTGCGACAGGAGGGAAGATCAGTCTCAGATTTTTCTATTGAGTTCCAGACCCTGGCGGCGGAGTGCGGATGGAACGAGGAGGCGCAGTGGGACATGTTCCTGCATGGGTTGGCTGACCACGTCCAGAAGGAGATCTACGCCCTGGACCTACCCACCACCCTTAATGGACTTATTGACCTGGCTCTGCGGGTGGACGCTCATTTGTCCAGGGTCGAACGTCGAGCTCAGTCCACCCGTACCTTCGGAGGAATTGATGGTCCTCGGTCCAGTGGCAGGGACGTGGTCAGCCCCAGCTACGATCCCGAGCCCGTGCAGGTGGGTCGAGCTCGGCTTTCCGGGGAGGAGAGGGAGAGGCGGAGGTCCCAGGGCCTTTGTCTTTATTGTGGAGAATCGGGACATTTTGCCTACAACTGCCCAGTAAAAGGCTCAGCCTGGTAGTAAACTTGAGGCTACTATCGGGTGGGATCTCCGCCAGGAAGACCTCATCAGCTGTTACATCTACCTCCACGCTCCTCTCGGTTAGACTAAGATGGTCAGTCCACCAGCACGACTGTCAAGCACTACTGGATTCTGGGGCTGAAGGTAACTTCATGGACTACAGTTTTGCTCAAAGATTTCAGATTCCCTGCAAACCACTCACTCACAGGATCGCAGTTCACGCACTTAATGGACAAGAGCAACCTACTATTTCCCTTTACACTGAAGACATCACCCTCATCACTTCTGGCAACCATTCTGAGACTATTTCATTTTATATTCTGGACTCACCTCTAGCCCCCGTCGTCCTTGGACACCCATGGCTCATTCAACACAATCCCCGAGTGGACTGGCATCACAGATCCGTGCTGGAGTGGAGCAAGGAGTGTCATAAGTCTTGTCTCTTGTCTGCCTGTTCGTCTGTGCCTGTGTCTGTGTTGCAGGAGGAAGCAGGGGATCTGTCTAACGTGCCACGGAGTACCTGGACCTGAAGGAGGTGTTCAGTAAGTCTCGTGCTGCTTCTCTACCTCTGCATCGTCCCTATGACTCTGCTATAGATTTACTGCCAGGTAAGTCTCCGCCTAAAGGCAAGGTTGTATTCACTCTCTATTCCAGAGAGAGAGGCTATGGAGAAGTACATTTCTGATTCTCTAGCAACCAAGTTCATTCGCCCTTCCTCTTCTCCAGCGGGGGCGGGGTTCTTTTTTGTGGGGAAGAAGGACGGTTCTCTGCGACCTTGCATTGATTACCGAGGGTTGAACAACATCACGGTAAAGAATACTTATCCTTTGCCGTTGATGTCTTCAGCTTTCGAGAGGTTGCAGGGTGCATCCATCGTCACAAAATTGGATTCGCGTAACGCTTATCATTTGGTTTGCATTAGGGAGGGGGATGAGTGGAAAACTGCTTTTAACACCCCCAGGGGGCACTTTGAATATTTGGTCATGCCGTTCGTACTGTCCAACTCCCCAGCTGTTTTCCAGGCACTGGTAAATGACATGTTGCGAGATATGATCGATCAGTTCATATATGTCTACCTAGATGACATATTGATTTTTTCTTCTTCTCGCCAGGAACATGTGCAACACGTCCGACGAGTGCTTCAGAGGTTGCTAGAGAATGGGCTTTTTGTCAAGGCGGAGAAATGCGATTTTCGATTTTGATGCCGGAGGGATTACGGTCTGACGTTATTCAGTGGGGTCATAGTTCCAACGTGGCTTGCCATCCAGGAGTCAATCGGACTAGGTTTTTAGTTAAGCAACGATTCTGGGGGCCACTTATGGCTCGGGACATTCACAATTTTGTTTTGGCTTGCTTGGTTTGTGCCACTGGTAAGACTTCCAATCGACCTCCAGACGGGTTACTTCAGCCACTGCCGGTGCCTTCGAGACCTTGGTCCCATATCGCAGTCGTAGATCACGTCTTTCGGTTACATGGCCTCCCGACAGACGTGGTTTCCGACAGAGGACCCCAGTTTGTGTCCAAATTTTGGCAAGAGTTTTGTAGATTACTGGGAGCGACGGTTAGTTTGTCCTCTGGGTTTCATCCCCAGAGCAATGGTCAAACCGAGGGAGCCAACCAGGATTTGGAGAGAGTGTTGCGATGTTTGGTCTCCAAGAATCCTTCCTCATGGAGCCAACAACTGTCTTTGGTAGAGTACGCACACAACACGCTACCAGTGTCGGCTACGGGTCTATCTCCGTTTGAGTGTAGTGTAGGTTACCAGCCACCAATTTTTCCCAGTCTGGAATCCGAGGTTGCGGTTCCCTCCGCTCACGCCTTTGTCCAGAGGTGTCACCGTACTTGGACTAGAGCCCGAGAGACTCTACTCTAGGTGGGGGCGCGCACCAAGGCCAAGGCCGATCGCTACAGGTCAAGGCCTCCCGTATACGTCGTTGGTCAAAAAGTGTGGCTTTCAACTAAAAATATTCCGCTCCGTACCGTGTCTAATAAGCTTGCTCCCAAATTTATTGGCCCGTTTGCTGACACTAAAATCCTTAGTCCGGTGGCAGTTCGCCTCAAGTTACCTCCCGCGTACAGGAGGGTTCATTCCGTGTTTAATGTATCTAAAATTAAGCCAGTGTTTCATTCACTCATTAATCCGCCTGCCCCGGTTCCTCCTCCACCGCGACTCGTAGATGGGGAGACCACATATTCGGTTAATCGAATTCTGGACTCTAGGCGGAGGGGACGTGGATTTCAGTACTTGGTGGACTGGGAAGTTGGGTACCTGCTAGAGACATCCTGGATCACTCCCTTATCGATGATTACAATCGACAGGTAAGGGTGTCTGGGAAAGCCAGGAGGCGTTCTTAGAAGGAGGGGTACTGTCACGGTAGATGTATTCTCTGGTCTCTTCTAGTCTCGTGTTTATGTTGTTGTATGAGTGCATGTGCGTGTGGGCGTGAATGATTGGGATTCCGTATCCGCTCCAGCTGATCATCATCACACCACCAGCTGTAATCGATCTCTCAACTCCATATATACTTACCGCTGTTTCCTCATCATTGTCAGATCGTCGTCTTGATGTCCTCGGTGTTGGTGTTCCTGTGTCCTGTTCCGCCTGGTGTTCCTGTTCTTCGTCATCGTCATCATCGTTGTCGTGTGGGTTTGGGTCGCCGTTTCTTCGTCACCTCTTCACTGCACTTCTTCACGGATCCTGACCATCGAAGTCCCTGCGTCACTTTCACCATCGGCTGTACTGTGTTCCATAACTTCATTTATTAAAAGAGTAACTCGCTTTTGCTTCCTGTATTCCTTCCAGCAGACATGACATATTCAGCAGAAGTGGACAGTAACAAAGTACATTTACTTGAGTATGGTAGCCTACTTAAGTACACTTTTTGAGTATCTGTACTTTACTTGAGTATTATTTTTTCTGGAAACTTCTGGATTTTTTTTTACTTTAACTTCACTACATTTGGAAGACAAATATCGTACTTTTTACTCCACTACATTTCTGTCAAGGTCCTTGAGTAGAAAGTTGTAACGTCAGTCAGGGGATGATTTTGGTTGCATTTTGGTTGGAAATGAAAGTCGGGTTGGCATTAGAATCCGACGTCTGATGGACGTCAGAACCCGACTGATGTTGGTTTCTGACATCAACCCGATTTTCATTTTCAAGAATTGACCTACTCTGGTTTTGCTGTATGTTTTTGTTTTAGTAAAAAAAACAAAAAAAAAACAATCTATTAGAGTAATTCCTTCGGGAATCGGACTGGTTGCACTGTATGTTTTTTGATTCAGTAAAAATAACCAATTCAATAGAGTCATTAATTCGGGAATCGCTCTCCACTGGTTGCACTATAGAGGGTATGCGCGTGACGTCACCGTCGGCCGGTGTGCCTGCAGTTACGCGCAGTGAGTGGCAAAAAGACTAAGCGGCAGCATTTGTTTTCAGCGTGAATGCCGCGAAAAACCAACAAAACACATATAAAGCGGGAAAGAGCTTTGCGATTGACTGTACAACTAGATTTGACAAGAAATCTGAGGTATATCTTTACAGAATGACGAAAGCTACAGACCAGAGGAGCAAATGGATCACTGCAATTCACAGAAACAACTGGACAACTGGACTGGACAGGTGGATTTGCAGTTATCATTTTGTGTCATTATGCTGACTTTAGGTGTAAAATCATACCCTATATATTGTATTGTTATATATTGTATTAACAACTCATCAATTAAAAATGTATCATTGTATATTCTGCATTAGGCTATTGGATGTTTTTAAATAAACAATGACAAAAAAATGATACAAGTTCTAGGGCTGGACGATATGATGATGATATATATATATATATATATATATATATATATATATATATATATATATATATATATATATATATATAAAACACTGATATAAGTGATCACCCAGATTTAGACCTACCTATTTTGTATTTATATAAAGCGTTCACAGGCAAATTTGCTTTAGGCCTATGTATTTCCCCGGCGTCAATTTTTTTTTTGCATTTTACTTGCATTTTCACAGTTTCCCCTATTAAATCCAGTCACACAGCAGCTCTTTTGCCACTCAGTCCGGCTGAGGGGGCGTGTTCCAGCGGGAAAGTGACGTCAATGCATTCCCTCTATATGCTTTTGATTCAGTAAAAAGAACCAATTCATTAGAGTCATTCAATTGGGAGTCAAACTACACTGGTTTTGCAGTATTTTTCATTCACTAAAAAGGAACTGACTCATAAGAGTCATTGGTTCAGGAAATTTACTACATTGGTTTTGCTGTAGCCTATGTTTTTGATCCAGTAAAATTAAAAATAATCAATCCAGATTCATTCATTCAGGAGTCAGACTGGTTTTGCAGTATTTTTCATTCACTGAAAAGAACTGGCTCATAAGAATCTTTCGTTTGAGAATCAGACTTCACTGGCTGCTCTGTATGTTTTGATTCAGTAAAAATAACCAATTCATAAGAGTCATTCATTCAGGAATCAGACTACACTGGTGTTTTTGCAATATTTTTCATTCACCGAAAAGAACCAACTCAGAAGAGTCATTGGTTTGTGATTTGGACTACACTGGATTTGCTGTATGTTTCTGATTCAGTAAAAATAACTGATTCATTAGAGTCAGTCATTCGGGAGTCAGACTACACTGGTTTTGCAGTATTTTTTATTCACTGAAAAAAACTTACTCATAAGATAAATCTGTTCAGGAAATTTACTACACTGCTTTTGCTGTACATTTTTGATTAAACAATGATGAATAAAAACATACAGATTGTATTTTCTTATGTATTTTCTTCAGTGTTATAGATTGTGATATTATCTATATGCAGACGCCTGACATTGTTGACAGACGTTGATTCTGTTTATCATGGAGCATTAAGGTTTATTACTAATTTAAAAGCCCTTATCTATCATTGTTTACTGTACTCTCATCTCAGGATGGCACACGCTGTCACTCCATAGACTCAGGCATGGGTAAATTTTTATATACAATTATTCTGGGTTGGCTTCTTTCTTATTTATACCAGTATATCATTCAAAAAAGGTGTAAAGAATTATGGTCTTTGTTCTCTAGATTATTTTCTTTTAAACATCCCGAAAGTCATGGGTAAAAGGGCATCTAGTTATGCTACTCTATTTGATTGGAATCAATTACAAGATAAATGCCGGTAATGTTTTTTAAAGAGTTGGTCTCTCTAAATTAATTTACAGGTGTTTCAAATGACTTTGTTTTGGATTTACCTGACTGTAACTGTTTTGATTGATATGTGAACATTTTTGTAAAATGTTAAATGTTTTCATGTTTAACTATAAGTGTGCTGCCTGTCTTGGCCAGGAGACTCTTGTAAAAGAGATTTTAAATCTCAAAAATGTAATTGCCTGGTTAAATAAAGGTTAAAAAGAAACGATTCAAGAAATGATTCATCAGTCATTGGTCTGGGAATTGGACTACACTGAAAAAGACTCATGAGTTATAATAAAAATAATTAAAAAAAACCTCTGAGCAATAAAATGTTCCATTGGGATTTATGCGGTGCTTGATTTATTATCTTAAGTACTTAGAAATTTGTAACATGTTTCTTGATATAAATTGTCCTAAAGCTCTCAAATGCTTGTCAGATTAGAACATATAACACTTCGCAATCGCAACAGCACATTAATGTTTGCACTACAGTATTCAACAGACCAGATCTGATTGGTTATCATAGAACGCACCCCACTGGGAAAATGATGTTCTCTAGTAAGAGACGCATCTCTAGACAGATTGGCACCATGCAACCGACACTTGACATTCAAATAAAGCTCTTCAGTCATATTCATGTTGCCACAACATTACACAAATATTGCAAAAGCACCACATGTGGAGTCCTAATGTCTGACAAATAATACAGCATTGATCTTAATAATAGCTGCTAACAGATTACCCTGCTCAGGCCTGGGCCGAGAATCATAACTACACCTGATCACAGACACACTTTTCCTGTTAAGGAGACTGGTGGCATCTGACTGCTTATCACACACTTAGCCGAGTAATATCAAATCAAAAGTATGGATCTGTGTTTTTAGGAGCCATTAAAGTATGCAAGCCATGCGAACGGTCTGTTTCATATCATTGTGGATATTTCTGTTCGTATTATGCTCAGCGAATGCAGCTGCAGTTCGGCTCTTTAACACAAACCCACAGCTGCAACATTGTGAGAAGAGAATGTTAATCCTTTAGGGTATTTTTTCCTCACAATCTTTCTGCACCCTACGAGAAGATGGAACAACATGTGGTGATTAATTTGTACAGCATCATAATGTCCATTTTCTTGGTTTGGCCAGGAGATTTTCATATTCTGGGTTGTTTTCCAGCACCTGTGAGACAGAAATAGCATGGATGATACGTTTTATATAATAAATATTATATAATATATAATAAAACCGAATAGGGTGAATTTTGTCGAAATTGGGCTTATTTCCTACTGAAACAGGAAGTATCAAAGAGATTCCTTTTTAAAAAATAAATTGTCAAAATATTAGACATGCCAAAAAAATTGGACATGCCCAAATTTAATCAAGTGAATGTGTATAATCTATTAGTTTTGTCAACTTTTCTGACCACACTAGCATTGTGAAAAATAAGTAGAACGTGATGAAGCTAACAAATAGACCTATGGACTAAAAGCAAAAAAAATCCAATTTCAACATGGTAAAAATGTGTTAAATAGGCCTGAGAGTACTACGCGTATCACTAGCTAAAAGCATTAGCAAATTAGCTTAAAAAGTTAAAGTCTGCGTGAAATGAAAATTAACGCTTTTCTAAATGCATGTTATTGATCTTTATCTGCCTTCACTTTTGAGTGTCAACACTCATCTCAACACGCAATCAACAACGTATGCATAGAGCAAAGTCTTGAAGACCTACATTTTGGGTTTTTTTCAATATCTGTTACACTGAATGCATGTCACAATACGGAAGAAAAGATCTGTCGCTACCTCTGTTTCATCGCGCAAGTGAGTGGAAAATACATAGAACTTTGTGAATGTTGTCAGTCTGTGGAATCAATTCTGTGGAAATCTTTCTGCATATCTCTATATATATTGTGCCCATGAAGACAAGTACGGTTGAGTTTCAAGGGCTGCGATGAGCAATTACAGGTCAGATAATCTCATCTCCCCTCAGTGATGACACAGAATCCCAAAATTTGTATTTTTGTTGTTCAATTCTCTTACAGGCATCATGTAGTATTGGCAGCAATGATTAATTGTTTTCTGCAGCGTCTGTTGTGCTAATCTCTCAGTGGTCGTACATCTTAAAAGCCAAGGTGTCAAATCTGAGTGAGTTTTATGCACTGAAAGCATACAGGCATATGGAAATTTTAACAAAACTCACATCTGGAATGTAACATTGAGTAATTCGCTCAGTCACAAAAACTGGATCCAAATAGGGAGGGTAACCACATACCAAAAACAGGCAGTGACATTAACCTAGACTCGAAGCCAACTGCTAAAGACAAAGATTGATGGAACATTTTGAAGCTATTAAATCTTTGCGGTTTCACTCGTCGATGACTAAGAGCAGAAGGAAGAGCCCACTTTAGAATAAAAAATTGTTTCCTTAAAACAGATGTAAGACAAAGCCTTCATCATCATAGTCTCGTGCGATACTCACGATCCATGAAAAGGGAAGGTGCTAATTATTACAGGGGCAGCGATAGCACATATAGATCTCTAAATCTAGTAAGGAAGGGTGTAGACTAGCAAAGACAGACTTTTTTGTTAACATGATATGGCTGCAATTAGGTTGAAAAATGAGCTCGACACAGCCCAGTTTTCAATAGAATTTAATATATGCGACCATTACGTCCCATTAAACTAAAATTAGCCATTTTATGCAGCCTGCACAGCAGCTGATCTTGACTAATGACTGTTCATTGACTAATAAAATCAGAATACTCTTATTTTAAGATCAGCCTACGCAGTGACATCATTACAACTGGCTATAATCAAAGCAGAATTTACTTTGCAGATTGTATACTTCAATAGTTGCTTTCAGGAAATGAAAAGGAGACATAATCGTAAAGCCATTACATCTTGCTTGTGCATACTTGATCATACAGTTACACATGGCACAGTCACAGCTAGAGTATGTCAGTTTATGTTTAGCATAATTGTGATAAAATCTGCTGTATTGCATCTTTAAAATTGATAATGCACAACTAAAATGTGTTGCAAGGTAATAAAAAATGCCTAAGTGTACACACTTAAAAACAAATCTGAAAGGGAATTGTTCACCCAGAAATGAAACTTCTGTCATTAATTACTCATCCTCATGTCGTTCCAAACCCGTAAGACTTTCGTTCATCTTCAGAACACAAATGAAGATCTTTTTGGTGAAATCTGAGAGCTTGTTGTCCCTCCATTGAAGGCTACAACTGACACTTTGACAGATTTAATTATTTTATTCACATATAAACAATCATCAAATCACACATCAGTTGTGGTAAACAGAAGCTCAAGCATGTACACTTGACGTGCGAGAACCAATAAGGATCATTCTCGTGTTACACAGCACGTTTGAGCTTCAGCAAGAGGTTTGTTCTCATGTGTCAAGCAGGATCAGTTGAGCTTCTGTTTATGTTTGCTGATCAATGATTAAATTTTAATTAAAGCCTAAATTCAGTCGGTTCATCATATAAAGCGATCGGGTCTCTTTGGACTAAACTGCTCAATTCAAGATGATAAGTTTTACGATCTCTTTGTAAACTTTTTGAAGTGTCAAAGTGTTTGACGTGAACAAAAATCTTACGGTTTTGGAATGACATGAGGGCGAGTAATTAATGACAGAATTTTTACTGACACTGACAACTAACACTTTAAGGCACAGGTTATTCTAAAGTTCCAATCTGATATTAGTGAAACTTTGGACCTGTTTGTCTTCATCTCCCAATTGTGACCTCTCACCCATGCTCTATGCATGTAACTCCAAGAGGCTATTAACCTTTAACCCCACACAGTGGTGAAAGCTCTCAGTCCCAGGGTGCAACGGCTGGTGAGTGCCCATTGTATATAAATACAAACCCTCTGTTTCCCCGTTCATCCCAGCGGAGGCCATAGTCATATCCCTTCCACTACATTTGCTGACCTCACATTCCAGCGAGCTAAACTCGTGCCACTAACAGAAAGATGACTCAAACAAACTTCACTGCAATGTTTTGCTTATAATGATGTCTGTGCATTTTGATACAAACAGTAACCCGGATCGGAAAAAAAGGTAATATACGTTTCCCATCTGCCACAAGTGTAAACACAGTATTTACTGCAATTAATCTGAAACTTGTTACAAACTTTTTAAAAGTGATTGTTCATTGCTGGGCATTCCTGTAGCTAAAAATGATAGATGCATGGCTTTTGCAACATCAATATTGTAGGTTTGGTTTAAAAATAATAATAATAATCTGACAAATACTGTACATAAATGTGAATGGTTGCCATTTAAGTTGCACTTGTGTGTACTTGCAACTAAAGAAAGTACTGGGTAATATAAGATAACTACATGGGTTAAGGTTAAGTTTAGGTGTAGGTGCAGGGTTGGTCCAGAGTTATTACCCAGTTATGGTAATTACATTGTAATTACTATAATACGTACATAGCCTGTACATGGACAAACAGGACTGTAATATAAATTGCTACCATGTTGTAAATGATGAAACGGATGAAAAATCCAATGTGCATTGCAGTATCTAACAACTATCATAGAAACTATGCAGAATATAAAAGCAACACACTAAAACCACTCAAAATGCAGCAACAGCAATGCACTAAAACCACTCATAAAAATCTAAATATTGATTTGAAATCTGCCACAAATATAAACATGTGATGGAATCTATTCCAGTTGTTTGAATCTAGGCACTAACTTACACCTGGACAGGCTCCAAAAGACCATTTTTATTCTATTAGCATCACTGCAGTTGACTTGTAGGCTTTAATAACCGATTACAGGCACAAAAATGGTATGTGTCTTGCGAAATATTCACAGCCAGGAGTTCCCTGGTCAATATTTATGAGCCATGTTAGCGTAAAAGTCAGTGTCTGTGCAATGACCACCCATCTCTCACACACGCTACAGGAAGTGGAAACCGGAATTATGTGGACTGTAGCAGTTGGTCTTGGTGCTGGGGGCGGGGGGGGGGGGCACGGGGCCCCACAAGCTCCGCTCTCGGGCTCTTTGTGTGCGTATTCAGCTCTTCCAATGCGCCTTCAGACCGGCAGTGAACAAGGAAAAACTTAACCAGTCACAAAGCTTTTGGTATACGAGACTGAATCACTGCATTTAGATTACGAATTGGATGATTGCAGAGATAGATCGGAGGGGATAAAAACTGAAGTAAATCCCAGTCACCTTGTATAAATTTTTTGTGTCAGTGGTCAGTGGGCTAATCTGATGAGACAAGCATATAACGCGAAGACATTCTATCTCCCATTATAACTCCCGCCGCTTCACTCCTACTCATCCAGCCAAGCCATATATCAGTCCAAAAGGAAATCCCTCTTTTGTTCCTCAAGGAAACCGAGAGAAGGGGTGAGGCGGAAGGATGTGTCACAGTATTTCAAACAGCTGGAGAGTGCCTGCCAAAGCTGCTGTGTGATAAACCTGTTTGGATAGCGCCGGCCACTTGTTGTGTCAGATCTCCTGAAGAAAAGCCACAGATCAAGTGGGTTCCTCACGATGTCGTAAAGGAACAAATGCTCTCCAGAAAGTGGATTTAGGCCCACTAAACACAACCAGATAGCCTTGTCTAATGGAAGTGTGTAGGATCTGACTTTGATTTCTGTTTGAACCAGAGGCTAATGATTAAGAGGACGGGGGAGTCCTGGTGTGCTGCATGCGGTTTGGACTGACTAATGGATGGGAGGGGAAGGGTTCAGACTAATTGCCACCATGTTGAGCTCCCTGGGGAATCAATGGGTCAGTCGAACAATGGACAAGAGGTCTGACCACCAGCACACTTCATGCTTGATTTGATTTATCCCCACATCAAATTTTTCCCTCTGAGACCAGGAAAAAAATGTCCCTGTGGACAATAATCACTGGAATCATATTACACCAATTGAGAGTCATATAAAATATGATTGCATTATTACCTTTAAAGAACCTGAAGTAAGTATTAATGCTATTTGTTGAATAATACTGAATTTGATATTTGATGTAATTCTCAAGCATCAATATAAATTCAATTTAAAAAGTGCCAATAATAAATTCAATCGTAGTATACTGTATAATAAGATAAATATTATTTTTGTAAAAAAAATCCAGTGAATATTTTTTAAAAATGTGGTTACCAGAAAACGTATTTGTACTTTACAATAATAAAATAAAATAAAAACAATTCTACAGAGAATTGCCTATTAAGTGAACATTAAGTAAACATCAGACAAATTTTGTGACAGAAATTATCTGTAAAAAATAATAATAAAAACAGACAATGACTGTTACTTAAAAATATATATATTATATATATATATATATATATATATATATATATATATATATATATATATATGTGATGTCAAATAAAAGTTTGTATACGGATATATATACATACATACATACATCTTATACAAGTGTGTGTGTGTGTGTGTGTGTGTGTGTGTGTGTGTGTGTGTGTGTGTGTATTTACAAACGTTTATGTTTTTATTTTAGGTGTGATTAATCGATTTGACAGCAGTAATGAGAAATTTATAAGTATAAGTGATATAAGTATATATAATAAGTTCCTACAGTATTTTTGCGTTGTGGGACGAGAAACTATAGGGTAAACCATTTCACTACATTGCATTACATATATATGTATGTGACAAATAATAAACAACCTTGAACCTTGTTGTATTTTTCAATTTAATTAAAAATGTTAATGTACATATGCTAACCGACTTACAATAGTACTTTTACATTTTCTCCCCATTAAATGACATTTATCAGAGCCATTTTTTAAAGCATAACTCAAGATTAAGTACCCTCAGGACATGTGGACAAGAGAGGTGTTATCTGAGGTGTTTGGCTTCACCGTGCCATCAGTTTGCTTCTGTTTTTGGTGTGGAAAGGAAATTAGGTACTATTAGGACTCTCACCGTAAAGAAAACCCAAGCCAGTCTCTCAAAAAAAGCCTCTTCTCAGCACACCAAATTGACCATTAAACGCTGTGGCGACTGCACTAACCACAGTCAAAGCACACAATGTTGTTTAGGCCACCGCAACCCACAGGTTGTAAAAGTCCCCTGTGAATTGTGTCAGACCGAACCGAGGTGAAGTTTACGCCCCAGGAGTGCACATCAAGACTGTGCGATACGGTCACAGCTAATGGCCGCCTGAGTCTGTCTGACTACAAATCATGCAAAGTCACTGTCAAATCAGACATTAAGAAAGGTGTTGCTCAAAAGAAATCTGCTAAAAATATTAGTGTTATATTCACAATGCATTCTCTGAAAACAAGTCTTAAAGTTTCAGTTGTTCTTTGCACGTAATAAAGAGAATCACTGAGAATCATTATTTTCAGACCAATGCAATACAATATTAAATAATGTAAGAAATTGTGACATTTTAATAACGAGAATGATATTTTTACATTGCAATAATGAGAAATGATGGTAAATGTGCTTAATTGTCATGAAAATAATGTCATGTTGTGTCAAAGCTACGTCTTCAGTCTCTTTATGCTAAATATAATTTTAGAGTGAAAAATGGCTTGATCATGTTTTTTGAAAGATTTATACATTTTATTTTACAAAAAAGAGAATTTTATCATCAATATATGATTTAAAAAGAACCTGTATTCATTGTTAAATGCAATATGCATTTTCGCCATAATTTATTTTTTTACTAAATAGGGTAAATTAACAAACTCATTAAAATAAATAAAAAATCCAAATAAATTAAAGGCAGTACAACTAATATTATCATATATAAATACTTTCCAATTTAAATGATCTAACTTTTTCTACATTTTAATGATAATGAGATTTTTTGCATTGCAATAATGAGAAATAGGGTTAAATGTGTTTGATTGTCATGAAAATAATGTCACATTGTGTCAAAACAATGCCAACATCTTAATAGTCCTAAAATAGGATTTAGCCTCTTCATGTTAAAAATACAACTTAACAAGTCCTGTACATGTATCTCCTGTTAAATACAATTTAGAATTTCACCATAAAAAAAAAATGTTTGCATTTTTTTGTTGCATTTTACAGCACTGTCTTCTTAAAGATAAAATAATTGTTTTGCTGTATATAGTAAATTAACCAAATTAAAATCAACATAAATGAAAGGCAGTGCAACAAATACTATCATAATAAATATTTTTAAATAATGTTGTTTTTGCATTACAATAATGAGAAATGGGGGTAAATGTGCCTAATTGTCTTGAAAATAGTCAAAATTTTAGTCCTAAAAATAGATTCAGTCTCTTTATGCTAAATATTAAATGCATGTATTTCCACCATAAAGTCAAAAAATATCTTTTAGCATTTTACATTTCCGTCTTGTTAAAGATAATGTTTTTTTTTATTCAATTCAATTCTCATTTATTTGTATAGCGCTTTTCACAATACACATCGTTTCAAAGCAGCTTTACAGAAAATGCATGAGTCCACATTACAATTTAGAGTTATCTGTTATCCGAGGTAACTGTCTAAGTTATGTATTTCAGAAAAGTACATATACAAATCACAGTTAGCTCAAAATGAATTAATTTAAACAATGTAATAATTTAAGGCAGAAACAATGAGCTCATTGAAGTAATGAATACTTGTTTGTTAACAAATGATTATGACATTTAGAAAAACGTAGCATTGGTGCATGTTGATTCTGATTTTTATTTACTGTAAATGCTGAACTAACCATCTCAATAAAGCACTTCTCTACAGCCATTTACATTAAAATGACCAACAACTGTATTATTTGTCTGTTTGAAATGGCCACATAACTGTGCATGATCAATTATAATGAAACCTGGGTTAAATGGTCCATGCAAACGCACTTGACTCCAAATGAATTTATGTGCAGGAAGGAGCATGAATTAGATGATGTGCTCCACGCCACATTATCAATAACTCACTCTGAACCCCGTCTCACTGTTTCCTACTGAATGGTTTACATTTTTCTCAGATGACCAGGGCTGAAAGCTCACGGCTGAGGTAATTAGAGCAGGCCAGCTGTATTGTGCTGAGAAGTGCTATAGCAGCTGTCCCACAGCAATGGACACTCTCCTCTCTCACTTCATCATCCGTCAGAATTCAATATTACAACAGGCTTTATTGGCATGACAAACAAAGGTTTACATGGCCAAAGCATTAATAAACATTACACGTGCACGGGCCGGGGGTCTGGCACTATTCGGCTCAGGGCCAGCAGGCTGCACTCCGGCCAGTGAATAAATGTGAGCATTGCTCATTCAAGCCTGACAGCAAGGGGTCTGGAACCCGCCGAGCCAGCCGGCTGAAAGGAAGGTGTGAGAGAGAATGTTAATGGCTCTTAATTAAGGATGGCTCTGATAAGGAGGTGCAGTGAGGTTGGGGGAGCACTGAGGTTTGAGGACCGGCCCTGGAGAGATGTTTGCACCTGAGGAGCATTTCATCGATTGTCCTGGCAGGGGGGGACTCACTAGTTTGCCATTCATTTACTAACATGATGTGTATCAAATCAGATGCTAATGGGACTGTGTGTGCGTGTCCGTGGGAGAAGTAAGCAATGAGAGGGGGTGGGCGATTATTTATTCTAAACGTTTGAGTGGGGAAAGAGGCACAAACAATCACACATTAAACAAAAAAATCCCCCCAGGCCCTAATGCCTTTATAGGTTTACATGCGATTTGCAATTGAAAATTCAAATTAAAAGTCCCAGAGTCAGTCTGATATCATGCAACACTAGAAGTGGAATAAATCTAACAAAGTATATTGAAAAGCCTTTTAAAAGTTTAAATTGAGCTTCTTTCTCGGTTGTGTGAGATGGGATCCCCCAGTTGACTGCTAATGTTGACACACCGTCTTAAACCAGTCTGGAGGAAATGGAGCGCAAAGCTGTGTTTGCACAGCAGATAATGCAGCTCCTAATTTAGAAAAATCCCCCTAAAAAAGGGTTATAAGGGCAAAACACGTCTCAACAGGAGGTGAAGCACTTAGCAAAATCTAATCAAAACAGGAGAACTCAAAAAGAAAATGTTGGAATCAATCATTTTTTTTAAATTGTTAAAAATATTTGATTTTATAGCATGGTAAAATGTTGTCTAATTATATTTTGAAATAGCTAATTAATGCATTTAAATTTAAATATACTTTTTAATGATATACTTTGTTTGCAAATTTGTATATTTATTTAAATTTTTTATTATAAGGCAAAATTGAGGTAATATATAGGCCCTTAAATGTAATATATGTTTAGAGGCCTATATTATATAATAAATGCAAGTTATCAAAACAAAAAAAGTTTGACTAATATAATTTAGAAAAGCAGCCCTATAGCATTTGGGGAAAAAAAATTCCCAACAGAAACATTAAAATAAATAAATAAATAAACAAACAAACAATATAAATAAACAAATAAAAAACTATAAAATATAATTTATATATTTATATAAAACATTTAAATAAAAATTAGGACTATTAAGATGTCCATTGTAATGTATAGTTAAACAGCAAAATATAAATTTTCTTTCTTCTGGTTTTGGGGAGAAACATGATCTGGATAGTTTTTCACGAGATTCACCTTTTGCAAGAACAGACAGTAAAGCTATTTTATGATGTTATATCAACATGCAAACCATGTTCTTGACAGGTTTCATGAGATTCACTCATTCACTCATTTTGCATTAATGCGAGCAGCCAGTACTCACGTTAAACTGACAAGTGAACACAATGTACGTGAAATATTTGAGCCTGTTGAGCTCAAAAGTGAAAAAGAGAGAAAGTGAAACCCGATTACAGTTTCAAGGACAGGCAATTAATTTTGATTACGAGGGATTGGCCTCAAGGGAGAAATTTCAGAGTTCTGTGAGGCACATGGCTTAGTAAAGCTGAGTGTGTGTGTGTGTGTGTGTGTGTGTGTGTGTGTGTGTGTGTGTGTGTGTGTGTGTGTGTGTGTGTGTGTGTGTGAGTGGAGAGAGAGAGAGAAAGAGAGAGAGAGAGGCTGGGGGTTGCTCGTAAACTCAAACCTTGACACCAGCCTAGCCATGACACAGGAGCCGCGGCCCTCCCAGCCCCACGGCCGGCCCCTAGGGGCCCCGCTCCCATTACGTTCTCGCACTCAATTGTCTGCTGTGTGTGAGAGGGCTCTGGGGGCAGATGCACTCTATATCATACCTGTCAACAGGCGCGCTTAGCACAGACCTGCGTACACAGACACACACGGCCGGGGCCTGCAACACGACACCGACGGCGAAACTGGGCCATCTTAGCCAGACAAAGACTCTGGAGTTGACAGCAGGAGATGAAAATCTGCCCAAAAGGCATTGGCAGTTCCATATCACGAACAGTCGGACGCTGGGAGGGTCATAATGATACCCATGACCGTTCTGTATGGAAAAAACAAACGAGTTACTCAAATCACTTTAAGGATGGGAAATGGGATTATGCTATTGAAACTCTTACCAAAGCCATACGCTGACGTTACAGAGCAGCACAGTTCCCCTTTCACATCGAAGGCTGCGTGACACAATCTCAGCCCTGCTAATCATCTGTTTTGTGCCTTCATGTGAGAAAAATCTGTGATTAATTCATTCAAAGATGAGCTTGGCTCAAACCGCACATGTGGTCACACAAAATATTGCGATTTAATTGCACACATATGATTTTCTCTGGCATACTATTAATGTTGTTGAAATTCTGAGGTGTACACTGATTTTGAATCCTTCGAGAAGATTGAAGCACTGAGTTAATTTGTTTCAAATGTATAGTGTAAAATAGAGAAGATTTGGAGACCACATGGGCAAAACATGTGGGCTTCACTCAAATTTCTTTTTACAATATGATGGCTGAAGATTTTTTTCCCTTACAAACTCTCCACCCCCCCCCCCCCCCCCCCCCCCCCCTTCATTTTGTTTTAATAAACTGACCACTTGCATAATGAGTCTTTCTGGCATGATCGAGGTGAGGGGCCAAAATCATGAGAATAGCGACATCGTGCGGTCAAAATAATAATTTAATCTATTATTTTAGACACGAGCTTCATTTAGAATAGAATAGAATAATGTTGCTAAAACAAACAACAAAGGTACATCGCTATTTAATCAAGCCTACAAAAGCATTTGCAGATACAATTTCCAGGCCTATATCAAAGGTTTGGATTTGTTTTTGAATTATAAAACTACATGGAAAATCGAGCCAGCATTATCTATAATTGCACTAATTCAGCGGAGAATGACTCCCATTATATGCTGAATTTGGCACGGAATTATAATGGTTAATTTAAATGAACTGCTACATTCAACACATGGCATTGGTATGTCCGATCGTCCACTCCTTTTGCTCTGTCAGTCTATATTGCTACAAACTCTGAAGCAAAGCATAAGCATTCCATTATGTTTAGTCGACACTTCATGTGATTGCAGAAATGTGATTTTACTAGTCCAACTACTTCCAAGTGTGACCTTGCTTGACATACCTTTAGATGAATCAATATGCAAGTCATGTGTGATTCGCGAACAAACGTTTATTTCAGTCCAACCGATTGTTTGTATGGTGAATTTGTTTGAACAACACTGCCATTCATTTAGATTTTTTACAATACTGTTTGAATAATAACACAACTTATTTGAATCAATATTGTTTTAAACATAAAATTAAACATAAAATGGTGCGCGTGGATTATTTTGACTAAAAAGTATCAGTGAATCGTTTTAACCAGTTCAGCGAAAGGAAACTATCCGAACTAACCGATTCGTTAAAATGATTCTCAATGCTAATAGAGTGACATCGATAGAAAAACAGACACTGATATATATATATATATATATATATTGCCTAACCACATATAATATAAAAATGTTTTTTCTTAAAATAAAATAAAAAAAATAGTTAGGGCTATTAGACTGTTGTTGGAAAAATACAAGTTCTTTCTCTTCCTCGTTTCAATTCCCAAGAAACTCGCCGAACCTGATCTCACCGGAGAGGTGCGTATTTAAAAACACGACGGTACACTGAAGGAGGAAGACTGGGTTATGATTACATCTCTTAAAGTTCTCCACAAGTTCTTGCAAGTTTCATGACCCACTATGGCAGTAAACCTGAGCAAAAACGGCCCCTCGCTTACAGCCGCATACAATGACGTGGTGAACGGGAAAACGGACACAAACTGGTAAGACATCTACGTATTATAAATCGCATAAATCGCAAATGATATTATCGAAAATAAATGAATGAATGACAATTAATCAATTGTAGGCTACACATCATATTTATTTATGATACTAAATATGATTCATAACATTCTAAATGACCGAGGTCCTTTAACTATTTAGCATAAAATACAAATTAGGCTACTTTTCGAGACTTGCGAGGTACATAACTCATGTGCTCAAAAGATAATTGGTTTCGTGGGAACTATTTGTGTGCATCATAGATAGAACTTTAATAGAACTTGTCAGTTTTAGTGGTTATCTTACAATCTTATGTTATAATTGTTGATGTCAAGAATTATCATTTTAACTAGTGAAAATTGAATTGTGGAGATCAAGAATTAGCATTGTTACTAGTGGAAATGTAACTTCTGATATCAAAAATTGCCATTGTTAGCCTAGTAGAAATTTAATTCCTGATATCAATAACTATCATTTTAACTAGTGAAAATTGGATTGTTGATATCAAGAATTCATATCCTGGAAATGAATAAAAGTTAAAACGGTTTGCCATAATCTTCAGTAATTTTGAGAAGTATCCTGCATACAAATGAACCATATTTGTTGATTTTAGGGTGTTGTTCACCTACGAAGGAAACAGTAATGACATTCGGGTTGCAGGAAAGGGAGGTGAGTTAATGCTTTAAAATCCGATAAGAATGCCAACAGGGTGATGTCATTCTTTTTGTCCTATTTAATGAGTCTGCAGTCAACAATGACTGTTGCTTGTTTATTTTTCTGTGAATGTGCCATAGATGGAGGGCTTGAAGAAATGGTGGAGGAACTGAACAGCGGTAGAATCATGTACGCCTTCTGCAAAGTGCTGGTCCCCAGTTCTGGAGTCCCCAAGTTTGTGCTCATTAACTGGGTATGAACAGAACACAAATAACCGAATGTACTAATGAAAACGGTTTTATTGTGTTAACCTCTCAACATCCATTATAGAAATAATCTTAGTACTGTTAATTGGTTTCAGACCGGCGAGGGAGTCAAGGATGTTAGAAAGGGTGTTTGCGCCAATCATGTTCACTCAATGTCCAATTTTCTGAGGGTGAGTGCAAAATGGAGCCTATAAAAAATTGTGTTACATTAGGGTCCTTATGTAATGCCATTAGTATGGAAGCTTCTTTGTGCCATGGAATAAAAAAAAAGAAAGAAAAGCAAATTATAACTTTTTCATCTCACACTTTTTTCCCTTGAGATATTAAAGGGATGGTTGCCTAAAAATGAAAAATCTGTCATGACTCCCCCTCATGTTGATCCAAACCGGTAAGAGCTTTCTGTCCCTCCATTGACAGCGAAGCAACTACAACTTTGATGCTTTAAAAAGTTCAAAAAGAGATCGTAAAACAAATCCATATGACTTGAGTGTATTTAATTTAATATCTTTACTGTCACTTTTGATCAATTTAATGCATCCTTGCTGAATAAAGAGACATCGTGAGAACAGCGTCATCGTGCGGTCAAACTAATATCTGCAGCTATTATTTTAGACCCGTGCGATTTAGAATAGAATAGATGTTAGTTGCTAATGAAGATCTTTTTGAATAAATCTGAGAGCTTTCTGTCCCTTCAATGACAGCTACGCAACTATTACTTTGATGCTTCAAAAAGTTCATAAAGAGATTGAAAAACTAATCCATATGACTTGAGCTTATTTAATTTAGGCTTTTATTCACAATTAAACATTGATCAGCGAACATAAACAGAAGCTCAACTGATCCTGCTTGATGTGCCTGAACAAACCTCCTGCTGAAGCTCAAATGTGCTGTGTAACACGAGAATGATCTTCATTGGTTCTCGCACATCAAGTGAACATGCTTGAGCTTCTGTTTACCACAACATGTGTGAGTTGATGAATGTTAAAAAAAGCCTAAATTCAATCTGTTCATCATATAAAGCAATCGTGTCAAATGTCAGAATTGTGAGATAAAAAGTCACAATTACCTTTTTTTTTCAGTCCTTGTCGGAAAACTAGCTTCCATATATTAGAGATGGTCATAATATAATTCTTCATTTTGAATTTTGAATGTGTATTTTATAAAAGGGTGCCCATGTGACCGTCAACGCTCGATCAGATGATGATGTTGCACCTGCTGCCATCATGGAGAAGGTGGCCAAGGGCTCGGGCGTCAACTACAACATCCACAAAGAATCAATCCAGAACAATAATTGTGAACTTATTGGACGTGTGGTCAGTGAAGTGATGAATTATGTCCATACCTCATTTAAAGGGGCTTTGAATATCTGCATGTTTGCCTTCTGAATTACTCCATTGCCTCTGTTCTCACAGGGTTCTGTCTATAAAAAGATCAGTGCTTTAGATGAAATCCAAGCTATGACAAGAGAAAACTTCTGGGCTCAGGCTGAGGTGAGGAAACGTCACAGTAAAACGTAATGCTTTTATCTTCTCATCTGCTCTTGACACGTTCTCTCCCATCTCCTTTATCAGCAAGATGAAAAGAACCGCCGGCTGGAGGAGCGCAGGAAGGCAAATGAGGAGAGGCAGCGTCTGGAGAAAGAGCAGAAGGAGCAAGAGGCTAGAGACGCAGATGAGCGAAAGCGAAGGCAGAGAGAGAGAGAGAAAGAGATCAACCAACAGAGGCAAGTGATTTTGTGTCGGTCCCATTCATATCATCAAATAGAATCTACACTGCTGTCCACAAGTTTGGGGTCAGAAAGATTTTTAAACTTTTATTCAGCAAGGACACATTAACTGGATCAAAAGTGACAGTAAAGTCATTTATAATGTGTTTGTTTATTCGAACAAATGCAGTTAATCTTCAAAGAATCCTGAAATAAAATGTATCACAGTTTCCACAAAAATAGTAGCACAACCGTTTTCAACATTGATAATAATAAGAAATGTTTCTTGAGCAGCAAATCAGCATATTAGAATGATTTATGAAGGATCATGTGACACTGAAGACTGCAGTACAAACAGTTATTTAAAATTCTAATAATATTTCACAATATTACTTATTACGTATTATTTAATATTATTTGATCAGCCTTGGTGAGGATTAGAGACTTCTTTCAAAAGCATTAAAAAAATCTTACCAACCCCAAACTTTTGAACTGTGTATATCAGAGGTGTCCAATCCTGCTCCTGGAGGGCCACTGTCCTATATACATAACCTCCAACCCCATTTAAACACACCTGAACCAGCTAATCAAGGCATTACTAGCAGAAATGGGCTGTGTCCAAAATCGCCCCCTATACCCTCACTCACTATTCCCTGCATTAGTTCACTAATATAGTTCACTTGAAGGAGTGAATGAAAACGAGTACAGTTTGTACTTGCGGTTTAATAATCATTTGAATCTTAGCAAACTGGCAGCTCCAGTATTAATGATAAGATTCATCTTGAACTCTGTCATGGAAACTATGTATAAACCTTAATTAAACAATTTAATAACCAACTAAACAGAAATTCATACCTGTACGATTTTACGCTGTTACCACATTAGACTAGCGGTTTGGAAAATGGATGGATGATTCAGCTGTGGCGCCATCTTCTGGTCAAACACAGGAATTCTTTCTGTGTTCAGCCTCTGCCTATCCTCCATAGACATCCATTTATCTTTTTAAAACGACATCTGGTCTCCTTCTCTGTGTACTGCAGCGTTATCAGGCATTACAGGTTTTTTTGCTAACCTTGCAGGCTTGCCTTCAAGTTGCTTTGTTACTAGGCAGACTAGAAACTTCCAGGCTGCTGTGTTGAGGCAAGTTAAGAGTTAAACTCTGCAGGACAGTGGTCCTCCAGGACTGAGTTTGGACACCACTGGTGTATATAGTTCACCAAATACTTAAAAGTAGCTTTGGATATACATGTCTACTAAATAACTACCTACTTGGTGTCTCACAGGCTGTATGAAAAGAAACAGGAGGCAGCAAATAAAGAACAGGAGCCAGGAAAATGGGTAAAATTATCTTTCCTGCAATAAATCTGAACATTTTAAAAACATATATATATATATATGTGTGTGTGTGTGTGTGTGTGTGTGTGTGTGTGTGTGTGTGTGTGTGTGTGTGTATATACTGTATAAATATATAAAATGTTAGTCACTCTTGATTGCCTCGCTTGTTGTTAAGGAGAAAGTGGAGAAGGAAGACCAGTCTCCTGTGAAAGCAGGAATATTGCGATCTGAGTCTGTGCAGAAGGCCAATGTGAGTCTAAATAAATACAGCACAGCAGAAAGCACCCACATTGAGTGTCCTTGGATCTTGAAGACTATTTCTTATTGATTTTCTCCACAGAGATTTCAAAAGATTTTTAGTAAAGAGTTCTAAGTCATGTTCAGTTCCTCCTAGATGAATCACTGGTTCGAGGCAAAAAGTATATGAAAATCCTCTGTTCAAATGAACTACACTTCCAATGAAGCATTGGGAAAGATGTAAAAAAAAAACTATAGTATAATATAAAAATATTGACATCTTGTAACTGGTTATAAGGACAAAAACAGTATATTTTAGGTTCATTGCAAAATTCTGGGAATATATATATATATATATATAAATAATATATATATAGTGTTTTTGAAATAAGTCTCTTATGCTCACCTAGGCTGTATTTATTTGATCAAAATACAGTAAAAAAAACAGCAATATTGTACATTTGTATTACAGTTTAAAATATTGGTTGTCTATTTATATATATTAAAATGTAATTTATTCTTGTGATCAAAGCTGAATTTTTAGCATAATTTCTTCAGTCTTCAGTGTCACATGATCCTGCAGAAATCATTCTAATATGCTGATTTGCTGCTCAATAATTTCTTATTATTATCAATGTTGAAAACAGTTGTGCTGCTTAATATTTTTGTCCAAACTGTGATACATTGTTTCTCAGGATTCTTTAATGAATAGAAAGTTCTAAAAAAACGGCCTTTATTTTAAATAGAAATCTTTTGTAACAGTCTAATAATATCTTTACTGTCACTTTTGATCAATTTAATGCATCCTTGCTGAATAAAGAGACATCGTGAGAACAGCGTCATCGTGCGGTCAAACTAATATCTGCAGCTATTATTTTAGACCCGTGCGATTTAGAATAGAATAGATGTTAGTTGCTAATGAAGATCTTTTTGAATAAATCTGAGAGCTTTCTGTCCCTTCAATGACAGCTACGCAACTATTACTTTGATGCTTCAAAAAGTTCATAAAGAGATTGAAAAACTAATCCATATGACTTGAGCTTATTTAATTTAGGCTTTTATTCACAATTAAACATTGATCAGCGAACATAAACAGAAGCTCAACTGATCCTGCTTGATGTGCTTGAACAAACCTCCTGCTGAAGCTCAAATGTGCTGTGTAACAGGAGAATGATCTTCATTGGTTCTCGCACATCAAGTGAACATGCTTGAGCTTCTGTTTACCACAACATGTGTGAGTTGATGAATGTTAAAAAAAGCCTAAATTCAATCTGTTCATCATATAAAGCAATCGTGTCAAATGTCAGAATTGTGAGATAAAAAGTCACAATTACCTTTTTTTTCAGTCCTTGTCCATATATTAGAGATGGTCATAATATAATTCTTCATTTTGAATTTTGAATGTGTATTTTATAAAAGGGTGCCCATGTGACCGTCAACGCTCGATCAGATGATGATGTTGCACCTGCTGCCATCATGGAGAAGGTGGCCAAGGGCTCGGGCGTCAACTACAACAACCACAAAGAATCAATCCAGAACAATAATTGTGAACTTATTGGACGTGTGGTCAGTGAAGTGATGAATTATGTCCATACCTCATTTAAAGGGGCTTTGAATATCTGCATGTTTGCCTTCTGAATTACTCCATTGCCTCTGTTCTCACAGGGTTCTGTCTATAAAAAGATCAGTGCTTTAGATGAAATCCAAGCTATGACAAGAGAAAACTTCTGGGCTCAGGCTGAGGTGAGGAAACGTCACAGTAAAACGTAATGCTTTTATCTTCTCATCTGCTCTTGACACGTTCTCTCCCATCTCCTTTATCAGCAAGATGAAAAGAACCGCCGGCTGGAGGAGCGCAGGAAGGCAAATGAGGAGAGGCAGCGTCTGGAGAAAGAGCAGAAGGAGCAAGAGGCTAGAGACGCAGATGAGCGAAAGCGAAGGCAGAGAGAGAGAGAGAAAGAGATCAACCAACAGAGGCAAGTGATTTTGTGTCTGTCCCATTCATATCATCAAATAGAATCTACACTGCTGTCCACAAGTTTGGGGTCAGAAAGATTTTTAAACTTTTATTCAGCAAGGACACATTAACTGGATCAAAAGTGACAGTAAAGTCATTTATAATGTGTTTGTTTATTCGAACAAATGCAGTTAATCTTCAAAGAATCCTGAAATAAAATGTATCACAGTTTCCACAAAAATAGTAGCACAACCGTTTTCAACATTGATAATAATAAGAAATGTTTCTTGAGCAGCAAATCAGCATATTAGAATGATTTATGAAGGATCATGTGACACTGAAGACTGCAGTACAAACAGTTATTTAAAATTCTAATAATATTTCACAATATTACTTATTTTACTGTATTTTTTTATCAGCCTTGGTGAGGATTAGAGACTTCTTTCAAAAGCATTGAAAAAAATCTTACCAACCCCAAACTTTTGAACTGTGTATATCAGAGGTGTCCAATCCTGCTCCTGGAGGGCCACTGTCCTATATACATAACCTCCAACCCCATTTAAACACACCTGAACCAGCTAATCAAGGCATTACTAGCAGAAATGGGCTGTGTCCAAAATCGCCCCCTATACCCTCACTCACTATTCCCTGCATTAGTTCACAAATATAGTTCACTTGAAGGAGTGATTGAAAACGAGTACAGTTTGTACTTGCGGTTTAATAATCATTTGAATCTTAGCAAACTGGCAGCTCCAGTATTAATGAAAAGATTCATCTTGAACTCTGTCATGGAAACTATGTATAAACCTTAATTAAACAATTTAATAACCAACTAAACAGAAATTCATACCTGTATGATTTTACGCTGTTACCACATTAGACTAGCGGTTTGGAAAATGGATGGATGATTCAGCTGTGGCGCCATCTTCTGGTCAAACACAGGAATTCTTTCTGTGTTCAGCCTCTGCCTATCCCCCATAGACATCCATTTATCTTTTTAAAACGACATCTGGTCTCCTTCTCTGCGTACTGCAGCGTTATCAGGCATTACAGGTTTTTTTGCTAACCTTGCAGGCTTGCCTTCAAGTTGCTTTGTTACTAGGCAGACTAGAAACTTCCAGGCTGCTGTGTTGAGGCAAGTTAAGAGTTAAACTCTGCAGGACAGTGGTCCTCCAGGACTGAGTTTGGACACCACTGGTGTATATAGTTCACCAAATACTTAAAAGTAGCTTTGGATATACATGTCTACTAAATAACTACCTACTTGGTGTCTCACAGGCTGTATGAAAAGAAACAGGAGGCAGCAAATAAAGAACAGGAGCCAGGAAAATGGGTAAAATTATCTTTCCTGCAATAAATCTGAACATTTTAAAAACATATATATATATATGTGTGTGTGTGTGTGTGTGTGTGTGTGTGTGTGTGTGTGTGTGTGTGTGTGTGTGTGTGTGTGTATATACTGTATAAATATATAAAATGTTAGTCACTCTTGATTGCCTCGCTTGTTGTTAAGGAGAAAGTGGAGAAGGAAGACCAGTCTCCTGTGAAAGCAGGAATATTGCGATCTGAGTCTGTGCAGAAGGCCAATGTGAGTCTAAATAAATACAGCACAGCAGAAAGCACCCACATTGAGTGTCCTTGGATCTTGAAGACTATTTCTTATTGATTTTCTCCATAGAGATTTCAAAAGATTTTTAGTAAAGAGTTCTAAGTCATGTACAGTTCCTCCTAGATGAATCACTGGTTCGAGGCAAAAAGTATATGAAAATCCTCTGTTCAAATGAACTACACTTCCAATGAAGCATTGGGAAAGATGTAATAAAAAATAAAACAATATAAGTATAAAATGTTGACTTGTTGTAACTGGTTATAAGTACAAAAACAGTATATTTTTGGTATACTCAAAATACTTAGAATATATATTAGTGTTTTTGAAATAAGTATCTTATGCTCACCTAGGCTGCAAAAAAACAGCAATATTGTAAATTGTTATTACAGTTTAAAATAATGGTTCCCTTTCAGGAACGTCGAGCTGCGTGAAACGCTGCGGGAACGCCCCCTTACGTCATCGACCAGGAAACTATAAAGCACACCCCTGAACACAATTGCGACAGCTTCTGTTGTCTTCAGCAAGCGCTCTGTGTGTTAATCTGTCCCTGTGTTTTTGTCTGTTCTTAGTGATTGCTAGGCAGGAGTTTTTCACTTAAAAAACTATATATATATATATATATATATATTCACATATATCAGTAAAAATGACGAGTGAGCAGCATTACAGAAAGTGTGTTCCCCCCGTACTCGTTTTCTCACGGGTGGGGATACACACGATCTGTGTGTTGTTTGTTTGGGAGTGCAGCATGCCCAGTCAGCTCTCGAGGGGGCTGATTGTGAGCATCGGAGCGTTTTCCATTAAGAACGCTCCGCTCCCACCGATCACTCTTCGAGGAGAGTGGTTCGGTTCGCGCTCCTCACGGCTCGGGTACCGCTTCTGTCGAGGCAGAGCGGCGGCGCCTGTCGTGGGGATCGCAAATGCATCTGTCAGCGGGGTTTGAGATGGGCTCTGCCTTATCTCAGCCTTTACCTGCCAGTTCCAGTGCCTCAGTTCCGGGTGTGGAAGCACGCATTGCGGTTTCTTCCCCCCAGGCTGAGGCACCAATACTGCAGCTATCCAGTTCTGAGGAGCTGGATATTGTCAGTATTGAGACAGGGGATGTTGAGGACTCGTCACCTCATTCCCCTGAACATGAGGAGCTTATGGAGGTGCTCACTCGTGCTGTGTCAAAACTAAGCATTGAGTGGCCAGCTGTTAGGCAGGAATATGTTTCTAAAAGCAAGCTTGACGAACAATTTTTGCCTTGCCGCGTTCAGCCTCCACGGCGGTGCCTTCCGTTTCTTCCCGATCTCCACACCGAGGTGTCGAGGTCGTGGAAGAGACCTGCCTCTTATCATGTGTTTAGCCCCCAGACTTCCACATATCCTAATATATCGAGGGCTAAGTTATATGGTTATGGGGCGATGCACAAGGCGGAGGAGACTCTAGCTAGCCATCTTTCTGCTGAGTCTTCCTCGTCTCTTAAGGCACCAGCTTTACCCACCAAGCCTCTCAGAAATACTTCGGCTCTGGTGGGTAAGGCTTATTCGGCGGCTGGTCAGGCTTCGGCGTGTCTGCACACGATGTCGATATTGCAGGCATACCAAGCCGATCTTTTAAAAGATATGAGTGAGAGTGAGGAGGTCAGCACTGACATGGTTCGAGAACTGCGTCAGGCTGCAGATTTATCTCTGTGTGCCACCAGGGAATCGTCTAAAATAATGGGCCGTCCTATGGCAGCCCTGGTGGCCGCAGAGAGACTCTTGTGGCTTAATCTGTCTGATATGAAAGATAAAGAGAAAGCTTTTCTTTTGGATGCTCCAATTTCTCCATCTGGTTTATTTGGTGACGCGGTAAACACGGTCATAGATACATTTCAGGAAGAAAAGAAACAAGCTGCAGCTTTTCAAAAATTCCTCCCACTTAAAGTTCATGTCTCAGGGTCTGCTCGGCGAGGGCAGACCAAGCAGTCGACAAGCTCCTCACATAAGGCGCAACAAAAGCAGAGTGTCGCGTCTCGTGCCCCCCCTTCTAAACAGTGGGAACAGACGCGACAGTCTCAGGCGAAGCCTTCTAGTGGTAAGACTGATCTGAGGATAGTCATTATGGCTAAGAAGGCTTCGTCTAAGAAGTCTTGACGACACTGGTGTCAGGATGCTGAGGGGTCCCCGTCATGAGAGGGAGGTGTTCACCGCTTCAAACGGTGCCCGTTCTCTCACGGTGCCCTCAGGGGTCCCTTCTGCCAACCCCGCCTTCGTGTCGGGGCGCAGACGGGCCCAGCAAGCGCTTTCCCGAGGGACGCTCGGCCCCTCTGAGGAGGGGTTTAGAGCAGTCAGACCAGTTGTTCCCTGCCGGTGCGCCGTTACAGGGCGCTGTGTCTGCTGCTCAAAATATTCCAGAGGCCAGCCTCGAGAGGCTGGTACCCTTAGTAGATTTTCTGGCAGAGTGGAAAAGTCTTCCAAAAATATCTCAGTGGGTTCTGCATTCGATAGTAAGGGGTTATGCCATTCAGTTCAGATCTCCTCCTCGATTCAACGAGGTCCTGCCCACCGTGGTGGGCCCCGTTATTACAGCCGATATTTCGTCATTCCAAAGAAGGATGGGGGTTGCGTCCAATTTTAGATCTGCGCCTATTAAATCATGCTGTAGCCAACCTCAAATTCAAGATGCTTTACGCTAAAGTAAATCGTGTCACAAATCAGGTCCGAGGACTGGTTTGTCACGATAGATCTGAAGGACGCATACTTCCACATCTCCATCCTTCTGCAACACAGGAAGTTCCTGAGGTTCGCTTTCGGGGGCGAAGCGTACCAATATCGTGTTCTTCCGTTCAGCCTAGCTTTATAGGCGGCTAGGCATCGAGATGTCGTCCTCGCACTCATCAAGCTAGGCCAGTTGCTCACTGTAAAGCAGTTCCAGAGACTGCTGGGTCTGATGGCAGCAGCATCCAGGGTTATACCCTGCGGCCTGTTGTACATGAGACCATTACAGTGGTGGCTCAGGATCAAGGGGTTCTCCCCGAGGGGAAACCCCCTCCGCATGATCAAAGTTACACGACGTTATCTCCGTGCTCTGGTCATGTGGAGGGATCCTTGTTTTCTGTCCCAGGGACCTGTGCTGGGAGCTCTTTGTCGTCGTGTAATGCTAACAACAGATGCTTCCCTCACAGGCTGGAGGGCGATCATGAGTGGTCGCCCAGCCCAGGGTCTGTGGCAGGACCATCATCGATTTTGGCATATAAATTGCCTAGAGATGTTGGCAGTGTTTCAGGCTCTGAAGCACTTCCTGCCAGACCTGAGAGGTCATCATGTTCTTGTCTGGTTCGACAACACATCTGTGGTCTCTTACATAAATCATCAGGGGGGTCTGCGCTCTCGCCCGTTATACAATCTGGCCTGCCAGATCCTTCTATGGTCCCAGGGGAAGCTTCTCTTATTGAGGGCGATTTATCTCCCGGGGTATTTAAATCAGAGAGCGGACATCCTGTCGAGGCAGGGGCCGAGGCCCGGGGAATGTAGACTCCACCCCGAGGTTGTGGAGCTCCTTTGCATGCAGTACGGACGTGCCGTGGTAGACCTATTTGCGTCCAGGGAGACATCACACTGTCCACTGTGGTTTTCTCTCTGTCATCCAGCCCCGCTGGGGTTGGACGCTATGGTGCAGGCGTGGTCGAGGTCACGCCTGTACGCCTTTCCCCCGATTGCTCTGCTCCCAGAAGTTCTGGAGAGGGTTCGCCGGGACGGGGTCAGTCTATTATTGGTAGCCCCGTTCTGGCGGGCCCGAGTATGGTTTGCGGACCTAGTGTCTCTTCTAGACGGCTCTCCTCTGGAGAATCCGATCAGGAGGGACCTTCTCTCTCAGGCGAGCGGGTTGATACTTCACCCCTGCTGAGAGTTGTGGAAGCTATGGGCTTGGCCTCTGAGGGGGCCCAGCTCGTAGGGGCTGGTCTCTCAACCGAGGTTTTTGAGACCATCCTTCACTCCAGAGCTCCTTCCACGAGGAGGTTATACACCTTCAAGTGGAGGCTCTTCACTTCTTGGTGTGGAGAACACCTGTTGGACCCAGTTAACTGCCCAGTGGGTGCAGTGCTGGAGTTCCTGCAGGAGCGTTTCTCCTCAGAGCTATCCCCCTCCACACTAAAGGTGTATGTGGCAGCACTTGCTGCTTACCATGTCCCTTTCAGTGGAGTCTCTTTGGGGAGACACACATTTATAACTCGCTGTCTTCGTGGTACTTTGAGGCTGAGGTCTGTAGTCCGCACGAGGGTGCCAGTATGGGACTTAGCTTTCGTCCTAGAAGGTCTTTCCCTAGCTCCCTTTGAGCCTATTGAAGAAGTTGCTGATAAGTTTGTTACTTTGAAGACTATTTTTCTCCTTGCCATTTCCTCTCTTGAGAGAATCAGAGATATTCAGGCTCTCTCGGTTGCTCCCTCGTGCTTGGAGTTTTCACCTGGGATGGTGAAGGCTTTTCTCCACCCCAGGCCAGGTTATGTCCCTAAGGTTCCTACCAATGTGGCCAGACCTATAGTTCTGCAGGCCTTCTGTCATCCTCCTTTTACATCGTCTGATCAGGAAAAACTTAATCTGCTCTCCCCTGTTCGGGCTCTAGATGCTTATGTCCACAGAGCTGCCCTGTGGAGGAAATCAGAACAGCTGTTCGTCTGTTTTGGACCACCTAAGAAGGGGTCCCCAGTGTCTAAGCAGAGGATGAGCAAGTGGGTGGCTGAGGCCATCTCACTTTCCTATGAGTCGGTTGGTCAGCCTTCACCTTTGGCTATCCGAGCTCACTCTACTAGGAGTATGGCGGCTTCCAAAGCCTTATTGTCAGGAGTTTCCCTCCAGGACGTTTGTGATGCGGCAGGCTGGTCCTCACCGCATACTTTCGTCAGGTTTTATGACCTAGACCTTAGCTCCACTCCTGGGGCGCAGGTGCTTTCAGCTGAATTTAATCCTTGATTCACACAGTCGGTCACTTGCTCTTATGGCGACGTGGGTATTAGCGTTCCAGCAGCGTTTCACGCAGCTCGACGTTCCTGAAAGGGAACGTCCCGGGTTACGTATGTAACCCTAGTTCCCTGAAGGAACGAGACGCTGCGTGTCGTTGCCATTCTCCTGGCATTCCGTTGATCGACTTGCTTCAGACTTTTTCCAGAAGCTGTCGCCATTGTGTTCAGGGGTGTGCTTTATAGTTTCCTGGTCGATGACGTCACTCGTGACGTTCCGTCTCGCCATTGGGCTGATCCCATACGTGCTTCACGACGCACAACGCAAGAGGCGTTCCCGCAGCGTTTCACGCAGCATCTCGTTCCTTCAGGGAACTAGTGTTACATACGTAACCCGGGACGTTTTCTATTTATATATATTAAAATGTAATTTATTCTTGTGATCAAAGCTGAATTTTCAGCATCATTTCTCCAGTCTTCAGTGTCACATGATCCTGCAGAAATCATTCTAATATGCTGATTTTGCTGCTCAATAAGTTCTTATTATTATCAATGTTGAAACAGTTGTGCTGCTTAATATTTTTGTGCAAACTGTGATACATTGTTTTTTCAGGATTTTTTAATGAATAGAAAGTTCTAAAAAAACAGCATTTATTTGAAATAGAAATCTTTACTGTTACTTTTGATCAGTTTAATGCATCCTTGCTGAATAAAAGTATTAATTTCTTTAAAAAAAAATTTAAGGAGAAAATTAATGGGATTTTACTTCTGGAATTCTAATATTTTCTTCTATTATATGTTGAAGATAAAGTAAGACCAGTAAGCATATTAGCAGCATATTCATTCTACCTTTTTTCCAGGAGGCGGCGTCAATCATCTCTCAGCGTTCCATCAATCCCAGGGAGCTGTTCATGAAGACGGAGAGAAGCTTGATCGACAGTGCAACGTCTTCTTCACCTTCTCGACCAGGTACAAAAACACTCTTATCTAACAGTTCATCACTCAGAACATCCCACAAAATCTTATATAAAACATGCACAGTTTCAAGCCATTAATCTCAATACTTCTTCATTACTCATGTATTTTCCCCTCAGGTCAGTTGAAAAGCCCATTTTTGTCCCAGAAAGCAGTCAGTGCAGAAAACCCTCGCAGTGAGACCAAGTCTCAGCCCTTCTCTCCAGTTCGCCCTGCGGCCACAACCTCGGTTTCACATGTACCAGCTCCCATCTCTCCTGTGCGCAAAACTCTGGCTCTCCCTGGAAAAAATGCAGGTAAATAAAAGCAACAATCCTTTATGTGTATCTGTTTTAAAATCATGTTATAAGTTATAAGTTGCCTTATTTCTGCCTTTAAGACCCCTTCTACGATGATCCATTTGTATCTGAAAAATCTGAGGAATCTGAAGATGAATGGGACGGTATATTTTCTCTCAATAATGCTTATTAACGTCAATCAGTCTCATATGTATGCCTGAAATCTGACTTACTGTGTATCCTGGTGCAGATTCAGATGAGGAGGGATTGAGCCCCGTTGCGGAGAACCAACAAAATGAAGATGAAAACAGCATCTATGTGAACACCCCCTCACATCAAAATCTCTATGATGAAGTTAGCCAGGTTGGTACCTTGTCATATCCATCATCCAAACCATGCAATCGTGACTTTTTACGACATTTTTAAGAATGCTATTCTGTTGTTGTAATAATAATGATTTAACTGGGTTTAAGATATTTTGTATTATAATAAATGGTTGTGTCACCTAAGCGCCATTATTAATCCTATTATTTGAAGGATCTCCAAACCCCTGCTGGCGAAGATGACACTGACCATAGCCAGAACATCTGTGCAAGAGCATTATATGACTACCAAGCTTGTGAGTGCTTGAATTCCGCTGTATTATCTAAAAATGTATGCAATAAATTATCAATATGCAGTAAAGTCTTGATCTCTGCAATGAGAGAAAAAAATCTATACAAATAGCCTGGTTAAAACATCAATAACAAAAAAAAAAACAGTGATTCACCAAACCGCGAGAATTATTCTGATTTGATTTAATTTAGTGTACGTGGCGATTTACGATATTTGTGTACATTTAGAACTTGAGAATATTCCATACTCTCTTATAATCAATGAAGATATGGTTTTGAAGACGTATCAATTTATGTGTTATATGTTCTTCCCATTTAGCTGATGACACCGAGATCTCCTTTGACCCGGATGATATCATCACAGGGATCGAGATGATTGATGAGGGCTGGTGGAGGGGCTACAGTCCTGATGGGCACAACGGATTGTTTCCTGCTAATTATGTGGAGCTTGTTTAAGTCTACAGTAACCAATCAGATGCAATGATATGTGACAAAAAGATTGTGGTTTGTTAGTGTGCTTTAATGATGTTAAAATCTAAATTCGTACTTTGTCTAAATAATGTTCAATAAAAGTTTTATGTCTCTACAATGTTTATGTCTCTCTGTTCTTTTCATGTTGATTTGAAAAAGCCAATCAAACAAAGCACAGAAAATAAACACCAGCATTGTAATAAATGAAAATATTCATATACTTAGGTGCACCAAAACTTAATTACTTTCCTCACAGACATTTACCAGGGTAACTGCAGTTTCCACTAAAATTAGTTCATGTCAGATCATAAGGTACTGAATCATTACTATATTTATGTACCATTGTATTTACAAGGTACTTTATATAAATGACTTGCCAAAACCATGAAAAATAAAAAAGAGTATTTGTTACTACATCAAAACTGATTATTTTGCATTAGCCACTACCAACTGACACAACTGAAAAACATTAAAGAATTATTTTGTTTTAAGGACATCTCAAATTATTTTTATGATTATTACAGCAACAATAGGTAGCAAATGTGTAATTTGGACAAAGCTAAAATTAAAATGTAACATTTTTGTATCTAAGGCTTTTCTGTCCAATATTCATCGCTATCCACTTCACACCATTTTTTTTTAAATGCTTGACGAAAACCACTTCACACCATATGGTATGGAATACATATGATGATGACGTCTAACGTACGCGACGCGACGTTTAGATAACCGCCTCTTCGACGTCATCACCTCGATTCTGGTAGTTTTGGGGAAGAGGAAACATGGCTGCAAGGTTACTGCTGAGAACCGCCGTACGGGCCGCGACGACCTGCAGACCGTCTCCAGTGGTCGCTCTGAGCAGAGGGATGGCGGCGGGAGGTCAGTCTTTTATTTTGGGCTGTTTTTAATAACCGAAACCCGCCGTAGCATCATTTGAGAATCAGTTTGAACGCGTGCCAAGGACGCGATGCCTTCCGCGGAGGTCGATGTTCTGACCGCACCGACAGTTTAAACCGCGAAACAGTTGTTTAGTTATGATATTTCATGGGATGTTCTAAGAAATTTTACTGTTTTCGTGTTTTAATGCGTGTTATTGATATCTGTGTATTTTAAAAAAAAATCACATGTGTTTTATTGGCGATTAGCAGTATCTAAACACAAACGTGACTAGTGTGAATTGCTGGACTTTTTAAAAAGTCTTTTAACATAAATGTGACCTTTTTTCTTTCAGGTATTCCAACTGACGAAGACCAGGCGACTGGACTCGAGAAGAAGATTATGCATGCTCTAAAAACAGGCTCAGTATGTATTCTGGTCTTATGAACCGTTAAAGCTGTCAAACTAAATGTTTATGCTTACATATGACATCAGTTTCATAGATAAGGATAAAATCAGCTTTAAATGAAATTCTGTCATTATTATCCTTGATCCAAACATGCTGTTAAATTTTCTCTCAAAAAGTGAGTTTTGAAAAACATGGTTATTACAACTAGTTTCAGAGTTCCAAGAAAGACATAAGTTGTCCATTTGACTTTAAAATGTTGCATTTTGATGGTCTCATGTTCAGCTTAATGTCATTATAAAGCTACATTATGATTCTCATGTATGATCTCGAGGAAAGGCGTTGTGACCAAGACCAAATTGATATTGAAATTAAAGGGCTAAATGAAAATGATCCCATAATTTACTCACCCTCAAGCCATCCTAGGTGTATATGGCATTCTTCTTTCAGCCAAACATAATGTCTCATTAAACGTATCCTGGCTCTTCCCAGCTTTATAATGGGAGTAAATGGTACCTTAGATTTTGAAGCCCAAAAAAGTGCATCCATCATAAAATTAATCCATACGACTTCAGGGTGTTAATAAAGGTCTGATGCAAAGTGATTTGTTTTTGTAAGAAAAATATCCATATTAATAACTTTATAAACTATAATCACTGGCTTCCGGCAACGGGCCAGACGTGAGTCTAGTTACGGCGGAAGAGTGACCTTTGACCCGGCGCATGACGTAGTGGAGGAGTAGCGTGAGAGTAGACGCTGGGCAACAAACTCAAGCTCCTCTTCTTTTATACATTATCATCAAACTTAATAAAAATATATAAAAAAAAATATTTTCCTGTTATGGAAAATGACTGCATTCAAGTTCTTGTATCTTGTTCTTTCCTCTCCCAGGATCCTTATAGCATGCTGAAGCCCAAGGAGTATGCAGGGTCAAAGTCAGACCCCCATCTTGTACCTTCAATCACCAACAAAAGAGTTGTTGGTTGTGTCTGTAAGTTATAACTCCTGATTCTAGACCAGGAATGGGCAGCTTCGGTCCTGGAGGGCCACTCTCCTGTAGAGCTTAGCTCCTATCTTGATCAAACTCACCAGCCTGTAGCTTTTAAAATCACCCACTATTCCCTCATTCACGATTCCCTGTACATTAGTTCACTAATATAGTTCACTTGAGGAAGTGAATGAAAACGAGTGAGTGAGCCGGAAGGTCTGCCGCTTCTGCATAGTTTGTGCTTGCGGTTTACTAATCATTTGAAACTTAGTAAATTGGCAGCTCCAGTATTAATGAAAAGATTTATCTTGAACTCCATCATATAAAATATGTATAAACCTAAATAAAACAGGAATTTATAGCTGTATTATATAATGCTGTAGCCACGTTGGACCAGCAGTTTTAAAAATGGATGGAGGATTCAGCTGCGGCGCCATCTTCCGGTGTGACAGGACTTCATTTGGCGCTACCCTCAGTGCATTATGGGTATTCTCTAGCTGTTGAGCATACATCGGTTGTACACTTGTTATTGTGGTGCATTGTTATTGAATTAGTGCACTCGATAATGTCCACAATGGTTTCAGACACCACTACATTTGGCTCTTCCCTCAAATAGTGCCCTAATTAAGGGTATGGGGGTGATTTCGGACTCAAGTAATCCTGAAGACCTTTATTAGCTTGTTCCGGTGTTTGATTAGGGTTGGCGCTGAACTCTGCTGGACAGTGGCTCTCCAGGACCGAAGCTGCCCATCTCTGTTCTAGACACTTCACACCATAATGTTTTTTGTTGGAGGTTGTATTAAGCACATGCTTGTGTTTCTGTTCAGGTGAGGAGGACAACACTGCTGTGGTGTGGTTCTGGCTCCACGAGGGTGAACCCCAGCGCTGTCCCTCATGCGGCTCTCATTACAAGCTAGTGCCTCACGAGCTTCCTCACTGAGCCAATGTGTCACATCCCAGAACTGCAGAGACGTGGTCACCTCATTCATGTTTTGTCTTTTTGCGAAGAAGTACAGGGGATGTAACCTGTCCTCCTGGTGTGGGATGCAATATTTTTGCAAACAATTTCCGTAAATTATTGGATTGTACATTTTGCATTTAGTCCGGTTCCACCTAATAAACAAGCTTACTCTGACTTTGCCTCTTGTATTTTCATTCAGGTTCATTCAATTCTCTGTGCACCGCTGGTCACAAGTGTAGACACTTTACTGGATTTGTTTCCTGTGACCTTAACCTATGAAAACTCCTATAGTCTTAGATTTAGTGAACAATAAAAAATGGGTCTAAACCTTTGACTGGAAGTTTATATCAATTTTATATTTAATATCTGTTATGTTTATATCTTAGCTTCCCCTTTATTGATGAGACTATTTGTACTGCAGTTTTATTTCACAACAGACTTCTAGCTTTAGTTTACTCTGTTTATTAAACTGCCAAAATCCTGTCACATACAGTGGCCTGACTTCCCACTAGGACGTTTAGCTGTTTTTGTGATTCCTTCCTGCGTCCACAAGGGGTCACTTGTTTGTAAGAATGAGAATTGCAGAACCATTGGGAAGAGCAGGTGTCATAAAATAAAAATGCTGTTACTTTGTCATTTCTCTATTCTAACATTGCCTCAAATATTCAAGATACAACTACATTATTTTATTAAATATGATTTATTTTGTGAACCGTCTCCTATAGTTCCCATATTGCTATTATTTTCATATAATGTTTAAGTCTTGTAGTTTCTGGTTTTTAATCTACTAAAGTAGGTAGGTAATTTAAAATGCAGATTGCACATTATTGAATTAAATCTATAAGTCTATGCTAATATTTAATTTTAGAATGGCTGAGCAAATTGGCTTTTAAGGCTGCTCTTCATTTGACCAAACTTCAGTCTTGATTACCTAATGGTTATTAGCATAATGAAATTCATCAACATTAATTTCTAAACTTTCATTTTATCCTCTCCTGTTTACTGCAATCGTTTAATAAGCATTGCAGGCACACGTTGATTTGTTTATATATATATATATATATATATATATATAATGAAAGTCATTATAATCAATGCATTACAAGATAAAAAAATATTTTCATGAATGTGAAAAATGTCTTAAGTTGGTCATTTATGCCTTCTGGATGTTTTTTTTTTTTTTTTTTGCTTCATTTCCATGACAAGAAAACCTGAAAGTGAGCTGTTATGAACAATTTGCACATAATTGCTGACATTTGCTGAGGCAGGCTGTGAAAGCGAGGAAACACAGACATTTGAGGGCGATCTTATTTTCTGCACATCGCTCCAATGAGTTGTTAGACATTGTGGTGTTGTGGGGAAAAAAATCACTGCAGATATTTTGTATTTCTGGCAGTCATTTATATTTGCAGTTTAAATGGGTTTAAAAACGTGCTTATTTTTTCACATATTTTAGGTGTGATGCAGCCTGAATCATAATCACACCATGTTCGTGTTTCTCCCAAGGGTTTTTTTTCTCCATTCTGTCACCTGATGGAGTTTGGGTTCCTTGCCACTATCGCCTCTAACTTGCTTAGTTGGGGACACTTATTATTCAACAATATTAATGATCTGACTGTATACTGACGTTGTTGTATGAGAGCTGGACGATGACAATTTTTTGCATGATGAACTAATTTAATAATTGATAATCTTTAAGCGGAACTGAATCAACACTGAACTGAATTCAGCTGAAATCCATTATTTTCCTGTTCATCACTGTAAAGCTGCTCTGAAACAATCTGCATTGTTTAAAGCCCTATATAAATAAAGATGACTTGACTTGACTTGGACATGTCTCTGAACTGTACAAAAGGGATTGAGAAAAGTTAAAAGTCAAGGCAACATGATGCACTGGAATTTTTCATTTCACTCAACAACTGACTTAATAAATTATTAATGTGGCAATGCATGCTGGGTGCTCACAAACACAGCAACAGTTTTGTTTGTTCAAACCTCTCAGACAACAAATAGACTTGTTAGAACAATATTTGAGGGAATATTGTTTGTCTGATTTGTGTTTTTATGTAGATTTAAACTAATCCTTTGTCTGTGTTGCATGATAATGGACTGATAGTTTGCTACATACTGAATACAGTATGCCTACTGTGTTTTTAAATAGTAAGTGAAACAGCATGCATTATTCCATGGCAGCATCCGAAATCACATACCTTCTTAGTATATAGTAGTTGAAAAACAGTATGTGACAAAAGAAGTCAGTTCTATAGGCAAAAAGTAGTCGGATGACCTACGTTTTCCTGCGAGATTCTGAAGTGTGCATACGATGGACACTTTACTATCCCATGAGGCCACAGTGAAGCTGATACTGTAGGTTACATGACAGTGACAACATGGTGAATGTAGTACATTTGGATTACATTCATACTACACACATTCATACTATATAGAACAAACTTTTTTAGCAGCCGTTATTATTAAAAATAAGTACCTCCTCAAGAGACGCAGCCATTGAGTATAGCATCAGGTCATTGTCATTTGTTTTATCATTGCATTTGGGGTCATAAAATCTGGTGGTCCAATGAAATGGTTCACATTTGGTGTTTCAGAATGGAAATGGAAGGTCAAGTTATATATATATGCCACCCACTAAGCTCTGGCTTGCATACTTCCCTACTAAATAGAAGGCGAAAAGCAGAGTAATATGTCCGAATTCATAGTATTCTTAAAATACGCTAAAAGTATACCCAGATTAATACTTCCTGAAGTGTGCATCTGATGGACATTTTACTATCCCATGAGGCCACGGGAGAGGATTCGTGAATGCAGTGAAGCGACGCAACTGGTCAGATGACAGTAACCGCGTTTCCATTACAGATTTGCACATTTTTTAAAATGTTGATAAAAAACTTTTGCGAAATGACAGTGTTTTCATTAACTGATGTTATGCGAATAACTTTTTCCTCTCGCAAGAAGTCATTCCAAAAATCATGGCAACTGATGTTAGTTGGTTTAAGTATTAAAGCCACCGCACTAGCCATTATTTTTAATAGAAGGAGCAAGGCGGGTTATCCAAGCATTAATGGCAAGGAAAGCCTTTATACTGGGAGCAGCACTTAAGAGGTGTTTCTGTGTGTTTCTCCCTCCTGCTTCAAGGTCTTGATAAATTGTGGCATTTTGTTGTTGTTTAGAATCCAGTATTCCTGTAATTCTTTTGTCTTTTATGTGTTTAATAAAGAACACTATCTTGTCTTCTGTCCAAACATACCTTGTCATCTTTAAAGAATAATCGACTTTTACATACACCACGTAGGTGACCTGTAAATGAGCAAAAACTGTTTCCATTGCAGTTTTGTGAAATATTCCTTTTTCAAATTCGCTGAAAAACCACCTCATGCAAGCGGAAAAACTTTTTTGCGATATATGGGAGTTTTTGCAAAATTGGCGTTCAATTGGGCGTAGCCTATTTTCAATTTTACAATTTCAATTTACGCAATTTGAAAGGTAGCCTAATGGAAACACGGTTTGTGACAACAGAATGGATGTCGTATGTCCGGATTATGTTCATACTACACACACTCATACAATATAGACCTATTAATTAATAGGTCATTAGTTAGTAATTACTAGTTCAAAAGAAGAACCTACTTTGAGTTTGCGAATTTGATTTCCTGCACATCATACACATTTTGGTGAATGTACTAGGTTATGTGTATTTCGTGCATGTTTCCTACAACATTGTCTCACAATTTGCTTACTATACACAATATACCACAGTACGTGCGTAAAAACTGTTTTTTACAATGTTCATAGCACTGTTACCATCTTTTCAATTTTCCATGCAAATGAAGTTAAAGTTACACTTATATTTTTAACTGTTTGAAACGATCTTGTTTTTCAACGGGGTCAGGAGTGAACTATTCTTTTTCAGTTGATCCTTTTAGCACCGTCATCTACATAATGTGACCGTCCTTGCAGCATTTCCTCGTTGAATGGAGTTCCAACGATAGCGACCCGCGATGCATAATGAAAGTGATGAGAGATGTAATAAGATAGATGAGGACGTTTTGCGCCCTCTGTAGTGGGCAGCCCATCACATCTGGCCTAAATGATTTAATAATACCTCTCAGTATTCCACAGGGTCAGCTACATGTTCCTGCAAAATGACTGAAAAAAGCCAAAGCTCCAGGCGGTCTGAGTGTGTTGTGAGATTACAGAGAGTTGAAGATGAAATGATGTGAATTTCAAGGGGATGTTTTATATCCTTCCCTTCTCTTTGAAATCATTTTTAACATCCCGCTTGCCTTGTCAGCGTAGCTACGAGAACTTGCCTTTAATTAGTCGCCGAATAAGTGTTGAACGTATTGGCATTCTAATAGTGAAAAAGCATCTATTTCACAGACGAGGAAGCTAAGTCATGTCTAGCCTTTCACAACTGCATAAACAAGGTAGTCCTTCGTGATTCGAACAACTGCATTCAATATGATGACGGTAATGTTATATAATAGTGCTTTCCAGAGCCATCCTAACAACAGGTGTACAATGAATCTCACAGAGAACATGCCATGTGTGTTTCCGGAGGATATACTGTGACTAGATGTTTCATATGCTAAAAAAAAACACCCCCTCAGATATATAAACTGTTTCTGATAGGCTAGATTTCTTTTAATAATTTAATAGCTGTATTGTTTTCAGGCCAAAAAGGGCTCTCTGGCTCCTTGTTTTACACAAGTCATCTCTGCTTTTCAATTCTCCACTTCCTTTCTGAATTTCTCAGTGGGGCTGAGAAAAGAAAACAACTGCAGAAGGGGAAAATTTTAAGGAGGGAGGGATTTAAATGTACCCGAGGAGACCAGCCAGATATTTGGCAGGCGGGGTCCGTCACACAGGGGCATGGGAGACGCACAACGCGTTTCAGGACAATAGTCTATGATTAGCACTGTGCTTATCTGCGCAACACGGCCTGCCATTAGTGTGCTGCAGGGGCGCTGTCTCCATAGCAACCAATCTGTCTGAAGTCCAAACCCCAGTTGTGCTTGTCAAAGATCCACTCAAAAACCTCTATTCACCGTTTTCTTCTTGAAAGCCCATTTAAGTCTATTATGGCCATTGTAGGGGTGGGTGGGTGGGGGGATCACATAGATCTAGACATGTCTGTAAAACCTCACATTAACTTGATCCATTCGCAGAAGATTAATTAACCCAAGTGACCAAAGCATAAATGTTTAGATGTGAACTTCACTATGCCTGACACTTACTGCCTCTTGATATTTCCAGACCCACCTATGAACGAACGGTGGAATAGGGAGTGCATTTCTCCACTGACGTTATAGTGTTTTCGAGAAAATAAAAAAGGCAAAAGGTTAATTAGTGGTGCTAATACAAGCACCACTTTTACTATTGCTCATACATAGGGTTATTGAATTGAACAAACCCCTAGCTAACCCTAAGTATTAAACTTTGGTATGTAACTCAACCCACACCATTTACGGACATGAATGATACCTCAAATCACGTGGCTTCTTGAGGAGAGAATGATACAACTGGTTTACAAATGGACCAGATGTATGATTTTAACCTGGCAGATGATAAAATGTGGAGCTGGATATTGACACAAATTTCACGATTCGATTCTGATTCAAATCGATTTGATTCAATATCGCTTTTTTTGTACATTAGGCGTACAGTAGACCTACATGGCACATTTTCTCAGGAAAAAAAATCTCAACTTGTGTAAACTATACAGATGGTCAGTTGGTACTACCATTATATTAATGGTTAAAATTTCTTTGTCTACAAACTCAAATTACACTCTTTTTTTTAATTACATAATTCAATTTCTACTCCAATTCGTTTAGTTAATATAGCGTAAACAATGGTGGTTGTCATAAAAAACTTGACAGATTTACTCAAACATGCACTAAAAATTGAAAAACAGTAAAAAATTCTAATGATGTAATACAGAGCACAGCCTATATTTAGCAAAATGCTCCTCTCTAGAATACTTTTTTTTAGCTAACATGTTTATGGTAAATGAATGGCTTTTCTGAGGTAAATGCAACATTACTTGACATTATTTACAAGATGTTTTATTGACGTCTTACCGTGGTTGAACAGGGCCACTCAGCCGCCATCTTTCAAACGGCTCTCGGGCATGAAGCAGCTGCAATCTCTTTGAATGAGGACACATCAAATTCTATAAAACTGTTCGCCAAGACTATGATTAAATTTCACATTTAAATTCACCAATGAAATCTGACTACAACTGTATATCATAAATGTTGTTACTTACAGATCCGTTAAATATCAACGGGTTTACTTTTTTTTCCCCCTCAGACTGCAGCAGCCAATGCGCATGCGTAGTCATAGAACCAGCCACTCTGACTATTGTATGACTGTTTCCACAGCAACCGGGCCTTCTAACGACACCTCCAGTGATATGTAGGCATCCACATTAAAGCGCCAAAACAGTATTCATTGTTTAAAGATCGTTATAAAATAGACAGAATTTTAAGTCTGAGACTGTTTCTTATCAAAGTATGATTAAACTATAGTCTATTGTATGATTGTGAGATCCATCTTTTCAAACTAAGGACAACTGAGGGACTCAACTATAGCCTAATAGCAACTACGGTATTACAAAAGGTTCAAACATTCACTGATGCTCCAGAATGAAACAAACCTTGCATTTAGAACCAGGGGGTGTAAACTTTTTGAATTGGAAGATTGTGGTAAATTGTACTTATTTATTTTTTTCTGGGAAACATGTAACTTAAGTAACTTATCTTCTGTATCTTCTGAAGGGCATTATTAAATGAAAAAATATAATCTTTAAATAAAATAAGAACATTTTTAACATTTTCATCCTTTTCAAAAGTTTTCACGACTCTTTTTTTAATAGTTGTGTTTGAGTCCCTCAATTGTCCTCAGTGTGAAATGGATGGATCTCAAAATCGTACAATCACTGCTGGAAAGCTGAAGTATTTGTAGGACCTGGAGGATTTTTCTCAAGGACATTCGGCGGTTTAACTGCTCAGGACAAACAAGGGACTCAAGAACAACCATCACCATCAGCCGTGTATCATCCAGCTAATGACACATATTAAGTATCAAGGGTATGTAGACTTTTGAATGGGGTCATTTTTATAAATTCAACTTTTATTTTGTCTTGTGGAGTATATGTTAACATCTTTTATGTAAAATATTGTATTCAGGACAGTACTAGATAAAAATAACATTGTATGATCCCTCCTATTTTGTTAAAATAATTAACATTTCGCAGATTATGCAAGGTATATGTAAACTTTGACCACAACTGTAAAAAGTTATATATCAAGCGATAGCGTCAGTTCTGGCTGGTCATGTTAGTCAAGCTCGCATCAGCTGACTCTCAGCTGATCCACGTCTACTTATAGAAATACGACGCCTATCACCGCATACATATAAGCTCCTTCAGTATTATCAGCAGCTATCGCGTTTCTCAGGAGCGAATTACCCTCCTCCCTCCCCAGCTCCTCCTCTCGTCAGTCAGGATTTGACATTCTGATTCCCCTTTGACTAAATTCTAGAATTATGTTGTACTTTAAAATCTTGAAATAATGCTAAATGCAAAACATTCATGTTGGTTCTGTTCTGTTTACCCTAAGGGGGGTTATTGCTGCCCTCCCTGCTCTTGTCCATGCTAGGCTGCACAGATGCGCAGGGAGTTCTCGCCCAGAACAGAACCATACCGCCAATCCAAACTGCATTCTAATTGTCAATTGTATTTGACGATAGTGGTCCTGACAGATATATATATATATATATATATATATATATATATATATATATACACCATATTTTATATATTTACCAACATTTGTTAGATTTGACAGCAAAAAAAAACCAGTCTGAACACCTTAGCAACAGCAAAGCAACGCACTGAAAACCACCCAGAACACCCTGGCATTGTGGCGATGAGTTTCGCACTTACATGTTGTTCATAAAATGTGAAAATGTAGTTTTAGCTAATGCAGTTTTGAAAGTGTATTGTTATCACACACTGTTCATGTCTATTCTTGCTGCACATTCATTATTCCGTCTCTTTGAATCCTCACACAGGTCTCAACAGCATGGCTGTGGTGCTGGCTGGTGCTTGACTTGCACCCTGGTTGATTCATCTTGAATTAAAACACATTCTAGTTGCATGCTCCAAAAATGAGGATTATCAAATGCAGACTCACAGCCTGTCTCCTGCTCTAAGGGCACCTGTGTTTTTGCAAGCTCAAGGAGAGCCTATTCAGACACATCTGGTCTGCCGAGGATTTCTGATAAAGACCGGCGTGATTTCAAAGGGGATAAAAACCCCTGAGAATTGGTGTGCGCTGAAAGACCTGACAGTCCTCTTTACCCCCAGGGTGACTTCAGCCCCGGCACCCGCTGTCACGCCATTATGAGAGGAGATTCTTTATAATTGCCCATTCCAGAAATGGCAGGTAAGGTGTGTGATATAAATTGGTCGGACAACTTTAAATTTGACTGGAAAACCTGCTAGAAAAACAGTCTCTACACATTTATGTCACATCTAGACTATTGTTGGAGTTTAATTGGCAATTTAAAATAATGCTATATCTGATAATAATATCCTCCATTTAAATTAGCTTTTTGTTTTGAGTCATTAACTCTTTCCCCATGAGACAAAGCTTCCCTGCCATCAGTTTTGCCAATTTGGGGACTTCACTAGATTAGCGACTTTTCAGACCCCTGTAGCAATTTTTTTTTCAAAAAAGCAACTAGCGAGAAACAGTAACAAAGTATTTTGTACTTCAGTACAGTACTTATGTACATTTTTCAAGTATCTGTATTACTGGAGTGTTTTTATTTACTGAACTTTATTCAGTTTTTTACTTTTACTCCACAACATTCTTCTAAAGCATAACATCATACTTTTTACTCCACTAAATTCCTAAAAAACAATGTCACGTGCTACATGACATGACAACAGTGTTCAATTTGTGAATGAGCTGATTCTTTTCAATGAGCCTGTTAAATCGGTTCGCAAATCGCACCAAAAGATTCATTTACTAATTAGACTGATCCAATTGTATCTGTTCTCGAGTCAACAACTCCCCGAATGATCCGTTCAGAGTGAGTCTCCTCCAGTTAATTCAGAATTCACAAGTCGGACTCTGAATACTTAATACTTTTACTTGAGTAATACTTTATTGTAACTCAAGTACTTGATTTGTGTACTTTGTCCACCACTGGCGACAAATCTAGCGACTTTTCACAAGTTCACACTTACATAGAAACAGATATAGATATCATACTCGTTCCGGTGTCTGACAGAAAATATTTAAATGAAAACAGCTTTATTGGACATTCTGGCATATAGAGATTACAATATGTGAGCACAGATTAAAAAACAGATAAACTGTCGACAGTTGGTGTATTACATCATCTAGTGACATTTAGCGACTTTTTGAGCAATCTTTACTTTGCATTGAATATAGTAGGCAACAACGCCTGCCACTGACAAGAGTAATCGACGCTGTGTCCAAAATAAAAATCTTACCTATACAGTATGTTAAAAACAGTATGGGGAAAAAAGTAGTGTGTCTAAATACATAGTAGGCTATTATTTGAAAGACATTAGGCGAAGAGTCCCCGAATGGCTTTCTACTTCCACTGAGAAGTGCACAATGCACATTCAATATACACTTTACTATCCCGTTAGGCCATGGCATTTATGAATGGCAGTGAAGCAACACAACTGATGCTGGTAGGTCATGTGATAGTAATGGCGGGCGCAGTACGTCCAAATTTCATTCATACTACCCACATTTTTTGTTCATTTATACATTTGGCACACGCTTTTATCCAAAGCCTTGCAAGCACCAACGCTCTACTGTTTGAGCTTCATGAAAGCTATTCATAAACATACTTTATTTAACTGTCGTGAAGTAAATAAAAATTTAAATGTAGTACTCAGACGTGATTTCGAACCCAAGTGGTAGCTGTTTTTTTATGCCTGATCAAAAGTTGTTATTGTGATATCTTGTTGTATGGCTAATCAGAGCTGCGGTAGCTTGATGTAGCAAGTTAAATTGCCTGTACAAAATAAAAGCATTTAAATATGTAAAATATATAATGCAATCCATGTTTTCACTGTTATATGGTAGGGGGTGCTGTTATGCATCTTGTGAAGTATAGAATCTACGGATCCAAAAGCAAGCAAAAAAAGTAGAAACAAAAGATAGATGATTGCTGACGCACATGTTAGCTAACATGATCATCAAACATTCAGCAGCATATAAATAAAAAATGCCTAATGTTACTGAATGAAATGTCGCCTTATGTTACAGATGTCTCAACTGAGGGCAGAGCTGCATTATTCAGACCTGTTGACTTCACTGGGTTTTCAAGTGTGTCCACCTCACCGGTGTTTCGTCAACTATCCCATGACACCTCAATGGGGCTTGACAGCAGAACCAGCGTCCTGGAACTGCTCCCTAGGCCATTCAGTACTTCACCACTCAGCTCTGACCCCCGCCCCCTCTGCCAGCCTGGTTTAGCCACTCGCTCCTCTTTAACCACAGCCATCTGGATGCTGTCTCTGCCTGCTTTGATATGTTGTTCACAGGGTTTTTGCGGGTTGCCCCTCTGACCCCAAGCATCCCCAATGCTCTCCAAAATGACTGTCCCAGGAACTCCTTGCAACCCACCTCCACCAGTAGATTCCAGGCTCTCCAACCCCTCTGCTGGCTCTCAGAGATGCGGGACTGATACTTCTCTAGCTTGCGTTCATGTGCCTCCCCTGGGTCACCGTGCCCATGATGTCTGGATGTTGTAAGCGCTCCTCCGCTTACCTCAGAGCTCCACTGGCCTTCCACTTCCGTCCCGTTTTCACTACGATGTTCGCCTGTCGCACAGCCTGATCATCACTATCACGCAACATCATGGCCAACCGGTCTTTGGCTGCCTTAAATTCCCCCACGACTGACGTAATTGGTAATTGCAGTTTGCTCCCGGACTCAGAGCTGTATAGCCCTATGGAGCAAAAGCTTTTGGGGACAGACAGCCACCTCCTGAGGAAGTTGTTGATTCTCCTTTCCAAAGCCTCCATTGTTGTCACGGGGACCTCGTACACAAGCAGTGGCCACAGGAGCCTTGGAAGGAGGCTGGGTTGGTAGCCCCAAACCTTGTTCTTGCTGGGCAGGCCACTCCTCTTCAGGGCTTTCAGCCATTATTCTGCTTGGTTGAGCATCATGAGTTTATCATTTCATTTTCCCCACAATTCCTTTAATAAAATAAATGTACTTAAAAATTTATAATTTAAGTTAAAATGACTTATTTTTAACCCCTAAAAGGAGAAAAGCGCATGCATTTCTCTAACTAAAGTAAAACACATGCTCACTGAGCTGAGAAAAATGTCAGCTTTATAATTTCAGCTTTGCTAAATGGGTCAACAGAAAGAGATTTACTTTGTGGCTAATTTGATTGCTAAATATATTGAGAGCATACTTTAGCACTTGCTGACCTTTTTTTTTTGAAGAGGTTAAAATAATTCTACAAGAATGATCACAGTAGAAGGGAATTCACTTTTAGAGGAAAGTTTAAAGATGAAACTTCCTTATTAATTTACACAACCTCATGTTGTTCCAAAAACTGTATGACTCTCTTTAGAAATGTCTTTACTTTTAGTGTCTTGGTTACGTTCTTCAAAATATAATTTTTGGGTGGACTGTCACTTTAAGGTTTCATGTATGAAGTGTGGCTTTAAAACAGCCAGCTAAATAGTTTACAGTTGTGACCTCATCAGCTGGCAGCACGGGGCAGCGTTGGATGCTAGTGTCATATTGGTGTTGGTGTGACACCACGGGGCGAGCGTGCCAGGGTTGGATCCCCTCCCACTACACTGGCAATCAACCCTCCATCATCTCCTGCCATCTGGCCTTCCATTAGATCACTGCAGTTCTTTTTTATTACAGTCTTTCTTTTCCCACTGAGTCTGAATGCAATTATCATCTTTTTTATGTCCTCTTTCTGATGATATTGTCCAGCACCACGGGACTGTTAATCTGGCTGCCAAAAAAATTTGTCTCGTGTATTAAACCTGTGAAATAAATCATGTGGCTTAGTGTGGCATCTGACAGGATGCAAGCAAAGCGACTTTGAATGCTTTTGGGTTTCTGAAGCGCAAAGAGTTGAAATTAACACAGGTTGCCCACTATATGAATAAAATGAACAACATTCATACAAATATTCAAGGGTAAAAACATAAACTGCACATCTGAAGAGATGTGTCACGGGCCAAAGGGATTTCTGATTAATTATGAGGCTTGTATCAAGCATGTAGCAGAAATAAAAACACATGAGAAGAGTGCAAACAGACTGTCAGACTCAATACATCTCTGCTCTGTTTACATTTATTCATATATGGAAAGACATAAGAGTCATCCTACAGCGTTGCCATCCCAATCCAGCTTCTCCATACTCTAATAAACAATTATGCACATCATTTTGATACTACAGTATATATAGCCTATATATTTTGTGCTATATATTTTTTTCAGTTATAATAATATATTAATTATATATATATATATATATACACATGTAATTCGGATGAATAGAAAGAACAGCATTTATTTGAAATATAATTTTTCTAGTACTGTCACTGTGGGTCAGTTTCATGCATCCTTGCTGAAACTTTTTTAATTAAATGGAAAAAAACGATAAATAAATTTTTCATGTGTATGCACTTTGTCTTAATTCTATTTTTTATATTTTAGTTTGAATGATATATTATTTAAAAAATAAAAAAGTCAACCCTGTTGCTGTCATATTTTCACCATTCCATAAATAAAAATAATCATAAGCACATCATCATTTCAAGATGTTTTACAAATGAAAGTCTCAATATTTATTAATCTATTTATATTTTATTTTTATAATGTTTATTAGTAGGCAATGACCTTAAAATTTCATCCCTGTTACCGTTTTTTAACATAGTAATCAACTGTTCATTGAAATTTGGTATTTGTAGAAATATCAGCAAAATTCAACTCTGTTATTGTCAATCCTGTAAGCTTTTTGAAGGCCCCAATATATTAAAATTTACATGGTGGCTCAATGCATTTTATTATTATCAACACATTTTACAGCATTATAGAATGTTTACAATCTAATAAAATTCAGCTATATATAAGACTGTCGTTCTGACATTTTTTCCATTCATAATTTCCTCACCCAAACAAATAAAATGTGCAAACAGTGAGGTGAATGTTAAGGAGAGCCATACAGGGATTATATAAATGTCAGAGACACTCCATATTTATCATCGGTTCACAATACTAGGTTAGGTGACGTAAAGGGATACTCCAGAGAAATGTCATCACACATTAATTCTCCATATACTGAACATTTTAATTTAGTCTGGAATTGCTTACAGAGTGTGTGAATTTGTTTTAGTGTTTGGCTGAGCAATTTTTTGACCATGCGGTCAAGACGAGCATAAGAAGCTTACAGATCGGTTCACTCACCAAAATGTATTTTCAGTTGAAGACCCTTGAGAGAGCCTCAAATGTCACATTTATGCATTTTTAAAGAAGCTTTTCTTACATGTTGTGTTGTGAATGCAGAAGCTCTTATTTGATCTTTAGGGATGATTCCTAAAATGACGAAACGAGCGCTGGATGACATCAGAGGCTTAGTAACTAATTTCAGTGCTGTAGAGAGATTTTCCAGGGATTTTCCCAAGACCGTGTACGACTTTTAAGCTTTTCACCACTTAAGACTCTAGGATGCTTTCAATTTCTCAAGTGCCAAATGAAGGCATTGAGCTTCAAGAAATTACAGAAGTGGCATCCTTTCACTTTATCTCATATCTTAACTAAATGAGGCTAATAAATAATATTCTTCTTGTACGTGTTAATTGTAATGAACTGGGACTATTGTGACACAGAAAAAAGGCTGTATCTCATTAACAGTTTTGAGCCAAAAGTTCAGTTGCTTATTTTACTTCATAAGTGGCTTTGTATGTTGATTTCAAACACTAAACTGACATCCTCTAAACTAAATCCTCCAAACACTTAAATCCAAACTTAATCACATAACAATTCTCCAAATGAGTCTAATAAATATGAGTTGACCAATATATTTTGCCTTTATTATTCTTCCTGTTATTAATTGAACCGGGGCTAGTTGTCACATGGAGAAGAGCTGTATCTCATTAACTCATTAAGTTCAGTTCATTAAGTTCATGTATAATTAATAATGGATATTAAATTATAGCTGTGTATTACTGCCATATGGACATTATACTCATATCTGGCTGATAACAGAATACTTAAATTATAACCATAAAACAAGCATTTTCTGTAAAGCTGCTTTGAAAAAATTTATTGTGAAAACTTGAACTGAACAGAATTTTCTGTAGACACATTTCTTTAAGTCATAGGTTTGAATATGTGGTTAGTTAACTTCATGTTTACAGTTAAGCAGACAGACACCATGAACGTGTTTGGCCAAAATTACAATAAGAATAATATAATATTTGAATGTTTTGTGAGTTGATCCAAAGTTGCCGTCATCTGAAAAATAAACTCTGAGACATTCAGCCTACTATATTCATTGATTTGTCTGCACTGACATCATTGGATGATGAGACCAAAACATAAACTAAATTAAGCTAAATAGCGACACAAGAACTGCTAGAACTGCTTTATCGCTGAATCGACTTTGTTTCATAATTGACGAATTTTGCAAGACTGACACATATTGAACTGAACTGAATCAACATTGAACTGAATCAAAGTGAATAATGACACTATTATCCTCTGCTTATAGCTGAATTAAACTCATTTCATGATGATGAACCATCCACAGTTACTGAACTGAACTGAACACTGAACTGAATTGAATTATTTTTGGCATCATTATTTTCCTGTTTGTCAATTTAAGGCTGCTTTGAAACAACCAGTATTGTTAAAAGCGCTATATTAAAAAAAGCTGACTTACTTGACTAGAAATATTCCCTTTTAAAGAAAAAAAGAAAGCAACACCTTGAACATCCTTTGCTCAAAACAGCAGCATCACCTGCTTTTCTTATGCAGACTGAGACTGCTCAAGATCTGCACTTCAAAGCCTTTGGCTCCTGTAGTACTTCTGAAAGTGGTACTGAGAAGCTCATTTGCATTTCAACAGCATGGGTTTAGTATTTTAAAAGACCAAAAACCAAGTTTTGTCTACCAGCAAGATCTGCTTTACATCCCAAATAGGCTAAGCCAAAAATAGCATCTGTGCAGTAAATCATAGGCAAGAGTTTAATATTTTCCACGGTTCACACGTCAAGGTCTAGCCATCATCAACTACACCACACCTGCCACCGAAGTTACTCAAACTCCCATCTAATCACACATTCGGTTAGGCAGCAGACGGCCTGCTCGCTGCGGTTTCTTTTCTATTTTTTCTGAAATGAAAAAGCGATATTCGTAATGACAGTTTCTTCTCCGGCCTGCCTTCTTTGTCTTGCGTGCTCTGCTCCTTTTATTATCTTCTGACTGCAATCCTTTTCCCAGGGCCTGAAAACTCATTATTCACACAAATTGACGTGATTACCAGTTCTCAACAATGCACCCCAGTGGAGATTTCTTGGATTTCATTTGTTCTTAAATCAAATGGAGCCTGAGGAATTAATTTTGACCCTTAATTGTGTCAAGGAACAAAACGTCTGGAAAAAAGTAATAAGCTAGTCTGCATTACAGTCATTAGTCTGACTATCTAATCTTTGAAGGATATATTTTGTGGTAGTTCCAGCTGCTGGAGCTTGTGTGAACGACATTCTCACTGAATATTAATTGAACTATAAATACTTTTCACCTCACCCTCTTTTCTCAAAATGTTCTTTATGCTGCAGTACAATGAATGAGATATAATGTTGTTGAATAAATGGGATTTTAGATTAAGAAAATTTATTTTCCAGTAACTGGAAAATAACCTTAAAGAATATTTTAATAACTTCTGGTATAACTGAGAAGTACAGAATAACATTTCTGTTTCAATCTACAATAAATGTGCACTATAAAAGGTAAAAAGGCAGATGTTATCATGTTATCAGATATGAGCTATTTTTATATGATCTAACTATTAAAATTACTTTTGTTGGTTTAATTTAACGTTTTATAATTTCATGCAATTCTGGCAGCATTCTGCAGTGTGACACGCATATAATTCAAAGTGCAAATTCTAAATTTTTCTACAATAATTATATGCATGCATAATTTATAACTTCAAATTAACTGAGAGGCCCATGCAATGATGACATTGATTAATGCATTTTGTTCTGGGTCTTTTAAGTTATTAAAAGAAATACATTAGAAAAATGCAAATTATACAAACATGAGCACACCTAAGATTTGACATGTAGGCTAGCCTATATGACATTTTTTTTGTGGGGCTTGAAGTCAGAAAGGACTAAGTGGCATGCGTTTAAATACTTATAATTAAAATAAATAAAAATAAAAATAGCTTAAGTAGATTAAAAACAAAATCATATCTGAATACGTTTGTCAATTAAATCAAAGCCAGTTGGGCGTAACCAAGGTGCTATAGGGTGTAACCATGCAGGCAGGAAGCCATTGTTGTCATGGGACGAAAGTCGAAAACAGAGGGATCGTTGTGTCTGTGAGTGAAGTTAATTAACTTTAAAAAAAAAAAAATGTATTACATATTTCGACATTTGATATAAAGGCGCGTTTTCTTCTGGTCAAACGGAATACGCTAACCCTGAGAAAACATCTTGATATTGCTCTAGCGTAGGCTACTGCTTTTGGGGAAAATATTTCGTTATAGCCTGTGTATTCGACGTGCAAGACAAATAGTATCTACCTAAAGTTGAAAGTTACACCATTTTAGATTTTTATTAGGTTTTAACGACACCATTCGTTCTTTTTCCACCCGCCTACAATATCGATGTTGAAAAAAGTCATTTAAATGACGAGACATTTATTTTCAGTCAATAACTATAGCCTAAACACAGTGGCATTACAGCAATGACCTATCATCAGTTAGCCTTAATTAACAATCTTATTAATGAACCTTTCTCATAGCATTCAGCGCGACAAAGTCTGTTTACCGAGAGCTCCAAACAACAACCAATCGAGTGATGAGGTGCTCGCGAGAGGGGGGATGAGAGGGGGGAAATTCACGTCCACGCAAAGTTTCTCAGCATTTCATCTCGACACTTTCTGCCCATCTGTACGCATGTAGTCTCGTTGAGAAAATCAGACAGATGCAGATGCTGTTACAGGGAGTTTCAGCAGCATCCTCCTCCTCCTCCGTCAGTTGAGTTCGGGCTCTCCGCCGCACTGTCGGTATCAGCGCAGGGGAAAAAAAGACTGGTAAGATTCCTAAATATCGTGAATATGTCGTGCTGTAGAGGTTTAGAAATACAATAAACTCAGCTGTATGCATGATGTGTGAACATCTGAGCAGATTTGCGACATGAACAGTTTAAAAGCGTCTGGAATTTGAATGATTCCTTGCATTTCTGTGTTGAGTAGCCTAGTTATGCAACTGTTTTTATCATCTGAATCTTGGCATGTAATATATGAAATGTGTTTTTTTTACTTTTAGATAAAATTAAGCCAAGAATTTATCAGAAACGCTATGATCATTGAGGTATTTTAAAGAAACTTCTGATTATGGAGAAAAGTCATTAAAAATGTGTGTCCAACAATCTAGTGAGCATGCAATTTGCTCAAGTAGCTATGTGAGCATAATCTCAATTCAGGAAGCATTATGTGAAATGTTGATATCTGTTGATGGAAATTATAAGTGAAAGGAGGTGAGAGTGTTTTCACCTTTTCCACTAAGTTGGAATTTGAGACTTGATAGAATGATCTAGTTGACAGCTGAACGTAATGAGGAAACAGTCGGAGCAAATAGTAATTCTGGGAACGAATAACTACAACCATACCAGAGATTTCCACAAGTGGGATTTAAAAAATAATATTTGGCTTGTGCTTGTCAGGGTGCATTAAAAATATAATCTCAGAAAATAATGAGTGTTTTTTTGTTTGTTTTTGTTAAGACTGGATTGTTCGGTTATGCAGCTTGAGAGACAAAAGATTATTAATGTTAGGATGAGATGTTATTGCACTTTATATAGATTAAGAATGCTTCCTGCCCTTGTGGAGTGTTTTTTATGGTGTCCCTCTCTCTGCAATTTGATCGACAGGTGTGAAAGGATCTCAAGGTAATGGTTATTACACTGTCCTTTTCTCTTAAAATAGACCATTCCTGGAGATATTCTCATGAGCGTATTACGGTTCAGTGTCAGATGTCACCATAAGATTAGTTTTCGGACGGCACCACCCCTTGCATTATCCGGAGTTCAAGGCTTTGTACTTGACCATTGGGATGTTCTGATTGTTATCTTAGATGTTATTGCATATTAGCAACACTTCACATTGAACTGCGTTTCGTAGATTACATCCTCAAGATGGAAGAATGGTAATGACAGGACATTGTTTTAATCTCTTTTTAAATAAAAATCTGCCCAGAAAGAATTAAGAAACAATAACAGATTTCATAGTTTATGAATAATAACAGTTCATAGCAGTTTTAGTTTATGTAGCTCAACTGGTGGGCTAATATTGGTGGAGAAAAAAATTGGTGGAAACCGATGCCCTAAATGTACTAAATAAAATGCATAAGCATGTAATTGTGTTTAGTTGGGGTGGCAATATAAATAGACATGTCAACTTTAAAAGGGAGAAGAAATGCAGCAAATATATTTTGCTCTTGACGTCGAAGGCTCCAATTTATGTAAATTGGTTGACTTCAGATAAATTAGGTTTGCGTTATAAGAATTATGAACAAAACTTCAAAAGGTAAAAGAAAATACATTGTAGTAGACTATATCACAATGTGGTGTAAGGGTGTGTTCACACTTGGCATGTCTGGTTCGCTTAAAGCGAATCCTGGTGCGATTGCTCTGTTAGTGCGGTTCATTTGAATAAGTGTGAACGCTGCCATCTGAACCCTGGCGTGCAACAAACAAGCGGACTGAGATCGCTGAAAAGATGGGTCTCGATCCGCTTCCAAACAAACTCTGTCTGTGGGTTTTAATGAAATATGAACACAACGCGGACCACAGACATGTAAATTAACCAAAAACAGGACATGAGGTCACGAGATGCAACAGAAATGGACTGAATGCTCAAGCATGTTTTTCTCTTGTCATAGTCGCGATGTTGCTAATCACAGTTGTCAGAACCGCTTTTCATCACAGCAGATCTTCATTTGTGTGTGACGGAGCGATTCTTGCCGCTGTTTTAACTCCTTTACACATTTTATAAGCTCTTCACGAGTTCCCAGCTGGTCAACATACCATCATATATAGGCTACGCACATACAACGAGCGCATTTAGCCCAGAACACAGCATTGTTTTAGATGTTCGGTAAGTTCAGTTGTGAAATATACTTGATAAAGGCTGACCAATCAGGTTGTGAACATATACCTATGCCTTTAGGTTTGGTATCTTTAGGCAGGTGTTAAAATGCCAATGTGAATGCCAAGCAGACCATGATTACATTTTATTTATTTTTTTTAAATGCGGAACAAACGAACCAAGTGAACCGAACTGTGAACACACCCTAAGAAGTGATTTTGGGTTGGTTTGTTCATACTTGATGTTCAATGTAAAATCTGCATCCTGCAGCAAATCAAGTTGAGAACCGGTGCAATGTACAGGGTGTATTTCTATAGATTGTAGACCATTGATTATTCATGTAGGCCTTCATATTTTTCTGCAGAGGACCAAGAGGTTCAAGGTTAATAAAATAAAATAAAAAAGTCTTTACATGTGCTGTGTTGAGGGATTTCTTAATGGACAGAGATCATACATATGTCTGTCGGATGTGAAACCACATTAGTAGGGGAAGCTTTCCCATCCTAAAAAGGTGCTGATGAATACATCAAAGGTCAGTGGAGGGACGTAATAGATTTTGATGGATTGTCAAACTTCATCAGTCGAATTAAGATGAAATGTCTAAAAAGGCTATATTCTTATACGACACTTGCTATGCTTTAGCCGTCCCCCGGTGCATTTTCAACACCCGTTTCCCAAGAACCAAGGTGACCCCAGGAGATTCACCCTGCAGCAGTTACTGGATGGGGTGAAGTTTAAGATGATGGGTGGCCTGAGTTTTTACAGCCTCAAGGCCCCAAATCTGACATTTTAAAGAAAAGCTTGTATTTACGCTTGGCTTTGGTGAAAGATACACGGCTAAGATGCATCTTAAAATGCAAAGGTTCAGTCAAAAATCAACGTCATGTTGATTAAAACCTTTATCTGTGAATGAATATGGGTGCGGCTCTTTTTCGTAATAGAATGTTTATGCATACACTGTTCAAAATGTTGGGGTCAGTATTTTTTTCATGTTTTTGAAAGAAGTCTTTATTTGATAAAACATACAGTAAATACAGTAAAATTGCAAAATATAAATTCACAATATCAAATATCATTTCACAATTTAAAAGAACTGTTTCCTATTTGAATATATTTTCAAATGTTATTTATTCCTTATTCCCTTTAATTACCCCAGTCTTCAGTGTCACATGATCCTTCAGAAATCATTCTAATATGATGATTTTCTGTTCAAGAAACATTTATTATTATTATCAATGTTGAAAACAGTTGTGCTGCTTAATATTTTTGTGGAAACAGTGATGCGTCTTTTTTCAGGATTTCTTGATTAATATAGTCTAAAGTTCAAAAGAACGCCATTTATTTAAAAAAAAAACTTTTCTTCAATTTAATGTATTCTTCCTTGCTGAATAAGAGTATTAACTTCTATTAAAAAACTCTTGCCAATCCAGAACTTTGAATGGTAGTGTGTGTGTGTGTATGTACATAATATGCATATATACACAGATTTTAGGGATCTGTTGAAAGAGAATAGTGACCAGGTTTAAGGGTGAGTAAATGACAGCATTTAAATTTTTGGGTGAACTGAAACGGCTCCTTTTAGGGTATTTTAATACCTTTTTTTTAATACCTTTTTTACTATTCATGTCCTCCCAAATAATAGACTACGCTAGAGCAGCTGTTCTACAACCCTGATTTTCCGATAAATTGACTTGTCTCTGTGTAGTTGGCCTGCCCAGATTGATTTAAACCACAGCGCCTTGGGCCACTTTGTGGTATTTCAGCAGTGTTATTACCTTCAGTGTATGTCCTGTAGTGAATTGCCCTTCAACCATCCTATAGGGAGACAAATATTTATGGAAACTCATGTGTTCCTCAGAACTGATGTTAATTCACTACAGCAGAGAGCCAGAGTTTTCCTCTTCAATCAGAGATGCGGCTTCTGTGGCCATGAACTCGCATCAATAACACTGTTGTTCAGCTACCATGTGCCGCATGTCATTGTCCTTTTGCTGGAGGCCGAGAGAGCTCATGTCAAAGAAAGAGAGAGATAATGTCCTGCTATCCAAGTTTGTTGAAATGTGTAATTGCCATCTGTGTAAAGAACATAGCGGAAATGTGTTTGTATGGTCAGAATAGCTCAGGGATACATTTCTCAATCAAGATGTGATTCCATCCTTGACAGTTGACATTTTTTTCAGTGTTCATTTTTTATCATCAAAAAAGATGTCTAGATGTCTCTAGATATAACTAAGGTCTCTCTCTCATTGAGTGCAATTTTGTTTTCTTCATTTATATTATTATCCGTCAGGTAAACATTGAAAACAAATGGTCAGATGATTTAGAAAAGCACTAGCACAATGTAGCTGTCTTCAAACAAAAAGATCAATGTTTGTACATGCTATTTGAGCAAATAAACCTAAATGGTTTACTTAAAGTTGTCACCCGTGTCATTCCAAACACCACTGACGAAAAAAAACAATACAGGTTTAGAACAACATAAGGGTGAGTAAATAATGACAACTTCTCTTCAAAGATTAAATAGGAGAAAGTATTTTATCTGAGAAAAAAAATTACACACTTCAGAACGACAATTATTTTAAGGAATGGTTTGATTAGGTTTGATCACTCCCGTTATAATTTGTTGATTCGACAGTTCCATCAATAGTCTGTTTAATCAGAGGTTGTGATAAGCCTGGCATAACTCAAGGTCATTATGAAGCTGTCAATTTCCCTAGTGACTCACAGATGCTAATATGAGTCAAATATCTTTCTAATACCGAGAGCGCAATAAAGTACCAATAAAAAGGTTGCCGGAAAAAACATTAATGTTCCACTGAGTTGGTCATGGTATAGTAAAGGTAATTGTTGTCTGACTTTGATAGTGGTAGTTGTTATTTTATGGTCCTTCACGGACGACTGCTGCACAAGTATAAACAAAACACAATGTAAAGTCCAGGCCAGGTCCTCTCTCATCCTTCACTGTCACCACTCCTCCTTTTAACCTCCCGGAGCTCGTCCGTGTGACTCGAGACAGGTTCCCATGGATCTCGGCCCTGTCCTGCTTGTTACAGTCACGTCACAAAATATTGAAAATAGTTTAAACCATGAAGGTGAGCCAGCGGATATTACACAAGCATTGTGCAAATTTTGCGCTAGAGTTATACAGGTGAAGAAGTCTCAAACCCTAGTCCATTTGGTGAAAGTAAAAACTGGCCGATGAGAGCTGAATCTACGTGAACATGTTCTGATAATAGTATATAATGGTCTTTATTTATTTTATTCATATTTATCTTGGTGCCCATTCGTAGTGAAAAAATTAGAAGAGAAGTATTAAGTATTAAGGGGGGGGGGGGGGAGAATGACAAGAGAATGACAAGAAACTTGCAGCTACAGTGAAAATGACAGGATCCAAATAATAAGGAAAGCTATAATAAACTACTAGAGCAGGGCTGTCCAATCCTGTTTCTGGAGATCTGCCGGCCTGCAGAGTTCAGTTCCAACCCTGATCCAACAAGCCTGTCTGTAATTATCAAGTGTCTTAATTAGCTGGTTCAATTGTGTTTGATCAGGGTTGGAGCTGATCTTTGCAGGAAGGTATATCTCCTGGAACAGGATTGGGCACCTCTGTACTAGAGAATCTGTCAAACCTCTTCAAGGTTAATGGAAGCAGAAAGCAGTTTGGCAAAATTCACTCTTTTGTTTTCTGATTGAATCTATCTGACCTTGTAGACAGTCAGCAGCTCACAAATAGTGATAAATGTCCTCTTGTGTTTTGGCTTCCTGTGAGAAGAGTTTTACATAAGCTTTAGTTAAAGGGACAGTTCACAAAAATAAACATTTTGTCATCATGTTCTAGTATTGTTGCATGTTGTTTGGGTTTTTTTCTTTAAACACAAAAGGAGATTTTGTTCCCTTTCAGTGAAAGCGGATGGGCAGGGGCTATCAAGGCAATATATACGTATATTATAAAAAAAAATATATCAATATAATAGTACTTCAAATGACTTTTATGTGATAATTCAGGTCTTCTTGTTTAGCAGTGTGAGTCACCATTTACTTCCATTGTATGGACCAGCTTGGATGAATGCTATAATTTATTATTTTTAAAAAAAATATAATTCTGCTATATTGGTGGTGGTTGAGGAGAGATTCCCTGATATGATTGTAAAGTGCTTTGGGTGTACATGCCTCATTCATTCTATTCTATTTAAGTCATACCGGTTTGGAAATGACATGAAGGGGAATAAATAATGACATAATCTTCATATTTGGGTGAATTAAAGTGAACTTTTTTATTTTTATTATGTACCTCAGTTTGGTTTAGATGCCTGCTAAAAATACCTGTTTGCCTTCATTTTTGTCTTTTTGGTGGATTCATTTCTTTTCTTTTTTAAAAAATCTAAAACGACAATGAGCATTTGATTTGCACAAGTAGCGAATCTCTGTGAGCGGTTATGAAAGCATGTCGCTCAGACTTGTCTGTGTGATATGAAAATTAGATGATTAATTTAGTTCTGCCTTATATAATTTCACACACTCCCTTAAATTCTTGAGTCATTCTCTCCACACACACAAACCTCTGATGCTGCTGCATATATGCCAATATATTTCAGAGAGACAGAATGTCAGCGCTGTGGTAATGCGATATTTTGTATCCTGTGACGGACACATCTATCAAAGACATCACATATCAGATATATCATATTCTCATATCTGACCTCTATCTTAGAATGTAGTGCTTTTAAAAATGCTGGGCTGTTTCAACCCATGTTTAGAGAGATCTGACATATAGGGAACATAATAGACTATTTAGACTGACAACCTAACCACTTAGAAATGCCCTGTCAACCTTGCAGATTACCTATAGTCACCTATATCACCTAGTAATCACCTGGCAAGCACCCAAAATGTCTAGAAGCCACATAGCAACACCCTAGCAACCATTTTGAACACTTTGTGTGCAAGTCTTCTTTACAAGTATGACCTTAAGTATTGATTTTCGATTCCCAACCCTACTTGACACCACCCAAATTGTCTACCTGGCACAAAGCCACACCCTAGAAACCACTCAGAACACTCTATTAATCTGGCATCCTCCCAAAATGTCTGCAATGGCCTACCAACCACTTTAGCTGCTTCATGACAATGTCCTAGCAACCACTTATAATGTCTAGCAGCCACATAGCTACACCCTAGCAACCACTCATAACACTCTGCATAACAGTGCCCTGGAAACCACCCAAAACATCTAGCAGCCACGTAGAAACCCCCTAGAAACCACTCAGTCCATGGCCTAGCAACTACTCAGAACACTTCAGTTACTGCATTGAGATCCCCCTAGTCTTGTGTTGCCAAAAGCAACACACTTTTTAAGCATTGGTATGTCATTTGTGAAATGCAAATTGTAGAGTACTTATTAAAAAAATTAAGTGTGATAAATGATGCTCTTTAGAGCTGTGAAGGATTGAAATGGTGGAGTAGATAATCTCAGTAAGGCATTCCCTGAATCAGCTTCCCTCTCCATGTGAGATGAATGATGTAATAAGCTGGTGTGAAACTCCTGACAGTTGGTTTGGAGGAGCGAGAGGATATTAGCAGTGGCTTAATTACAACACTTACTCAATCCAAGTTTAAGTCAGAGTGGCCGGCTCGAGGAATAAATTAGCTAAAGTGACTGCGAAAGTAAAATATTTGATGCGATTGATACCAATCTGTATGCATTACAGAAGTCAAGTGAAGTCACTTTAGATACAGTGCTTATTCAAGTATGTGGAGTAATAGAACGAAGAAAGGAAACAAGAGTTTAACAAATCCGTAAACAATTTCATCTAAAAATTGTTTTTGAGGAAGCATCCTTAATACATACTATGCAAACATTTTTAAGTCCTCATGAAATCAAAATAGACACTATTTACTTTCTTAGTGCACATTAACTAGTGATGTGGTGAAAAATTAACATGTACAAGTTAATACACAGAAAAAAAATTGTTTGTCATGGTAAACTTTAATCAAAATCTAAAAAAGTTGCTTCCGCTCTGGAATGGCATTCCCTCTCTGATGTTCCTCCAGAGAGAGAGTTGCGTCTCCGTTCACTCCAATGGACCGTTTTTTTTTTTTTACAGCAATGGCGGTTCATGGAGCCTCTCAATAGTTCCCAGAAGTAGCAGCAAATACATGCTGTACCGTAGAATTGCAGCTTGTAATGCATCTGTGTATCTTACATGTTCTCCTATTTCTGGTTATGCGCAAATAGCTAGGACAATGCAATAGAAAGACGTATTTTCTAATGTCTCTGTATTATTTGACAGTGTCCAGTCTTTCTGTCTCATGTTCAATTCAGACTGCTAACTAAAGCATAATTTCTTTTGCTATGGCACAGTAGATTCAGTATTATAGCGTGGCCACAAAAATATTTGGTTCTAGTATTTCATTGAATAAGGTTCTCAATGTCCATCCCTTCAGATTGACTGAGGTTGACAAGGTAAACCGGTCAAATACTGTGTAAAAATGTGCTAATACATTGGCACATTTTCAATCAGTAGTTTGTGATATGATTATTTTTATCACTTCATTACATAAAAGCCATTTGAGGCCAAAGAAAAGAGAACTTGGAGATAAAAGGGATAAAGAGAGAATACTCATGAGAGAGACCTCCATCTGTCAGCTTAACAGAGAGGATGACCTGTCAACATCCCGAGGTAGTTTTTGCAAAGAGTATTAGTTGAGTTTATGCCATTATTAGAGCAAGAAGAATCAGATGTTTTGGTGGACATATGCATAAAATAATTTCTGAAACGATAAGGTGAAAATACTTTAGAGAGATTTGCAGTGTTTTCTCCTTAAGATATGTCTGCTCAAATTTAAAGTCCACAAACATATGTTGGATTAAGGGGCTTAACCTCTCCCAGAGATTCACTTGTTGAGTTAAATCCTTTCCCATTAAATCCCTCTCAACATATTACCCATTTTAATGCCAGCTAACGGTCTTTACATGCTCCTTTTTCTCTAGGTCAACCAACTGGCCATCTGCGAATAAATGCAAGGACCTCAACAATGAGTCGACTTTCTTATGGTGTTTGAAGAGTGGACGCTTCTGTGAACGCCTAGCTGCTTCTCATCCAACTTTGGGACTTATGGAGGCCTCTCCAACCTCAGACAACATCAGCAACACCTCAGCTGTGTTGGGCCTGAGAACATGGGTGGATTCCAACGTGTGCCCTCCTTCTGTGAGTGGCACAACCCTTCTGATCGTGGCCTACAGCACTGTTATAGCGGTGGGTTTGGTGGGCAACACTTGTCTGGTCTTCATCATATCCAGACAAAAAGAGATGAGAAATGTCACCAACATCCTCATCGCCAACCTCTCCTGCTCCGACATCCTCATGTGCGTGGTGTGCCTCCCCGTGACGGTCATCTACACGCTCATGGACCGCTGGATCTTGGGTGAGACGCTGTGCAAGGTCACGCCGTTTGTGCAGTGCATGTCCGTCACGGTCTCCATCTTCTCATTGGTCCTCATCGCGTTGGAGCGGCATCAACTCATAATCCACCCCACCGGCTGGACGCCCGCCGCAGGCCATTCATACCTGGCCGTGGCCGTCACCTGGATGGTGGCCTGCTTCATTTCCCTACCCTTCCTATCCTTTAATATCCTCACTAACGTCCCATTCCAGAACCTCAGCCTGCCGTTCAACCCATTCAGCGACCACGTCATTTGCATGGAGCTCTGGCCGTCCGAACGCAACCGTTTGGCTTACACCACCTCGCTTCTGCTTTTCCAGTACTGCCTGCCCCTGCTTCTCATTTTAGTTTGTTACTTGCGCATATTCCTGCGTCTGCGCAGACGGAAGGAGATGGTGGAGCAGGCCACCGAGGCCCGGCAGAGAAAAGCACGGGGCGCTCAACGCATCAATGCCATGTTGGTCTTAATTGTAGTAGCTTTTGCTCTCTGCTGGCTCCCGCTCAATGTTTTCAACACCATCTTTGACTGGTACCACCAGGTGCTTCCTTCTTGCCAGCATGACGTCATCTTCTCCGCCTGCCACCTGATGGCCATGGCATCTACCTGTGTGAACCCGGTGGTGTACGGCTTCCTCAACACCAACTTCCAGAAGGAGCTGAAGGCGACGCTCCAGCGCTGCCATTGCGGCTGGGGCGTTCCGGAGACCTACGAGAGCTTCCCGCTTTCGACAGTGGCCACTGATGTCACCAAGGTTTCGTCCATGCAGCAGGGCTCTCTGGGTAGATCGGAACAGTGCGCTCATTGCTAAAGAGACTGCAGGAACGGAGAAGAGAACAAGGGGAGGGGTTGAGAATGAGCTGGCACTGTTTCCATGGAGACGTGGAATTGCTATGTGGGTTTCTGCATCAGTTCACACCCAAGAGATCTAAAAACAACCTCTACCAACTGTTGCCGTGTTTTCCGGGGTCCAGGTCTGCATGTTCCTACGAGGAATGCAGCGTGTTTTGTTAAAGACAGCTAGGGTAGTTAGGGCGTCATTCCTTTCCCCAAGTACGACTTGTACGGGATAAATGTTCCATCAAGAATGTGATTTATTCCTCTGATGACGCTTTCAAGCTGTTGTGTTATGAGAGGAAGGACTGATTTATGAGTGGATTGTTTTAGTGCTCATTGCGCCACGCGCCAGACGTTTCACATCAAACAGGAAGTTGTTGTTAAAATGAAATTACTTTTCATGTTCGATTCTTTTATTTCTTTGTTTAAATCACTGTAGCAGTGAGTTGGTGCCCTCACCAAAGTATTTATTCTGTTCATTTCAGGTTTTGTTGCTGTTGTTGTTTAATGAATTGGAACTATTACTATTTATTGTGTTGCTTTGGTGAGATCGCTTACGCTGCATTTGAACTTTGAATTGTGCCTCTGTAATGTTGGGAAACATATTAAACGTTTGAGCATCGGTGTTAACAACACACCCTTCTTCTCCTACAATAGATACATGACTGTGCCAATGCCAGTTTGGTATTACACATTTTCTTGATGATCGAAGTCAAAGCAAAGTTAAGTTTCTAGAAAAGTGTTTGGTGTTGACGTTCTTGTTGACTTATGAGTACTAGTTCTGAAAGCGCAAATAAATTAAGAAACATGACATCCATGTCCTTCTCTTCTGTGTCTTGTTGTTTCTCTTGTTAATCTTCGCTCTCTTGTGTGGCGGCATCCCTGGTAATTGCATTGAACGCTTATTCTCCTGCTCATTACTGAAGATTAAATAATTTGCATATACAGCAGGAGTGTCTGTATTACCGATGCATGAACCACTAAGTGCATGTTTACAGAAAGAAATATTTTATGCAGGTAACATTCCACCTGAGGCATCTTCCTTTTGATGCCCGTCAAGGTAGTCGAGTCGAGTTTGCCTCTTTAGAAACAGATTGCGATCTGAGAGGCAATTTTCATGGCTTGTATAACGGCAATAACATAACAGCACTTTCATCATAGATACAAGACTAAATGTTTTATAGCATTCCTGTGGTGATGGAAAAATATGGGGAATATTAGAATGATTAGATTTTCATTTTACAGATGCTGTAGTGACATTGCATTCAAGGTATGGCTTATAATATATATATATATATATATATATATATATATATATGTCAATTTATTTTATATACAGTCGTGCTCAGAATTAATGGTACCCCTGGTAAATATGATGAAAAATGGCTGTAAAAAATAATTCTGCATCGTTTATCCTTTTGATATTTCATTCAAAAAATTGGCAAAAATCGAACCTTTCATTGAAGTAAAATAATTGACAGTAGAGGGGAAATCACATTATGAAATAAATGTTTTTCTCCAAAACAAGTTGGCCACAATTATTGGTACCCCTAGAATTGTTTACGAGTAAAATATCTCTTAAGTATATTCCCATTCATATTTACCTTTTTTTTGCACACCAGGGTGACTAGGAACATGAAATTGTCCAGCCATGACTTCTTGTTTTACAAGAGTTTAAATATGGGGAAACACAAAGGCCAAATTCCCTTAATCATCCATTACAATGAGTAAAACCAAAGAATATAGTTCTGATGTGCATCAAAAGATTGTTGAGCATCACAAAATAGAAAGTGGCTGTAAGAAAATAGCTAAAGCATTGAAAATCCCCATTTTGACCATCAGGGCAATAATTAAGCACTTCCAATCAACTAAAGATGTTACAAATCTGCCAGGAAGTGGACGTGTGTCTATATTGTCTTAATGCATGGTGAGGATGAAAGTTTGAGTGGCCAAAGACTCTCCAAAGATCACAGATGGAGAATTGCAGAGATTAGTTGAGTCTTGGGTTCAGAAAGCCTATTAAAAAAAAATTGAACAATCCCTACATCACCACATGTTGTTTGGGAGGTTTTCAAGAAAAATCCTCCTTGCTCATCCAAAAACAAACCCCAGCAAATTCAGTTGTCAGACATGACTGGACCTTCAAACAGCACAGGGTTCTGTGGTCAGATGAAACTAAAAAATAGCTTTTTGGCAGCAAACATGCAAGATGGGTTTGGTGCACACAAGGATAAAAAGTACCCCATGTGTACAATTTAATAAACCATCTTTAATGTTGTGGTCATATTTTTCTGCTGGAGGTCCTGGACTTCTTGTTCAGATACATGCATGGCATCGTGGATTCTATCAAATACCAACAGATAAAAAATCTAAACATGACAGCCTCTGCTAGAAATCGTATAATGGGCCGTGGTTGGATCTTCCATCAGGACAACGATCCAAAACAAACATCAAAATCAACACAAAAATGTGTTAAGTAGCACAAAATGAAGCTTCTGCCATGACCGTCCCAGACCTGATCAGTGGAGTGAACTGAAGAGAAGAAGCACCAACATGGATCTGGGAATCTGAAGGATCTGGAGAGATTCTGTAAGAATGGTCTCTGATCTCTTGTCAGGTGTTCTCCGAACTCATCAGGCATCATAGGATAAAACTCAGTGCTGTTATCTTGGCAAAAGGAGATTGCAAAAAGTATTTAATAAAAGGGTACCAATAATTGTGGCCAACGTGTTTTGGAGATAAACATTTATTTCATAATGTGATTTCCCCCCCACTTTCTATTCTTTTACTTCAATGAAACTTTAGATTTTTGCCAATATTTTGAATGAAAGATCAAAAGGATAAATGATGCAGATTTATTTTTTCCAGCCATTTTTTATCATATTTACCAGGGGTACCATTAATTCTGAGCACGACTGTACTTTTTTTATTTACATTTTTTTTTCCTTTTGATTGTTTGGGGGTGAAATAAAACCTTGACATGTTTTAGAAAGGTTTCATGTGATTTAACACAAAATATTTTTTTAAACCTAATCATTAACTGTAAAACAGTTAAATGTCTTAGAAGTTCATTGGTCAAAAGGACATCTTGCATTTTGATAGAGAATTAAATTTATGCCAGATCATGCCGCTCTTCAATGTGCTGTCTGTGACATGACATCCCAGGTGATAAAATCACAGCCATTCTTGCGTGAACGGTGTCCAGGTCAAGGAATCCTGTTTAGAGGTGTTACTAATCTCAGGCCACTTGATCTGCTGTCTCACGTGCCCCATTTCTTTTTCACTGCTGCCGCGGTTTCCTATTAGAGGAGATGAAACGTGTTGCACACAGATAAACGCTTTTTGGCTAATCTTGTTTTCTCATTCTTGATAAGATGCACTTATTTTAAATTGCCATTGATTTCCAGCAGGTCACTAATAATATCTGAAAGTGAAGTGTTTGAAGACAATCCATTGGTTTGTGTAGGATGTGTAGGCCGAAGCCTCTGGGGACGCACCAGCAAAATAGAGCTTATAGAAAATGTATAATCATCATTTGTCCAGAGGGATTGTCACTTGCATCTCCTATCTGTTTTATAATTCTCACCACAGTTTATTAACTTGCCGTGGGTTATCTGCAATTCTCTAATCGAAAATGAGCCCCACTTTTGTTTATTTATTCATACGTCATATAAGTTAGCCCAGCAGCTTTGATGTGTACTGCTTGATATGACAGAATCTTCCCTATAGTCTTTCTGCAATCAGATTTACTTGCTAATGCAGCACATTTTGATAGTCTTTGAGGGCAATTCCCCAGCTATATAGCACATTTTCATGTTTATTGGATAAATGATTAAGCTAGAAATACAAATTTTAACGTGGAAATCCTATTTACTTTTTTAAAAATCATATTTTCACAGTTAAGTTAACGTAGTGGTTAATTTATCCATTTAGTATTGTATTAAACTAAGCCAGTTCCTCAATTACATCATATTTCAGGAAGTGACATACTTTTGGTGGGAAAACAAAGGCTTGAGCATAGCAATGGATTTCATGAATTCTGTGATGTTTTGTGGTATTTATTAGTTGTTATTTTTCACATTTTATCCTGTTGGATATTACAAAAATGTATGCTATAAAAAAAGATAATACAAACCCTTATGAGCATCGGCTAACTGGATAAAGGGCTATTTACATCAAGAACTATATTAATTACTATATTAGTGTCCACACCAACGCATGAAATCGTTCTGTTTATTATAATCGTGCTGCAGTTTGTCTTCTGCCACTTTAAATGCTCGAGCTCTTTAAAGCAGGATGGATTCTGATTGGCTGTCAGTTTTCATCGTTATCAGCTGGAAAAAAATCGGTCTAAAATTCGTTCTGTTTTATAGAAATACTTCCTTAAAATACAACAGGAATGAATGTTTATGCTTTGAAAGTTACAGATTACAAAAGGTAGGCTACTGCAGAAAAAAAAGGACCCACTTATGTTATGAGTCATTGTTATAACACACTTTTTGCTCTGGTTCTGTTTATAGCTACATTTCCACATATACTATAATTTTGTAGTAGATAAAGTAACATAGCCTATATGTGTATGATTCTAGTTTTTTTTTTGTAGTCTTAAAGAGTAACATGCAGGTTGGACACCCCTATATAGCATAGTGTAGGTTGATGATAAAACAACTAGATTTTCTGAACTGGAGTAATATATATTTAGCCATTAACGATATTTTGAGATAAATTGTGATAAAAAATAACTTCCGCTTCTATAAAGCACTAACCGGAAGTGACGATGGGCAAGGGTGTCTGGTCAAGTTCAAGCTCAGGCTACAATGGATGCGAATGAAGAAACCGAGTTCTCCGATGTGGACGAACATGCCTATGATGGCCCATAGGCCTATAATTATGAGGAAACAGCATCAGTAATCAGCCTCACGTGGTCCTTACTCCGAAATCCCATCCGAGACTCCAACAAATCTCCAGGTCTATAATTCTCTGGAGTGAAATGTGCGCCACAAACGACCGAGTGTGTGGTGACAGACGCGGCAGTGAAGTCTGCTCTCTTCACCTGCACAAAACGCACCCAAGAACGAAAAGCCTTGTTTTTCCTAGAAGGAAAATGATGGACACAATGTCCTGACAGGCAGGAATTAATGCAACCAGCACAAACACAATAATTTACCATTATGGCTTCTCTAAAACTCGATCTAAAACTTTCTGTCTCTCACTACTGCTCTAACTACATCTACACCCAACAATTAGAGAGCTGACTGCGAGCTCTTTTATTTGCCTCGCCTTACGTCATATGACACGTTGCTATAGCGGGAAAGGCCCAGAGCCTAGCACATTTTCATCAAAATCTTTACATCAAATGAGATTTCATTAGTAATTTCTACATATGAGTTTTTAAAAGACCTCTGCAGACAATATAAAGTATTAATTCAGTTATAAATTCAACCTGCATGTTGCTCTTTAAGATGTAAATCCAAAGTCACATATGTATTTCCCAAAAATTGCCCTTTATCTTTTTCTTTTTTACATAGCGGCTGGATATTTTTGGCCTATGTGTCTCTTTTTATGTTCCTTTGCTCGTCGTTACTTTTCATTATGGCTCAAAGTACATTTCTTTTCTGGATCTGGATCATCAAGGTAGACCACTAAAAATATCAGAAAATAAAATGTGTTCCACTTCGATGCTGTGACATGAATTTCGACTGTAATTAGCCTATGCTATGCATCTTCAGCCATCCAAATCTTTAATATCTGGCTCCATAAAAATACCTTAAATTAAGGCATTTACTTACAACTTTATGTGCGAAATAGGCCGATTACATCGTAGGTAGCGTAACTTATGTTTATGGTCCGTAAGTGACAGATACATTGTGGGGTTTTAAATTTTCTGCCATGAACGTAGTTACGTTCCACTTTCTGACTATTTTGACAGCTGTAATAAAGCCTGATGTCTGCCGTAATAATACTTGGCAGAGATGTTTAAAAATGCGACAAACAATCCCCGATGACTGTTTTATATGCTCCAATTCTGCGGCTGTGAGCGGGGGTGTATTTTTAAACCCAAATGAAGTCATCTTGGGTGAGCCGATTGCTCTCCCCCTGCTGTCTTTTCTCCCAGCCAGTCGTTTACCATCTGCAAACTTTTACATTATTCATAGTTTTTTTCCTTCCAGAAATAAAGAAATAAGAGATCAGAAGCAAACCAGAATATTATGGGGTGCTCAGACTGGTCTTCGCCATTCCTTCAAAAGCAGTGGTGGGCCGTCAGGGCCAGCAAGGCCTTCTCTGCTGGCCTAAACACTATCAGAATCACTGACTTGCACTGTAATATATTTTTTCCATGTAGGAGTATAAAATGATTCCCAATAGTTCATTCTCTTAATTTCATAGCTTTTCTCTTGGTTGCGCTGGTTCTAGTAGTGTATGTTTATGTTAGAGCTTTTATCCAATCATATTTCAGCCGTCATGTGTTCCCAGGGTAAAATAAATCTGCCTTGAGGCCTTCAGAATCGATAGTGCGGGCGCCTGTAGTTTACAATGAATGGCAATGAAGCTGTTGCTTTAACCAATCAGATAATCAGTCAGATTTAATCAGCCAATCAGATTTCGATTTGACTGCACCGGGGCCAGAGCCGTTGAAAAATTATTTAACTGCTCTGACCGTGGCCATCTAGCAGGCGTACAATAACGTCGACATTTACGCATCATTTGAAACGAATTTGATTGGATGTTCAGAACGCACATTATTACTGGTAGTCAGAGCTAGTTAACCGCATCTGTAGCGAACTGCGTAAACTAAAATATATTCCTGTAGATAGTTTTTCAACCCACCAATTAATGTTTCTTTCCCTCCTCGACCTTCTGTACTGTTCTGCGTTCCTTAAAGGGATAGTTCACCCTGAAATGAAAATCCCCCCCCCCCCCCCATCGTCTACTTACCCTCATACGGAAGCCCTATATTGTTATTATTCTTTCTTGTTTTCTTGTGATCACAACATAACAAAAGTGGTTTTCTCAATATCACGACTTAATTTTCTCGTGAACAATTTCACTCTAAGTTTACAAATAAAATGTAGCTTACATTGATTGAACAGTGATTAATTAGCCCATATCAGCCTAGTTTATTTATTGTAGACTTTATTATTAAGTGAATCAAACTTTTTGCTGGGGTTTATTAGGCTATCTGTCCACAGAGGCGCTGCTGAGGTTTGCGTTCGTTAGCCTACTAGAGCAGTGTTTTTAGAATTAAACAATCATTGTAAAAATAACAACTTTTGTTATGTAGAGATCACGAGTAAACAAGACAAAAAAATTAATAATCTATGGCATTTTAGGGTTTCCACCCTCAAGATATTCCAACCCTGTATGAGTTTCTTTCTTCTGTTGAACACAAAAGAAGATATTTTAAAGAATGTTGGTAATCAGACAGTTTACGGTAGAATTGACTTCCATTGTAAAAAAAATAAGGTCAACTTTCTGGTTACCAACATTCTTTAAAATATCTTATTTTTTGTTCAACAGAAGAAAGAAACTCATACAGGTTTGGAACAACTTGAGGGTGAATATATGATGACAACATTTGTTTATTGTTTTGTTTTGTTTTTTTCTTGGAAGAAGTTTATGTTAACAAAGATTAATAAATACTGTAACAAATGTATTGCTCATTGTTAGTTAATATAACTAACAGAATCTTATTTTAAAGTGTTTCCAATAAAATATATATATATATATATATATATATATATATATATTTTAATACATAAAGGCCTTTTGCATTAACATTAGAAACATTGAAAACAATTACAATCACTAATAATATAATAATGATAATAATAATAAACATCTAATAAGTGCATTAGCTCATTTGAATTCGGTCTGAAAATACATCTATTTAATACATCACAAATCCAATGCAAAAAACAAACAAAAAAATGTAATAGCTCTCAAAAAATATCTTTATGCAGAATATTATTATTATTTTTATTTCTTTAATTTTTGGAGTGAAATGATCCAGATGTTTCTTTCCATGTTATACCTCTGAATAATGCAACCAATCTTAATGGTCCTAAACATTGGTTTAATTTTCTTTAAGCAAAATACATGCATAATATAAAACAAATATATAATCTCTTTTGATTCTGGGGTCAAATATGACCTCTGATCCTTGACTGGTCTTGCCCGGAAATGCCAATTTATCTTTTTTTTCCCAGGTTGTACAACCTTTATCAAAAACGGTTACAGTAATGCATCAAAGTCAAAGTTTCTGGGTTTATTATGTTTATTAGTAGTAGCCTTTAAAGAGCAAGTGTGTATTGCCTTCAATTAGAATCAATAAACTCATTCTCATTCCATGATTCTGCTGGTACAATTGCAGCATAAATAACAATGTCTTTCTTCACCAGACATCAGTGCAGTGCAGTTTCCAGCTTTGTTTTGGCGCCATCTGAAGGTGCAATTCGCCATTACAAGCACTTCAACATCCCAGCAAGAGTTTCTCACAGATGAAAGAATTTCAGACATCATTGCATTATAATAACACACAGCAAACGTGTTTGTGCTATATTAGAGCCATGTGAAGCTGAAAAATGATGTCTTTAAACATCCGTAAATATGTATTTTTATTCTGCGAATCCTATACTACAGTTCATTTGTTGATTTCCTCAAGTGCATCCTCTTCATTCATTGCTACTGTCTTCGTTGTCGTCGTCAACAGCGCCGTCTGCTCGTGCCTCGGGCTCAGGGTAATTCAGGATGTGTCTGTTGGCCTGGATGAGGTACTGCTGCTGTTTGAAATACACTTTCAGCACTCCTTTAATCACCACGAAGGCAATGCCACCCTGGAAGAGGAAAACTGGGTTAGGCTTTGCACTTGTTAATGTAATTCCAGGTTTTATGGTAGGCGCTCAGGGCTGTGGACTCTCACCAGGATGGTGCGCTGCAGGTTTGACGTGACTCTGCGGAACAGGAGACGACCCACCAGGCTGGCGATGGAGGGGAAGATGAGGGCTCCACACAGGGTCCGAGACACAGAGAGGTGGTCTCCTCCGTATCCGCCTTCTGCTGGGGCGCGGGGGAGAGCACGACCCATCCCTGTGCAAACAAATGATATTTTGTGCTTCAAAAATGGTTTATTATTATAATAAGCTTACGGTATGAGTATGACAGTAAATTATTAATTCTAAGATGCTTTAGTTTAAAGGAACAGTTCACCCAAAAATGAGCTATCCAACAAATATTTATATGTACATATTAAAATGGGTTTTGAAATATAAATAAAAAATATTTTGAATAAGCTTTTATTTAAAAAAAAAACATTTATATTTAGCTTTTTTAATTTCATTTTAGTACTTCACTGACTTAACTAAAAATATAAAATAAAAGTGAATTAGTTGAAGTAATAAAATGACAAAAACTGAAATAAAATAAAGCTTTTAGATTAAATTTAGCTAAATATAGTTACTTTTTTAAAATAACAATGACAAAAGCAATTAAAAAGTGACAAACTTAAACTAAAATGAAAACTGATAATAGAAAATTAAAAGCTTTTTTTATTTTAATTTCATTTTATGTTTAAAAAAATTATATTTAGCTTTCATTCATTTTATTTCAGTTTAAATTTTTGTAATTTAAGTACTTCGCTGAAACTGAAAATATAAAAATAAAAGGGAATTTGTTGAAGTACTAAATTACTAAAACTAAACTGAAAAAATATATATAATAGTTTAAAATTAAAGGTACAATATGTACGAATTTTGTAATAATTTATCCAAAAATCACTTGCACAGTGTGATATATTTCCTGCAGTTGTGTACTTACAATATCCCAAAAGTCTCCAAAGATTTTTTATTTCAGAGAAATTCCAATTTTAAATAAGTGGCCGTCCCGGAAAAAAAATGTCGCTTGTCAATGACGCAATATCCGCGCTATCCTCGGTTTCCGCGGTTTTGACGTAACCATGGCGACAGACACGGACAAATAGGTGCGTAACGTTTAGCGGCACGCAGTTCTTGTTTCGTTCAAACATAGACCATGGCAATCAGACTTTGGGACAAACAAGGAGAACTAAAATAAGGATCAATATCAGCGTCGCATTTTTGAGATGCCGAGAGCTCCACGTCCGCAACTAACTTGGACTTGACAGAGCTTCACGAGGCACGACTTGACAGCTTTATTAGACAGGTGAGCAAATGTAGGCTACATAAAACAAATCAATGATATATAACGTTAGCTCAACATGATGAAATGTTAGAAATGGAATATGGTCAGTATGTTATTCTAATGTTGATCTAGCTTAACGTTAACGTTACTGCTAGTTTCGTATAGCAAACGAACACGTAGAATAACATAACTTTCAACACACATTTAAATGCCGTTTGGTGTGATAACGTTAGACCAAGTGAAGCAGCGCTGCGTTACCTCACAAGTTTAATTCGTCTAATAAACTGACCTGTGTGAGTAATCCAGCACTTGCGGGTAGATCGGTAGAATTAAATGTCCTTATTCCTTTAAATCCGCGGGACTCGCGTGTGATATCTGTCTCTTTAGCAATCGCGACCTGCTTCATACCACTGTAATGTTAAAAAACGTGAATGTTTGCACTCATCCATAAACATTATTAGATCCTTCAGCTTGACAGCAAGTCCCATCATTCAGCGCTCGTTACTGTGTCAAAAACATACGCCTTTTTTACTGTTGGAAACTGCGTCCTCTAGTGGTGAAAAATATTACAGATTGTGCCTTTAAAAGAAATATAACAAAAGCAAATAAAAAGTGACAAATTAAAATGAAAATTTCACACTTTTCATAAAAATAAATGCTTTGTTTATATTGTTTTAATTTCAATAAATTAACTGAAAACACAAAAAAATTAAAGATGAATCTAATTGTTTTTTTAATAATGACAAAAGCAAACTAACTAACAAAATGACTAAAACTTAAAATAAAATAAAAAAAAATAAAAGCTTTAATTTTAGCTTAGGTTTAAGTCGTCTATGTTGTAAAAAAAAACTTACATTTAGCTTTTTTATTTCCGTTGTAATGTTAGTAATATTAGTATTTCAACAAATTAACTGAAAATATTAAAATTAAAGCAAAATATAATCGTTTTTCTTAATAATAACAAAATGACTAAAACAAACTTAAATCTAAATGAAAAATGAAAACATAAAAATAAAAGCTTTCATTCAAAATTTAGTTTAAGCTTAAGTTAATTTGTTATGTGCTTTTGTCATTTTTATTAGTTTTTTTAAGTTATATTTAGCTTTGATTTCAATTAACAAAAACGATTTTTGATAGTTTTAGTTTAAGTATAAAGAACAACAATGAACTACAGCTCGGTTTAACCCTGTCTTCCACATACCAGGTACAAGCCCGCTGAAGATCTGAAGCTTGGAAGAGTGTCTCTGCCAGAGCCGCACCAAGTAATCCTCCCAGCGGATCATTTTCCCCAGTACCAGCATGACGGGGATGGTGGGTAAACCCATGAGCAGGAAGAGAGGATCTGCACGCTCCATCACATCCAGGCCCTTCTTATGCCCCACCACCTAAAAACAGAGAAGAAAAAGACTTCAAAAGAGCCAAGGAGAACCAAGCTCCTTTCTTCCTCCCGTCTTCAACGCACCTGCATAACCGTGACGGCACCGTAGGTCACGGCCGACCAATAAACGGTGCCCACCACGACTCCAGCCGCAGCGAACGGACTGGCCCTGGACAGAGCTCGATCCACCTGCTGGAGGAAGTACACCAGAGGCCCTGGAAGAGAGACAAAACCACACATTTAACACTTCCCTATTCAATGACCGAAATAACAGCCACACAGAATGACGGAATATCAGTCATTAGTAAGCCCACACAGCATCTGTGCACTTTTGTCACATTTTCTGAGTTGTAAATTATGTACTTAAATGGTAAGTGAAAATGAGTGCAAAACTGTTATAAAACAATATTTAGGATTACTTCTATACTGTTTAAATACAGAGGACATATTCCGAGTGTAGTAACCCTTGGTAAATACTTGCCCTTCATGTCGTGTCACTTTTAAGAGTAATTATTAATATTTTGAACATTTATTTTGACCGTTTTCATTTTAATTTCAGCTTGCTTTATATGCTTTTTTATTTTTATATATTTTATAAAGATTTTATAGCAATTTTAGTACTTCAACTTACACTTAATTTGTTTCAGTATTTCACTTTTCATTTACATTTTTTTTAAGTTTAAAGTTTTTCATTAATATTTATATTTAATTTATCTCAACTTTATTTCAGTTAACAATTTTGTTGTTGTTGATAGTTTAGCTTTAATTTATTTTTATTTGGGTTTTAGTCATTTTTGTATTTCAACTTACACTTATTTTATTTCAGTATTTCAATTTTAATTTTAAGTTTTCATCTAATATTTAGAATTGATCTCAGATTTATTTCAGTTAACAAGCTTAGCTTTCATTTATTTTTATTTAAGTTTTACTCTTCAACGTACACTTATTTCAGTATTTCAATTATCATAAAAAATGTTTAAGTTTATGTTTTTCAACTAATATTTTTTATTTATTTACATGAGCTTTCTATCAGTTAACAAATATTTTTTAAATAGTTTAGTTTTAGTTAATAACAACACCAGTACAAAACAGAGCTAACAGTACTACATTCTTATCGGGAATATTTTTTTATAAACGGGCAGTTATCTGGTGCAATAAGGATATGCATTAAATATCTAAGAGTCCATGACAAGATATACAACGAAAGAGGAAACCGTTATCAGTAAGTCTCCCATCAAAACGGTGAAGTGCAAATACTTACCCATTTTGGGGAAAACTATGTGATACTCAGTGCCACATTGGGGGCAGCTGACGGCTCCCCCACTGTTTCCCTTCTGTTTTTCGTCAAGCCAACGCTGTAAGCAAGACTGATGGATCCACTTCGTGCAGCCCTTACAGCGGCACGGACTGACCCATTCTGCAGCACGATCCTCCTTCTCCGTGGCAAAACAAACCCAGCAGTGCCTGTCGTTGGACGACATGTTAGTGAGCACATATCTAAGAGTACTACTAAACGGTGATTACAACAAATGGAACTCACTTCTCTGGAGGTTCATCTACACAGGCCATCTTGTGTCAGGTTTGATCCACGGTCTCCAGCTCCAACATGAGTGAGCCAGAGCAGGCTCAGTGTACAACACCTGTTAACAGAGAGCATTAGACTCTGAAATACAAGAATATTTGCTATATTGCATTTTTATCCAATAATACTTGGAGCTAAACACAAAATATGATTGATCTTATATTAGGGTGGTCAGCATCATTTATATTACAGATATTACAAAATATTTCAATAAAAGGTATTTTTAAATATAGTATAGGATATGGTATGATACATGGCATGATAGTTATATTATATTTATTCTTCTAGCGTATGTCTTTGTATGAAAGATGCACTATAAATGTTTTGCAATTGCATTATCATTATTATTTTTGTGTTAATCAGGCCGTGATCACGTGTAAATGTCAAGGCAGTGAACATTAGGCAAATTTACATTTATAACTCAACACAATTTTCAATTGGAATGACTCACTGTAAACAAACCAAACAGCCCCATACCTCAACATTTAAGTTTTTACAGCAATAAACATACAACAACTAGTCATTCAGCCAACATTGTTAACTGAATTCAAATGAAGATCCTCACCTGAAGATGTTTTGTAGATCAATATTTTCTGATAGTCGTTTAGTTTGGATCTCTGGCTGATTTGACACTTTCCAATTTCTCGGAGGACAGAATAACAACCTCATGAAGAACAATTTCCTGATAAGCTACTTCCGGTTGTCAAAATAAATGTCCCGAACGTTCTATAATATCCGTTTTATGTTTAACTGCGTATTTATTTATAGTCTTACTTATTGTAAGATAATGCTTGAATAAAAACAAAAAGTAAATTAAGCGTGTTGGATAATTGTTCAATATATAATATGCTAATTCAATATTTATTATGTTTTTTTTAAAAATAGCTTCCTTCTCTGCTACTGGAGTCGTGTCCTCTCCATTATTTTGCCCCTAAAAATACAAAAAATTAGATATCATGCATTTCCGATTACATATGAGCATGACATATAAATAAATTTATAAAATAACACACTTAAAAAAAAATTATACAATATATATTTTTTTATTTTTGTGTAAGTCTAGGAGGTTGTCAAACTGCACCTTCTCTCTATTGGCTAAATGAGCTGTCAGTCATGTCCTAATCTCGTGGGTTTGATTGGCTCCCTCCACAGTGAGGTTCGGTTGACGCATCACCGCTCAGCCTGTGGTTTTACTGCCGAGCAGCGACGGTTATTTTTTATTTACATGAACAGAAAATCATAAACGTTGCTTCTTGCTAACGAGTTGACCGAAAAACGCACACAAGCGCAGGCTGAACATGGAGTCGTATGATATTATAGCCAACCAGCCGGTTGTGATTGATAATGTGAGTATGATGTCAGCAGCCCTCCACACCCAGTCTGTGCTAAAAGGCTAAAGCTAATGCCATTGTGCCAAACCCTGCGCTAACCGGCCAATGCTAAATTAGATTTTTTGGGGGGGGTTTATTTATTGTGCACAGTATGATGCACGTCAAAACATTTCATCATGTAAAGCATAACAATGTATCTGTCTTAAATGCGTTATCCTGAGGCATTCGCTGCTCAGTATGTGTCGGTCGGTATAAAGCTGATTTAGTACTCATTTCAGTGGTTCTTTGAATTACTCACTCAAATGTCAAATAAATTATTCCACGTTGTTCATATTAATGAAATATCGCAAGACGCATGGTTGTCAAAGAGAATCTATCATATAAAAACCTCTATTTTAGCTAGAGTTGTTATTGTTGCCAAGATGGCTGTCTGTGACCCCGCCTTGTATTTACAGCCACATTTCATAGTTTGAAATAATTTATATAAATTACAAAATTGATTTTAACATAAGCCAGTAAAGTGGAGCAATAGATGGAGAACTATTAAGCTTCAACCTTTAATCAGATTTAAGGTGGTAGCTCTGTAACCTCAAAGCCTAAATGAATGTCACAGGTTGCTAAAATGATAAAAACTTAGTAACTGTCAGTGATATTTCAGGGAACATTGGGATGTTTTCTCTCAGCGTCTCTCTTCTGGAGGCTGGCACTGGTTGAGTTTCTTGTTGCTCCCTCCAGCTCTGTCTCATGACTCGAGATCAAACAAGGAGGGTTCAGAACATTAGATGATTCATTTTACATCACATTCACTGTTTGAGCTTTTATAGTTCATACAGTTTACTGTTACACTTTTTTTTACAGTGTCCGTGTTAGTGTAATTATGCATTTAAGAACTGTGTAGTAATAATAATTAACTGCATGTACTTACTATAGGCTAAGGTTAGGATTGAGGTTTGGTTTAGGGTTAGTTGTGTGTAATTCTGCATAATTTATAGTTATTACAGTAACTACATGTAACATTTGTAACAAGGACACTGTAAAATAAACTGTTACACAGATTACTTATAGTTATACAGTTTACTCCCGGTACAATTGGATTTCATATTGGAGTTTAATTTTCTTTACTTTTTTCTCTTACTTCTCTTACAGGGTTCTGGAGTTATTAAGGCTGGCTTTGCTGGAGATCAGATCCCTAAATACTGTTTCCCAAATTAGTGAGTAACCAATTGATTGGAATTACTACATTGAAAAAACCTTCAAAGTTTTGGGCTCAGAAGTTTTTTTTAAAGAAGTAATTTTATTCAGCAAGGTTGTGTTAAATCGATCAAAAGTAACATTAAAGACATTTATAATGTTACAAAAGATTTCTATTTTAAATAAATGGCATTCTTTTGAACTTTCTATTCATCAAAGAATCCTGGAAATAAATGTATCATGGTTACCAGAAACATATTAAGCAGCACAGCTGTTTTCAACATTGATATTAAAGGAGAACTCCGGTCAATTTTAACATTGAGCTAATTTTTTGTAAATTTGGAGTGCTGTCAGTACAGAGAACAACAACAAAAATCGGTGTTGCCTACACCGTGTTATCCTCTTTTTAAAATTTGCACCCTGTTGACTTAAATGGGGCAAGTTTTAAACCTGCTTTTAGCCTCTTAACATCCTTGCTGTGTCATTACAAGTGCACAGCCATGTGAGTGATTTTATTCAGAGTGAACACGGTGAATCTGACTGCAGTAGATGTGAAAGATATGAATAAAAGTGATGTTAGTTCAGCCAGCTAACATACCTGTATTTACTTCCTGTTTCGGTCGAAGTCCACAGTAGTCGATTGTCGAGTTCGCACGACAGGGTGTAAATTTTAAAAAGAGGATAACACGGTGTAGGCAACACCGATTTTTGTCGTTGTTCTCTGTACTGACAGCACAGTTCTCCTTTAATAAAAATGTTTCTTGAACAGCAAATAAGCATATTAAAATGATTTCTGAAGGATCATGTGACCATGAAGACTGGAGTAATGATGCTGAAAATTCAGTTTTGCATCACAGGATTAAATTACATTTTAAAATATATTAAAATAGCAAACAGTTATTTTAAATTATATTAATATAATTATTTCACAATATTACTATTTTTATTGTATATTTGATCAAATAAATGCAGCCATGGTGAGCATAAGAGACTTATTTCAAAAACATTAAATTAAAACAAAATACACACACAATGTTGTGTTATACAGGTCCTTCTAAAAAAAATAGCATATTGTGATAAAGTTCATTATTATTTTTAAGTTTAATTTGTATCATTACATTATGGAAAATAATGAACTTTATCACAATATGCTAATTTTTTGAGAAGGACCTGTATTAACCAGAACGGTTTTTTTCTAGTGTGGGGCGACCCAAGCATGTTCGGGTGATGGCCGGTGCCCTTGAGGGTGATCTGTTTATTGGACCCAAAGCCGAGGTAAAACTTTATGCCTCTATTAAAGTAAAAGTACATGTCTCTATTAAAAATAAATTGTGTTATCTTGACATTCAAAATGCATTTAACTTCCGTAATGTGCAACAGTGTTCAGTAAATATTATTGGGTGGGTCTTGATTTAACCTTTGATGCCTTTTGGTTAATATTTTGTGCATGTCATCAGAAGAGAAAAGTTAATATAAAGTGCAAATTAAAGGGGCAGTTTTGATTTCATGCTGTCTTTAAGTTGCATTGTAATCATGTAAAATCATAATGTGTTCTTTATATCTGTGGCATATGCAGGAGCACAGGGGGCTGCTGTCCGTGCGCTATCCCATGGAGCACGGCATCGTGAAAGACTGGAATGACATGGAGCGCATCTGGCAGTATGTGTACTCAAAGGAACAGCTGCAGACCTTCTCCGAGGAGGTGTGGATTGAATTTATCTTCATTTTTGAGTATTTATAGTATTTATTAATTCTTTGAAGTTTTTATTTTTATATTTGGGTTATTTAAATTTTATTTGAATAATCTTTGCAATTTATTTTTTTCTTTTTCATTTGAAATATTTCTATTTGGCGTTCATTTATTTTTATTTCAGTTTTAGTAATTTTAGTACTTCGACATAACTTATTTATTTCTGTTAAGCCTTTTTCACACAGAGATTCCGGAAAATAAACGGATAATGTGTCCCAGGATCGTTTGATTCATTCACTTGGTTCATTCACACTGCCGGTGATTTATCCGGGATCTGTGAGTGCGTTCACACACATCCCGTAAAGATCCCATAAAGACACGTGACGTCAGGATGAGATGTGTAACGTACGCGTCGAAAACATGTACACGCAAAGCTGGCGAACGATCTGAGCTTTAGCGAGGATAGTAAGGAGCTCCCTGGTCTCTGCTTCGTTCCAGTTTGCAGATATTTTTTCATTCTTTGTTAATGACGAACACAAACTTTCTTCTAAGAGCAACAGAGTCGCGCGAAGGCACGTGCGTCATCACTATGACACACCTCTTACGCCATTGGTCCTGGCTTGGTCGTGTTCCGGGACTAATCCCGGCAATGTTACTAGGTTCCCAACCAGGCATCAATTCCGGGTCGTGTTTGCGTTCACACAGAAGGCACTCCGGCAATTTCCCGGGATCAACGCGCTGTGTGAAAGGGGCTCTAGTTTCCAAGGAAACGTTTTAAGTTAAACTTTTTGATCTAATTATTATGTTTGGATAATTAATAATTATTAATAATTAATTTTTTAAAAGTTTTTTTCCCCTCATTTTTAAGTTTTACATCTGATATTTATATTTTATTGGATCTCCATTTTATTTTTAGTCTTTTACAGCACTGTCTTGCACTATATTGTTCAGACATTTATATATTTATGTATCTTTCAGCATCCTGTACTGTTGACCGAAGCACCACTGAACCCCAGTAAAAACCGTGAACGGGCGGCAGAGGTTTTCTTCGAGACCTTCAACGTGCCGGCGCTGTTCATCTCCATGCAGGCGGTGCTCAGTTTGTGAGTTCAGAGCTTTCAATGTCCTTCTTCCTGATATCACGCCTCATACTCCCTCTCTCATGCAAACTCGTTTCCTGCCTGTCAGATACGCCACGGGCCGAACCACAGGTGTGGTCCTGGATGCTGGGGATGGTGTGACACACGCTGTCCCCATATACGAGGGATTCGCCATTCCACATTCCATCATGCGCGTAGACATCGCCGGACGTGACGTCTCCCGATATCTCCGCCTACTCCTGCGCAAGGAAGGCTACGATTTCCACACTTCTGCAGAGTTCGAGGTCGTTCGCACCATCAAGGAGGTACGAGACTCCACATCTGGATTTATGACACTTTCTTTTGCAGTTCCTTTTTAAGGACAATTATAATCTAGATGTTAGATGTTTCACGTTGAAGAAAATATGAAAAATTGCTGTTTTATTTGTTTTCCAGAGAGCCTGCTACCTTTCCCTTAACCCCCAGAAGGATGAAACTCTAGAAACTGAAAAAGCACAATACACCCTACCTGACGGAAGCACTCTAGATGTAAGAATGAATTTACCAGTAGATGTTAGTGTTTGCTAAGATGGTCATAAAATGAGGTATCATATCCTAGTTTAATTGAAATTCGGTAGAGGTTCAAAATTAAATGGCATTCATAACCTTCCATAATGTGGTGTATTTTTCTTCTTTGCAATAAAGTGCACTGATAACTTGTTCATGATGACACCAGAATTTTGTATTAAGAAAGTAAATGGTGTTTTTTAGTTTTATTTCATATTGACTTTGACTAGTACTCATGTAAACCATTTGGTGTTACTCACAGCTGTTTGTCTCGCACAGATCGGCCCGGCGCGGTTCAGGGCCCCAGAGCTTCTCTTCAGGCCTGATCTGATTGGAGATGAGAGTGAGGGTATTCATGAAGTGCTGGCCTTCGCCATTCAGAAGTCAGACATGGATCTGCGACGCACCCTCTTCTCAAACATAGTGCTGTCTGGCGGCTCAACGCTCCTCAAAGGTGAGGCAAACATATCAGTCAAGAACTTCTTTCAGTTCTCCATCCAGTGAGAAAACTGAAAGTCTGTCTTGTTGTTCCTCGCAGGTTTTGGAGACCGGTTGTTAAGTGAAGTGAAGAAACTCGCACCCAAAGACGTTAAAATTAAGGTGACTGGCACATCTAAGGAATGTTTGCTTGGCTTGAGAACTGTGTGTCGCTAAATAATATTTTTTTCTTGTTTCAGATATCTGCACCACAGGAGAGACTTTATTCGACATGGATAGGGTAAGAACATGTATACATGTTTTATATATATATATATATATATATATATATATACATATATACATATATATACATATATACAAGTTTATATGTTACTGTTCAAAAGTTTGAGATCAGTTTAAAAAAAAAGAAAGTAATTAATACTTTAATTCAACATGAATGCATTAAATTGAGCAAAAGTGACAGTAAAGAAATTTAGAATCTTACTAAAGATTTATATTTAAAATAAATGTGGTTCTTTTGAACTTTGTTCATCATTGATAATAATCGGAAATGTTTCTTGAGCAGCAAATCAGAATATTAGAGTGATTTCTGAAGGATCATGTGACACTGAAGACTGTAATGTAATCAGTAATTCAGTAATGATGCTGAAAATTCAGCTTTGCATCACATGAATCAATTACATTTTAAAGTATATTCAAATAGAAAATTGCAATATTACTGTATTTTTGATCAAACAAATACAGCCTTGGTGAACAGAAGATTTCTTACCAACCCCAAACTTTTGAACAGTAGTTTATGTATTTTAAGTTAAGTTGTTTGGGTGTATTTTATGGTGTTTTTCCCTCCTGCTTCGTATAGGGGATCTATCCTGGCTTCACTCGACACCTTTAAGAAGATGTGGGTCTCCAAGAAAGAATACGAGGAAGATCGCGCCCGTGCCATCCACCGGAAGACTTTTTAATGGGGTTTAGGTCACCAGCCTCCCTGATCTCTGCGGTTTCACATCCCTCTCCTCTTTCGCTTGGCCTCCCTCTGTTTCCCTCCCTACCCACCTACCCGCCGGGCCTCCCATCCGCAGCTAAGGCATGCCTTCCGTGTCCTCTGCCCAGCTCTCGTTCGGGACAACCTGCGAGCGGGACTGGGGCAGGATGCGACCGGGCATCCCTTGCCCGTTCTGCACCCATCAAACCCCGAAAAAACCCTGGCTTTTCAGGGCATCAGTCAATACTGTTAACTATTGTTTCATTTAAAGCCAATGCTTCAATCCTGCGCTTAGATATTTATTACAATATTTACCCTGCCCTCTTATGATATTGTCATATCTATTCTATTGAAACATGAAGGTGAATGTTTTACTGTAAGAATTTCATTCCAGAACCGAAGAGGTCGAAGTTGTCACAGTCAACATAGTATTTTTATTCTTATTCATTTGACTGTTTTGCGGCGTTAATGGCGAACGTATACAGTAGAAAAGGCATTGCTCACCACTACAACAATTCACTGTAATGGACACTACTGTGTTTCCTGTCTGTGTCCCTCCCTTTGACCGTCTCAAGGCTGAAACCACTCAAGGGAACTTAATAATGTATACTGAAAAACAATGTACGCGGTAGGTAGCTAGGTTTATCGCTGCTTGAAATGTCAACAAGTGTTATTATTAGTATACAGCAGATTTTAATGTGGAATCATCGGTTTATGAAAAGGGGCAGCTGTAAAGAACCATTTTGAGTTGTTTACTGTCTAGAAATTTTGCTCCCAGAATTATGTTTTTCAGCTGTAAGTTGTAGACCATAATTTTTACCGCACAGAAATTGACTTGATGCGAGCATTAGCCCTTGTGAGTTTTTTTTTTTTTCACTGAACATTTTACTTTTCCCATGATTCTCATATTGTTAACTCCAGAGCTGTGGACTGAAGCTCTAATGAAGTTGTCCAGTGAGTTTCATATTGCCATAAGACGTCTCATTGTGGCACGATTTCGATGTAAATTCAGACTCTCCCCGAATTCCTGATTAGTGCATGAAAACAACAGGATGACCGAGATTGTGTGTTATTTCAATGTAAATTTGATTGACGTGGATATAGAAGGCAGAGGGTGGCCGAATGGATTTAGAAGCTCTTCTGGCACTAGTATTTCTGTAGTGTTTGTTGAAAGAGAGCTGCTCTCTATTGGGATGATGGGTAGCAGGGTTGAGTTTAAGTCCAGTTTGTCCAACCTAGGATTCGCCTTACTCCAGTGTCGTCATTGGAAAGTTAGAGCATCTTGGTTGTTTTTCTTTTTAAAGATCTAGAAATATCATCATAAGCCTTGTGTACAGTGGGTTGCTATTCAAAACTGTTAAAAACATAAAAAATAAAAAATGACAAAAAGGACTAAAATGTACAAACCTGTTTCTTCAATTGTTGCTTTTTCTTTTAATTTTCTAAATTCAGTATGATAAATAAATTAATGATGTCTGGTATAAGCTTCTGTCTATTCTGTAAATGAAGCAGATGCTTGTCTGCTTGTGCATTATTGCTGATGTTGTTAACAGTTATTTTCAAGACTGCTGAATTTTGTCACATTTAAGTGGTTTGACTTGGTATGACACAAAACTCATCTTTCATAGGTCCCTAAATCATATTATATTATAAATATAAATATTATATAATGACATTTTGGAGTTAGTTGCTGTTATTGATAGTCAGATATTGTGAAATCCATTGAAATAGACTTATTTTTATAAAGGTACAAGTACCATGTGATCAGGTCATCCATGTGTTGCTTCATCAGCGGTCTTGACAATATTTCTTTCTTGAATAATCTCACGAGAGAAAGGTAAGCAGTCAATGAAATGTAAATTTACAAAGTTATTTAGACCCATCGTACCTGACCAATCAGAGACGATGTTCGCTCCTCCAACCCCGCCCACCGTTGGAATTGCCCTTCCCTGCTGCGCTCCGTTTTCAAAGTCTCAGATTGGCTGCAGTCATTACGGAAGTAAACAGTCTTCTGCAATAGTCGGAAATGCTTTGATGTTTTACAGTAACGTGGAGTTTAAACAATATAAATAAACACCTAAGAGTCACATTACAACCTCAGATATGAGAAGAGTCACGCTGTTTGTGAACGGAACCTCACACAATGGGAAGGTGTGTATGCTTTGTTATCTATTTTCCTTTAATATAGAATTAAAGACATTGCTGAAACAAAAGCATGTTGTTGCTCCATTCATGGCTGCTTCTATCAGGTGGTGGCTGTTTATGGAACTCTAGCTGATCTACTGTCAGTTGCAAGCACAAAATTTGGAATAAAAGCTGCCAACATATACAATGGGAAAGGAGGTCTTATCGATGATGTAGCCCTCATCAGGTAAGTGCAATAATTACTTCACTTATGTATATTCATATGTATATATCATAAACATAACACATTTGGTGTTACATCTGTTAACAGAGATGATGATGTCTTGTATATATCTGATGGAGACTCTTTTGTCGGTGAGTTATAAATTATTGTTATGGTCTTAGATCTGTTTTCAATTGTTTTAATCCGCCTTCATTGAATCATGGCCCACAGATCCACCAAACAACTCAGACAGTCCGCATGAGTTTCTCTCCTGGGCGCACACAGATTGGATCACGCTCAATGTGGGAGGCCGGCGGTTCACAACCACAAGGTGATGTCACTACACAAAACACATAATCTCATAAACTGTAATCCATAATCTATTCTAAACCATCACAAGCAACCATCTCTTTTGCATTGTTTTCATGAATTAACAAACATTTCATTCTTGTTACAGTAATGTGAAATAAAATGTATTATTTAAATTATAGGGGAGAGCAGGGCACAACCTAACACATTTTGGTTTTGGCTCAATTATTTAAAAAAATATTAAGTTAGATTCATCTTTTTTTTACACAAGCAACATACACATCTCTGCTACAAATGGACACTTAAAGTTTTTTTCTAGGGCCTACCATTTTCTTACAGTTGCACTGAAAGTGACAGAATTGCAAATGTTACAACTTACCCCATATGCAGGGGTTAATTGTAACAGGCAGAGGGGTTAGTTGTAACACTTGTGTAAGACACAATTCAGTAATATTGTATCTGTATAGTTTGATATTGTTTGTGTATCTGTATTGATAGATATCCATACATCCATCCCTCATCCAATCATCCTTCTATTATGGATCAATATCATGGAGAGGAAAAGGGCTGCACAGTTTTGCAAAAAATGAATACATAAATAAAATCATCAAATATTGTAATTGCAATTGAATTATATTTGTGTGTGGCAGCTGCATACAAAATTATTATTATTAATAATAATAACAGTAATAATAATAAAAACAAGCAATAATAAAATCACATTTTAAAGGGTTTATTGCATTAAAAACAGGCAATATTTTTAATAAACAAGTGATCAATGCATAGTTAACAAAATTGTAAAAAAATAAATAAAAAAAAATTCCAACATTGTGTGTGAATGTCAAACTAAGTTAAATATATAAATAAATACTCAAACCTGAAAAGTTGTGTGGCTCCCTGTCCCTGTTTTCATTTGATTATCATTGTACACTTGGCGGCTTAGTTGTAACACTGTGCTACAACTAACCCCGCTGTGTAAAATATATTTTAAGCCTAGCTAACAGTTGCTAGGAGTTGCTGACATGTTTCAAAACGGTGCTGTGTTTTAGCCAACAAGACAGTGATTAAGGTAATATGAAGTTAGATTTGGTGACGTACACACTCAACTCAGAAACCGAAAAAAATGTATGACGAAAAAATTTACTTGCATGGTGTCAAAACACTCTTTGTCCAGTATCTTCACAAAATCTTTTCAAAACTTTCCACAAATTCACGGGAGAGCGTCTTTTGGCAGCGAGAGAAAAAGAGCAGAAACACAACCGGCTTGATCCTGACTAACTATGTAAAACGTCCGTGTTACATTTAACCCTGTGTAAGGTTGTGCCCCGCGCTCCCCTATTATTGAAATAATATTAATATTTTTTTTATTTAATAGCTATAATTAACAATTAATATAAAGTTATATAAATTAAAATGAATAATATTTATATTTCATTGTTTTGTTGTCATGTCTATAACTATTCTGATTTAAATGTCTTTAACATTATTACACTGTTGAGGGTAACTACTTTTAATCATTACTGAGGATGATGGAAATCATTAATAAGTAAAATGTCTGAATGCATTACAGTAATGAGAATTTTGGGGGGAAATGTGAATGAAAATTGTTAAAAAATTGTATTTCTTACAAATCATTCAGCAAATCATTCAGCAAATCATTCAGCAAACACGTTGAAGGCCCAGAAATCCACATTATCCACTGAGCTCCATTGAAATCCCACAACACACACACATACACACACACACACACACACACATGCATATACAGTATATAGAATCTATTTCTATATATAATTTATAATCATTATATATATAGCCTACCACATGACAAGGTCACCTATGCGATGCAGTCTTGACAATATTTTTTCTTAAATAATGACACTAGAGAAAGGTCGGTAGCCACAGAAATGTAAATTTACAGTTGAAAAAATAAAAACAATTATTTCTCAGTAATAAAAATCGTATTTTTTTTCAGCAAAATTATGTATATTTTTTTATTTATTTCTGAATTTTGAATGTTTTGTGACTCTAAATGTTTCATTTAATCTGCTCTACAGCTGCTCTGTGTGAGGAATTGAACACTTTAACACTTTCCTTTGGTTGTTAGGAGCACTTTGGTCAAAGAACCGGAGAGCATGTTGGCTCATATGTTCAGAGACAAAGGTAAGGACTGATCTAATGTTGTTTTTTGTCTAACGTTAAAAAATGTGTTCGTGCATGTGCTGTCTTACTGCATTTATTCATACTACAGTTTTTTTTCTATCATTCCCTGCCAGATGTTTGGGGAAACAAGCAGGACGAGCAAGGAGCGTATCTCATTGACCGGAGTCCAGATTACTTTGAGCCCATATTAAATTACCTGAGACACGGACAGCTCATTATCAACGACGGGATCAATCTGCTGGGTAACAAAATTAATTCCACCCTTTTTATAGCGTTTTATTGGTTTTTCTGCTGTCCACTTATAATGTTAGGGAAGGTTTCTTGCACCAAACAACATAATTTCATTTTCCATGTATTTTTTACGTTGCATCCGAGATCGAATACTTCCCTAATATATAGTAGTCAACAAATAGTAGGCGAACAGTGCCCGGATGACCTACTACATATGCCGAGATGTGTGCATTCAATGGACACTTTACTATCACATGAGGCCATGGAAGAGAATTTGTGAATGGCGGTAGTACTGACGCTGGTAGGTCACATGACAGTAACAACATGGCAGATGTAGTTCATCTGAATTACATTCATACTACACCCATTTATACTACATAGAACACTTTTTTTAACAGTCATGAAGTAAATTCAAATTCAAATGTAGTACCTACTCAGACACTATGCTATTTCGGACGTAGCATTATATTTAACTTTTTATGTAAACATAATGTGAAGTTCTAATATGTAAATGAGCTCTGTTATGATTGGCTAGCCTCAATTTTGTACAGGTGTGCTTGAAGAAGCTCGCTTCTTTGGAATCGAACGTCTCGCTGAGCAGCTTGAAGGAGTTATTAAGGTAAATAAAAAGAAATGCACATAAGGCATAAGGTTAAGTTGACTTAGGCATAAATAACAACAATGGGTCTTTCCTCCTGCTTCAGAATTCCCAGCCTCCTGAAGACCACTCGCCCATCTCCCGCAAAGAGTTTGTGCGATTTCTGCTCGCCACTCCAACCAAATCAGAACTTCGGTGTCAGGTAGCCACTGAATATTTGCACTGGTTTATACTTTTTATTCTGTGCATTATTTCAATCTCTCAAATGCGTGAACTGTTTCTCCCAGGGCCTCAATTTCAGTGGGGCAGATCTCTCTCGTCTTGACCTACGTTACATCAACTTCAAGATGGCCAACCTCAGCCGCTGTAACCTCACACACGCCAACCTCTGCGGTACCAACCTGGAGAGGGCAGACCTCTCCAATGCCAATCTGGATGTAAGGATGTACCTGTCATTCACCCCAAAATCAAAAGAAAAAAAAAAGACAATTAGGCCTATATTTTGGACTATATTTAATTACAGTAATAACTGAAATAAAAGTTTTATTATTTAAATTAGATTTTTAAATAGCATTTAAAATATTTTACAGTACCATTCAAAAGTTTGGGGTGGGTAAGTTTTTTTTCAATGTTTTTGAAAGACTGCTCTTGATCAAAAATACATAAAAATATCAACACTACCATTCTACTGTTTTCTATATATTCTATACAGTTTAATATATTTTAAAACGTAATTTATTCCTGTGAGTTTCAGCATCATTAGTCCAGTCTTCGGTGTCACATAATCAGAAAAATGTATGATTATTATCATGTTGAAAACTGTTTTTTTTTTTGTGGAAACCATGATAAAAAAAAATCAGGATTCTTTGATGAATAGAAATAATCAAAAGTAAGATTTAAAGTAACGTTTTTGTAACAATATGAATTGTCATGTTTGATCAATTGAATGCGTCCTTGCTGAGTATTATTAATTAAAAAAAAAAAAGAAATACTGTCCCCGAACTTTTGAAAAGTAGTGTATTTATCATGTTATTTGTTAAGTTTTTAATTATGCTAACTTAAATCTTTAATATATTACAGTGCTCAGAGTCAAATCAAATGAATAAACCAATGATAATCATCACAGAATAATGGGTACTATTAACAATAACAGGACATTTTCCAAATGCATAAGTTATGAGAATTTTGGATGAAAATGCACTTAATTTTTCAATTATTAAAAATAGTGCACAATATTATTTATTTTTATTTATGTAATTGTTATGTTTTTGTGACATTCACCCACTCTCTCTGTGACACTGATTTGGTCTTTTCGCATTTGTTCTTCCAGGGTGCCAATTTACAGGGCGTGAAAATGCTTTGCACCAATGCAGAAGGGGCGTCTCTTAAAGGCTGTAATTTTGAAGATCCCGCAGGACTCAAAGCAAATCTAGAGGGTAAAATGAGCACACTTGACTTGAACTGAACTGCTTCTCTTGGATCTCATATTCCCAGTTTGTAATGTCTGTCATTTCCTCACAGGTGCCAATCTAAAGGGGGTGGAAATGGAGGGCAGTCAAATGACGGGTATAAACCTGCGTGTGGCCACGCTGAAGAACGCCAAACTCAAGAACTGTAACTTGCGGGGCGCCACTTTGGCAGGAACCGACCTGGAGGTGACAAACCGTCCCGTTTCAGAATCATTCAGTAGTTTGGCATGTCGTCTTGTGTTTTTCACTTATGTTTTTGTGAAACAGAACTGTGACCTGTCCGGCTGTGACCTCCAGGAGGCGAACCTGCGGGGCTCTAACGTGAAGGGGGCCATTTTTGAGGAGATGCTGACACCACTGCACATGTCCCAGAGTGTCAGATAGCTGCTTATGTTCGCCTCTTCACAGAGCAGCTTTAATTGAAAACCTACCTGCAAACCTAATGACTGTCATGTGACCTTAAGCCTGTTGATATTATCTGTTCATCTGTTGCCTCAAGAACATTTATTTTGATGTATTGCTTTATTATGGATGCTATATTTCTCAATGCACATCATGTGACTTGTAACATTATGCCTTACATTTGTGCAAAGCTTCTTCTACATGTGTCACTGCTGGTCTGTGAACTGAACATATGAAATTTGTGTTATTGCATTTGATTCAGATTTAGGAATGTGGCTTTTCTGTGAATGTGCAATTTTATACCTTTTCATATGTGTGCCAGTTTTACACTGTTTTTCTCGTTTCACTGTTACATGGCTTTTTCTGGACTGTGTCTGCATGCGAAAAGGAAAACATCAGCCAGAAACCTGCTAGTTTGATGTCACCAGCCCTGTCAAGATCCAATAAAGTCAAACACTGGAGATTCAAAGAGCAGTTTGGCTTTTCGGTTTTACTAACCATAACCCTAACTGACATTTATTCAAGGAAACAACTATTTTCATTATATTAGATTATTAGCAGATGCTGTCTATATTTTCTTTGCATTATTTTTATGACTATTAAGCACAGAAAAATCAGTCTCATTGTAATGTGAAATATTATATTTATTTTTATTTTATCATATATAATTATATTTATTTAAAATAATATATAAAATATTTAAATACAATAGTATTTGTTGTCATGCATTTATGCTGATTTTTTTTTTTTACAAATTGTATTACAAATATCATTAACTACATTTCAGTTTCAAATCAAATTGATAACCTAATGATAATCATTAAAAATGGAAATCGTTAAAAAAGGAAAATGTCCAAACGAATTACCGTAAAGCGCTTAATTGTCATGAAAAATGTCACAAAATATTTTTTGTTAAAGTGATGGTTCACCCAAAAAATGAAAATTCTGTCATCATTTACTCACCCTCAAGTTGTTCCAAACCTGTATGAATTTCTTTCTTTTTTTGAACACAAAAGAAGATATTTTGAAGAATATCCCCTATTAACCATATTCTTCAGAATGTCTTATTTTGTGATCAACACAAGAAAGAAAGTCATACAGGTTTGGAACAACTTGAGGGTGAGTAAATGAGTATTATTGGCTGAACTATCCCTCTAATAGACTTGTTTGACTTGTTTCATCATTTTGAGCCACGTGTTATAAATCATATTATTCAATTTGCTCTGTAAATGATAAGGTCAAATGCTGAATATGAAATATAGCATAAGTTTACTTGCTTTAGTGCATAACCGATTCAGTAGTACAACAGAAATCATCATGATGCTTTTACAAAAACCCTGGCAGAGCATCAAGCCGCCAGCAGGGGCAGCAAAGTCTCTACGAAACCCAGTTATTGATGGGACGTGTTGGTTGCCATCTACAGATTCTACACCTTCTGGGAAGAGTCTCAGGTCATCCATGACGGTCAGTAGCTCATCACAACAGATGAGTTCTGTAGGAGACCGTGAAATCTGTTCACCAGGATGCCCTGCCGGAGTGATTGATTGGACCTGAGTGTGTGGAAAACCCATATACAGGAGCAGATGAGCACTGCTGCTAGCTAAGTCCCTGTTGTAATGAACGTCTGCCCAGCACTTAGGTATAAATTATATTTACTCATTTACAAAACTGTCACAGGTGCCATTTTCTACAAGTATAATATTTTAGAATTTTCGCAATAATTTAAATAGTTTCGGACGGATGAGCCGAATCACATCGAGTTCCATTGCCAAAGGGCAATGAACTAGATTACTTGGCGGAAGAATAGTTTTTTTTTTTTTTTGGTGTGGTTATTGGTGATACTAATTGATTGTTCTTAAAGCATAAATATTTTGCTGTTGCTGCCGTTTTATTAAAGTAATAAATGCTTATGATTGTACCTAACAACAACACTCAAAGAAAATCCCCACAATAACATTCTGTCAATTAATTGTTGTTTCGCTCCATTATGACTTTCTCCTTTGTTTTTTGTTCTTTTCCATACAATTATAGTGAATGGAGATCGGATGTGTTAATCTCCAAAGTGACTAAAAACACCATAAAACTATATAGGCCTTTCTTTTTTATCCATGATGGTAAATGGTAATTCCATGGTATTCTTTCAAGTACCGGGTCAATAGAGTGTTGCAGGAATGATGCATTTTTGAAAGTGAAAATTTTATTAGCATTTTAGCCATTCCTGTTCCATCGTCCCAAAGTCAGTGGATTTGTTGAATGGGTTTTTGTTTAAATGCCTGACATTAGACATGTGATTAACACAAGCTTAAGATATTTTCATATTTTATTCTGTGACATAAAATACAACAGTAATACCTCCTTGTGATATTTTAAAAGCTTTTACTTGTCTTGAAACAGCTGGTTGCAAGTGGCTAAATGGGACTACAGAGGTCGTCTGGGACATTAAACATCACAGCGAACAGGTAAACTCATCTACTAGTCCACTTTCACAGTCTCATTGTGTTTATAATCACACTCTTACAGTCTATTTTAACTCAAACTTTCAGGGAAATGTTTTTAAATAAAGACTAAAAGAGCTGACGTTGAAGTCACGCGACCGAGATGTAGTTCGTTTATAACCTGTATTTAGTTTTTTTAGAATTATGCTTTTTCATGAATTTAATAAAAGTTATGTTAATTTATGAAGATTGTTATGATGAACAAAATGTTTAAGAATCATAAACTTTTGTTGGTCACAGAGATTGTTTTCTGCAATAATCCGAAAGCCGATGGAAAACTCCTATTGGGTTTTTGTCGAGGGAACCAGGGTGATGCAAACTTCTGGGTTGACCTGCAAAACTACATCATCACTGCAGCACACCATAGTATATGAATATGGTAATCATTCAGTCAGCACTGCTATTATTTCAGCAGGTGTTGGACTTTTGAAAAACGTACAAGTGAAACTTACTTTGTTTGGACCAAAGACATTGATATGGTGGTTTGAGGTCTGGGTTCGTATATTTGCAAGAGGTGAGAGGAATATCCTGCATTTAAATATTTTTCACAGTGCGTTTACTCAAGGCATGTTCAAGAAGCAAAATAAACTCGCATATCCTGTTACATTGCACTTGTGAAAGAGAAAAGCTCTTGATTCTTGAAAACGTATTTGCTGTTTAAACATTTTCTTTGGCTTTTTGACTAAAGTTGCGACCTTAGAAATTGTGCATGGCCAACCGTTCCTGTTTTTAAAAGCACCCACACCTTCACCTCCTTCTGTTCCATTCCCTCAGTGTCGTGTGTGAAGGCATGAGAGTGTGTTTGTCCTCCTCACATGGAAGGTCCTCACGACTGGCTGCAGTAGCGGCCCACACTCGCCCACACACACATGTGGCCTTTCCTCCCGCCCACTTCCTCTACCCACAGGCCCGTCAGCGTCCGGCCCAGGGCCGTTCTGACCCGAGAGCTCCCCACTCCTTTTCCTGTGAGCCCCAGCGGGAACGACCGCAGAGTTATTAGGCCTAATGGCCATCTGGGTTCCATTAAATACGGCCTGTGTTGTATGTTGGCTGCAGAAAAGATCTACCACTGTTTCTGTTTTTAAATCACCAGGGAGCATTTTGGCAAACCCCAGGCTGATGCAACAACACTTCATTTATCATCCATGTACAGTTGGGCTTTCTGGGGTATCAAAGCATCAGAATATGTATGAAACGCCAGCGGGAATTAAACACAGGTAATTTCATACTTGTGCTTGTGATGTTTGGTTATGGTAATACAGAAGTAAAGATGCTTATTTATGTTGTAGCACAAGAAAACTTTACTCTCTACATCCACTGCCCTTCTGTGTAAAACTATGGGCAAACCTCACCAAACCATGTCCAGGTCACAATTTACTCAGTTTATTCTGTTCAAAAGTTTGGGGTTGGTAAGATTTTTAAAATCTTTTTGAAGAAAGTCATGCTCATCAAGGCTGCATTTACTTGGTCAAAAATACAGTTAAAACAGTAATAATGTTTAATGATTACAATTTATAACATTTGAATATATTGAAAAATCTTATTTATTCCTGTTATCAAAGCTGAATTTTCAGCATCATTACTCCAGTCTTCAGCGTCACATGATCCTTCAGAAATCACTCTAATATGCTGATTTGCTCAAGAAACATTTCTTATTATCAATGTAAAAAAAGTATTAATTAAAAAAATCTTACTGACAGCAAATCTCATGACTATAATATAGTATTTTAAAATTAATTTAAATTAAGTTTTATAACATTTATAAAAAAAGAAAGTGCAATTATAAATTCATATAACAATTTAAATGTTCTTTTATTTATTAATTATTTTAATATAATTTATGTTCTGCTTTTGCTTTAATTATCCCTAAAATGTTCTTAAAAGTAGGGCCTGTTTTATTTTTAATCAAAAATTTTTTTCTTTTGATTGACATATGACCTTCCATGTTTTTGGATTTTATGAGATTCACACACATACTCTCACCAGCACACAAGGTGCCATTGGTCAAAATTACACAATCTCTGGTTTAATAAAAGAACATCATAAACCCACCCATTGTTTCTCTAACTGTGGCCACAGTTGCATAATTTGCTAAATATACACTTTCTTTTTGTTGTTTGGTTGTTTAAAAAGATTCTGCTCTCAACAGGCCAGTTAGGCCCTGCTGGTGTATGTTGTAACTACGGCATCTGGACCAAACAGCATCTTTCTCTCTTGGCATCCATTAAAATGTGTATGACAAAATAAGTTTATGGCAAGATATAAAGATACTTTTTCAGAGACGTTCCTTCAGGTAGTATGAACAGTGTTGGGGAAATTTACTTTTAAATGTTTCAATAACAAGTGTTACAATATTGTGTTGTCCTCTAAACAAGTAACTAATTAAATTACTTAGTTACTTTTTATGGAAAGTAATGCTTTATGATACTTTTTCAAAACTTTTTCTCACTTTGCTGAGGCACGTTCTCTTCCAGGCCTTGCAGTTTGTTTTCTGTTTTTTTTTTTTGCAAGTGTTTAATGTAAAGGCATAAATAAGTCACTCAAATATCAATGTGTAACTTTATAAAGTAATGCATTACTTTACTCATTACATCAAAAAAGTAATCTGATTACTTTAACTCTGCACATTACTTGTAATGTAATGTACTTGTTGGTTGCTTGGGGGTAATGTGCAACCCCCAGCACTGATTATAAATCACACATCAGAGAAGAAAAAAAAACATGTAGAGAGTATGTGTGTTCACTTTTATAGGTGACACTGATCAATTTTGCTGAGGAAACCACACACGTGTATCTTTACAGATGTAGAGGCATGGTGGAAAGCCGGCAGTCTTTTTGTTGGCACCTGGAGCCCATCCAGACGTGTGGTCGTGGGGGTACAGTGCGGAGAAAAGAAACACATCTGGAGCTCATGGCAGCCGGCGCCACATTGGGCCCCAGAGAGGAGATGAGAGGGCAGGGCTGCTAAAACATGCTTTTATTAAAGAAACATTCATAAATCTTCTCTTATTAATTCAGACAATGTTCTGAATTTAACATGAAATACTTTTACAGAGTAACAGCCTGAATCGATGCCAGACTATACAGAAAAACCCCATCACAGTCTCACAGAGGCTTTATGGCATCTCTAATCGGGAATTGAGCTCATGGATGAATGTGGCAGATGGCAGATCGGCTAATGTTGGAATATGGACACTTTTGTTTATTCATATACAGTCATGACCAAATGTTCTAAAACACTTTGTGTTCTGACAGTGACTTACTTTGCATTCAAGGAACACACTTTATCAGTTCATACTTTCCATGGGAATCGAACTCATGGCATAGGTAATAATAAACTATGCCATGATTTTTTGAGTGCAGATATTTTACCTGTTTGTTTCATTTATGTATGACTGACAAATATGTATGTTTAGGAAATGAAGTCCACCTCTTCGGATATCCTAAATTTGACACATGTCTGTATATGGGACTGTGAGTGTTGACGTTGTGTGGCATGTGTGTTTTCAGCTGTCCCATCAGCAGAGGGAGAGCTTCTTCCTGTGTGGAGGGCTAGGGGGGCTGCCAGTGTTTATACCCTGTGGCGTACTTGTTTGCTCCAGGATCCCGCAGAGCATTCGATCACTTCTTGAACAATAAACATTGTTGATTGCTGACGAAAGCACTGGTCTAGGTTTCTCCGAAGTCCGGTGATTTAGAGGTGCTCGTGGTTTACCGAAGTATCCCCGGGGCCCTGCCTGTGGCACAGAGACCGTAAGTGTAAATACTCTCAGTTTGGACTTCATATACATGCACTTTGTAACATCAAACTGTATGTGAGCTGGTGGAAGGAGCGTGATTTATGTCGGGTGATCACAGGCGCCGTTTTGACCAGTTTACACACTGATGAATCATATGGTGTGTCCCTCAGTGGAGAAAACACCCAGATAGGGGATTTATTTGATCATTGAGCTTTAGTGTTTGAAACAGAATGCTTTGTCATGTATAGTGTGTATATATTGGATATATTTCTGCATTAATAGCATTAAAAACTGCATTAATAGAAAAAAACAATTAACTGATTTAAAAAAAAAAAACAATAAAAACATGCTTTGCATGAAGAATGAGTATTCTACATCAGAACGTAGGCTCACTATTGGCCGACGCTGATCATGTGTGTGATGCGTGTGATTCTGGCCAAAAATGAGCTGATGTTCTGACGTACAAAAAGTATTCTCGTCGCTTCATATTAAGGTTGAACCACTGTAGTTACATGGACTATTTTAACAATGTTTTTTACTACCTTTCTTGAAAGTTGGCCTTGAAAGTTGTAATGATGTAGCTGTCAATGGAGGGACAGAAAGCTCTCAGATTCATCAAAAATATCTTAATTTGTGTTCCGAAGATGAACGAAGATCTTCATTTCATCATCATCATCATCATCACTTTATTTATAAAGCACTTTTACATCAGCAGCAGCTGAACAAAGTGCTGTATAGGCAGCAAAACATTTGGGTGAACTAACTGACCCTTTAACTAATGTACTCTTCTTTGACAGATCGACCACACCAGCAGCGGTTGGGCTCATGTGTGCAGTGCACAGCAGCCTCAGGATGTGACCGATGGCACTCGCCACAGAATGGGGCTAGGTTAAAAATATACGGAAATGCGAACGGCTCCTCGGCAAGCATCCCGTCACCAGCTGCTCTCCCAGCACAGCAGCGTCTACAAACCTCAGCCCCAGACCCCGCCACAAACTGTAGCGCCAGCCCAGAAACATTCCCGACCGGCCTGTGTTATTCACAGCAACTCCTCTCTGCCTGTTACCATCCATCTCATGATCAGAAAGGACTGGATGCTGAAGAATACAGAGGCAGATTACAGAAATCGTCCCTCACACCACAAGGAACTCCTGCACGGCTTTAGGAAGAAGAATAGGTGCTCAAGAAATATCATATCTTCATGCAACCAAAATCCGGGTTAGCTAAAATGATATGCTTAATCACTATAAACTATGAACCCTGCAAAACACCTATAACTAATGAGTATTTTAACTAATGAGTCTAATTTTCTAGATTTTCATAGACATTTTAACTGTAAAATTAGATGAAAAATACAGTGTTAATAGTGATCATGGTCATGAAACGGCAAGGTGCTTATTAGAAACAGTGTTATTTTGGTGTCATTATAGCACTATTAGTTTTTATTAATATTTGAATCGTTTTTTATTATTTTCTATTTTAATTTTAATTAAAGCTTTTTTACATTTTTAAGTTTTTTTAAATACCTGTAATTTTTATTTCAGCTTTATATTTAGTTATTTTAGAACATCAAATTAAACTAAATAGAAAGTAGTTATAGTTAGTTATTACTAGCTTTTATTTCCAATCCATCCATCAAAAATCCATCTACCCACCCATAAAAAATCCCTCCATCCATCCAAAATCTATCTATCCATCCATCCATCATCCATCTATCTTTCGTATTTCAAAAATCTATCCATCCATCAAAATGTGTGCATTTGCTAATAAAAAAGGAGAAATTGGAAGTTTGTCTAATTTCCACTTAAAATATCAAAATATTCTTGAAATAGGGTAAATTTACTTGTGAAGCAACACTGCATAAGATATTAAGGCTCTGGCACTGGTGAAATTTTATGTACAAACAAGTTTATACTTACACGTTTATACACTGCAGAGCCAATAATAATAATAATAATTCATTACATTTATATAGCGCTTTTCTCTGCACTCAAAGCGATTTACATAGAGGGGGGGGGGGGGTCTCCTCAACCACCAACAATGTGCAGCATCACCTGGATGATGCGACGGCAGCCATATTGCGCCAGAACGCCCACCACACCAGCTTACTGGTGGAGAGGACACAGTAATGAAGCCAGTCAGTATATGGGGATGATTAGGAGGCCATGGTGGACAGAGGCAAATTTGGCCAGGATATGCCAGGATTAAACTTCTTCTCTTTCAAAAGACATCCTGGGACTTTTTGTGACCACAGAGTCAGGACCTCGTTTTAACGTCTCATCCGAAGGACGGTGCTCTTTAACAGTATAGTGTCCCCATTACTATACTGGGGTGTTAGGACCCACACAGACCATAGGGAGAGCGCCCCCTGCTGGCCTCACTAACACCTCTTCCAGCAGCAACCTGGTTTTCTCAGGAGGTCTCCCATCCAGGTACTAACCAGCCTCAGCACTGCTTAGCTTCAGTGGGCAACCAGTCTTGGGCTACAGGATGATATGCTGTAAATAGGCAGAGCTTCACTTCCAGTTCCCCCTCTATGGACAAAATGGGTGGAGCTTGAAGGTCCAGCCACACCCTAACTCTACCCATTACCCAATTAGGTCAAGCTCCACCCATGATATCCAGAGAGGGGTAGCTGGATGTCATTTGGCTCTGTAGTGAGCACCACTTGTATTTTTAAACTCCCGTGAATCTCTCAGCATGACTAAATGCAAGGTCATAGAAAGAACCAGGCAAACTAACCCCTAGACAGCTCAAAGCCGTACTTTGGCCATGGTCAGAAAGTACCAAAACAGGCTGGCTTTGGCCGAACCGTGTCTCGTCTGTGCTGAATTCACAGCGCGACCACAGACCTAGGTATTCACTCGCCCTTTGTTTTTTAAGGTCCTCGTTTCATTTGTTGGTGCACCACAGAGGATTGTGAATATGCAATGATGCTAAACCACGCAAGCATGTAATTTTCAGAAAATCTGCAACCCTTGTGAACTTTGTGAGTAATGACAGGCTCTCGGATACTGAAAATACTGGATGCATTTCCCATTTAATGGATCCTGACAGAAGTGACCACATGACCTCACCATCATGCATTTCTAGCTGTGTGGCCGTCCATAGCGCACATTGTGATCTCAAATGTTTGCAGTGATCATGCATCTACATTAATCTTCATGCAGTTTGGTTTACTGTATATGATAGCATCTTGCACAATTCTGTGTTTTCCGTTGGAATAGCCGGTGTCTCGCAGTTCTTTGCCGGATTGCTCCTTGTGATGCTCTGCCCGGCAAAACCGCATTTTGCTTTCCTCAGCATCCATCAATGCCAATATGGCATGAAGTTGCTCTAACACTTCCTGAATGCTGAGAGGACTAAGAACCTCTAGATTCAGTCAAAATACAAAAGAATAAAAAAACTAACAGATGCCACAAACCTTGGAATTTGGATGTCATGTTCCGTCGCAGTAGCTTCCAAAACCATGTTTCCTCTATAAAAAAAGAAACGTTTGGAAGAACCTGACAGTTTAGCAGTGAATGTGAAATGGTTGCTGAGTTTTCAAAAATACATTCTGTTGGCAAAGAACTACATAAAGCTATAAGTCTCCAAGCGCTAATCATTCACAGGTGATGAAGTCTTTGATCAGTTCATGCAATACCACCAACACATCTTCCTCTGGCCAGCACTGCTAACATGTGTTATGCACATTGTGCCTGATTAAAAACTAATTTATTTTGGGCTTTTTATTGAACTCTACTGTAATTCTGATTCTGATTGTTTATGAATGTGAATCTGCATTTTGGCCATGTGTAAATCACTTGCACAGCTCTATGTCTACATGACTTCCAAGTGTGATCAAAGCAGCAGCTGGCGCCAACACATCTGTTCACTTTCATTAGAAATGAAAGAGAACTCGGACAGTCTATTCAAATGCAGCTATATCAATAAGCAGAACACCTCCTCATCAATACAGAATATCATCCCTATTGGAAATGATGACAGGTCATTTGGGAAGCCTTTTATGTGGGTCATTGTACAAAAATGCTCCAATATATGTTCAGTTTGTGTTTCTTATATAGTTTTTATGTAAAAATGAACAATGAATAATAAGCTAATGCTATCTTTAACAATGTGTCTGTCTAAATGCATCAACAAAAAAATCTATATATATTTTTAAATGACTATAAATACTATACTGTCATATACATATACGTGTGTGTGTGTGTGTGTGTGTGTGGGTGTGTGGGTGTGTGTGTGTGTGTGTGTGTGTGTGTGTGTGTGTGTGTGTGTGTGTGTGTGTGTGTGTGTGTGTGTGTGTGTGTGTGTGTGTGTGTGTGTGTGTGTGTGTTTATAAAATTCATCAAAGTTGTCCTAAGACAAGACCGGGTATTGTTCAAAATTCATGTATAATTAATATATGTATATACATACATATATATGACAGTATATATTAATAGTATTATACTAGTAATTATCTTCTCCCTAGGGAATCAAGACCTATTCTATATATATTCCATTAAGGAAGTGAACCCACACACGCACACACACATATATGTATATGTATATGTTTTGCTTTATGTTTGCCAGTAGGGGGGAATCTTTAAATGTCAACTCTGTTACCATGAATTTGTATTGTAAACATATAATTGAGAAGTTTATATTTGTGGAAACATCAGCATTTAGTTCTTTGATAAGCACCTTGTCGTTTCATAACATTGAGCGTAAGGTCAGTGTCAGTGGCAAAACAAGGACAGAAGCGATAGCAAAAACAAGTCCATGAAGACCATAAACCATGAAGACTGTGTGTCATTATGAAAAATCTTAGGGTGGCAACCCAGTCCCAGCCTGTCATTTTCACCATAATGAATGCCTGTTATTATGGATGAGCAGAGCAAAATGACCATAGTTTCCAGAAGAAATTATGCCAATAAACAAACTGCCTAACGTTTTTGTATTCTAATTCTAATGTACTTGGCAAACTGTATTATTAAAGTACAATACCGTGTATCATCTTCTAAAACTACGAAGTACCAATAGTTTCGTTTTTTTAACCTGTGATGCACAATTTAAAAATAAAAAAAGGAAACATAAGAGTTGCACAAACCAGGATGGTGAGAAATGAGCAAAAAAATATGGTTTTAGCCTTGTGAAAAAGTAAAATGCTGTGGGGTTAAACAAAAGATTCAAAACCTCAAAATTTAACAGACCTGAGCCAATCATTGCACTATCCCCTAATTTTTCTCCAGGGTTAAAGTCAGCATGAAATGGAAGGTTCAAAAGTCTTTTCTTCCTTTTTGTGATGTATATCTGAGTGAAATGGCTCAAGAAAAAATGCAGATTGTCCATCAGGAATTTATCGGATGGTTGTGGTTTGCTATTGGTCGAGCTCATGTGAGTGACAGATTGCCCCGCCCTCACGCCAGTAAACACATCATCATAGAAGAGAAGAGATGTTGCTGAAGAGGGAGAAGTTATTTTGATTAATGATTTTTTTTTTTAAAGTACACTGATAAATCATTTATAATAAATTCTGATTTCATGGTGACTTTAAAACAGGGCAGTGTCACCACATAAATGCTGCTTCACACTGAAACAATAACCAAACCTCTTGGAGTTAGATGTTAGTTTGGAACAAATGTTATTATTTAATCTAATGTGTGTTGAATTATACTGCCATTTTTAGGGGTCAATATAATATTTTTCCTTATTGAGCATGCCTAAAGCCGAGTTCCCAAGGTCATTCTAGGGGATGCCCATAAAACTGCCACATTTAAAACTTTGGAGTGTTTACTGAGAGCAGTGTGTTCCTGTCTGGCTGCGGTGTGAGTACAGACACAGACGGCTTGTTTTAGAGGGTAACAGTGGTTGAATTAAAATGCTGGAATCTAGTGAGAGGAATGTGTCTAAAGAGCCAATAGCTAAATAAATGTTTAAAAATCAAAATATTTACTTGACCCTGTTTACGTTTTAATTAAACATTCCTGTGCATCATAGCCTACTATGGAAGCTTGTTTCCGCCATGAAAAAATAAAAAAGGTAATTGCGAGTTTATATCTCAAGAGTGCTGAACTTATTACTTGCAATTGCGTATTTATATATCACAATTCTGACTCCCCCCCCCCCCCCCCCCAAAATTGTTAATATATATTCTGCAATTCTGACCTTTTCCCCTTAGAATTGTGAGTTATATATATATTTTCTTTAAATCTGAATTGTGAGAATTATATATTAAGACATCACAAACAGTCAATGACTTCAATGGAGTTTTATATAGAACCCCAGGGTTCTTGATTCAATTTTAAAGAACCCTTTATGTCAAAAAGGTTCTAAGGAGATCTTAAATATTTGCATAATACTTTCATGTTTAACGGGTTATTTCAATATACTATACAAGCTGCTTAATTCATAAAATTTAATTAAGATTAAAAATTAATTCATTAAAACATAAAATGATCAATGGAACCCCTTAAAGGTTCTATATATTAAGCACCTGACAGAACCCTTTAAAGTCCCCCTGTAGTCAATCATTTTATCCCTTAAAGCTCACCAAAATAACATATTTAAAAGGTTTTTTTTCCTTGAAAAAAATTCTTCATGTCTTAGAATAGCTTGAAGGTAGGTAACTAACTACACCCTTGCCTCATTTATATGCGGTTCTATGAATATGCAAATTAGCCCTCCTCCATTTACTCACACCAGCTCAGAGATCCACTCGCTGACGATCACACGTTGATCTGATTTTTTACAAGGTAGTTTGTGACATCAGAATCACCAGCGATTTCAAACCGCGTTTTTGAGACTGTCTAATTCACTGCAGTTTTAAAGAGAAAATACTCAGCAATGGTGTTGACATGAATTTACACATGGGGTTGTCTTAAAGCAAACACACCACATAGACATATAAACAACATTAAAAACTTGATTTAAACCACAGGGGAACTTTAAAGTTCTATATAGAACCTTTTCTTAAGAGTGTAGATTACGCGGTTTAGACCTCGTGCGCCAGAGAAACAAGCGCGCAGCCAACCTTTAGTGTTTGAACTTCTGTTTTGCGGTAGCTCTGGATATTTCTACGGCACTGCTGTCGAAGGGTAAGTAGCTGGTGAAGTGGAGTTACTTATTGTAGAATTAATGAAAGTTATCAGGAGCACTGTAATGTTTGAAGCAGATGTCATAACAAATGTCAATAGACCGGGAAGATTTTAAAACTTGCGGTTCATTCATAAATCCATAAGATCTTAGCTTCATGCTGCAGAAACCAGAAGACAGCGCGGCGCTGAAAAGGGGCGGGGCCACGTAAGGTCTAGTCTATATAATTCAAACCTAGTTTGCCTATTGTCTTTGGCACAGATTTGCTGCTATTGTTCACCACTTTTTGAAAGGTCAGATAAAAGTTTTAGATACAAGATACAAGTCCAGCCACTCCCTGATAAATGAGATGAAAATAAGCAGAGGAAATCAATACTTCTGACAAAACAGTAGCATCTGCCTCCAGCGTCATTTTGAGATAGATGACCTTCTCATTTAGTCCTACTATTCATGTTTCAGGAAAAAAAGTTGAAAATATCACTTGTGTTGCGATAGCCTACTCATTAGTATAGTTGACACATTCAAAGACTGACGTTCATTGTTGATATACTGTTAGGTTGATGAATACTGCCAATTAATATAATATATCTATATCAATCACCCCCAAAATGATTCCAAAACCCTCTCAATGATGGCATAAATCAATGTTTTATGGGAGCAGAAAGGCTAAAATGCTAGTTCTAGCATTACCAATGGTCCTGAATTGATTCTGCTGCCAGTTACAGTGATACTGTGGAAATGTCACCTCATTGTTTGTGATTTAACCAATGTTTGACCCCTCCAGTTACAGCAGTAAACGTCTTTCCTCTTGAGTGCGTATAATGTAATGCGGGACTGTGTCCAAATGGAAGTGTTACTCGGGTTATTGATTGGAACAAATCAAACAAACCATTTTGTTATTTTCAAAATCTGAATATTGCATTTTTATTTTACAATAGCCATTGGAATGTCGATGATGATCAATATTTCCTGCAGTTAAAGGGATAGTTTTTTTTTTTTTTTTTTTGGAAGTCATATGGAAGTCAATGGTGCCCCAACTCTTTGGTTACAAACGTTCTTCAAAATATCTTTGTGTTCAGCAGAACAAAGAAATGTATACAGGTTTGGAACAATATGAGGGTGAGTAAATGATGACAGATTTTAAACTTTTGTGTGAACTATCCCTTTAAGTACATGCTAGCAGTCATATATTGGTGAGGGAAACAATTTCATTAGATTTATTTATTTTATTTTGCTTTTTTTGAAGTACAAAAACCACACCCAAACCTTTTGGAATATATTCTCTGAATAAAGACAGATTTATGGATATTTCTCTTAATTCTCGAAATCAAAGGTAACTAACTTTAAATATCACACCCCAGTTTATAACATGTATCGATGACACTTCACTGAGATGAGTGAAATTAATATTTTTTTTTCCTATTGAACACAAAACATGTAATTGTAACCAGTGAGCGTTTCTCGAGTTCAGCCTTCTAAAACAGCACACATACATGTTGCTTTGGAAAACCCTGTAAATGGATCTCCAGATGTTAATGCTGTGGGACCTAGACCCGAAATAGGTGGGTTTTCTATGATCCACGTCGTCCTTTTACCACATCAGACGTTCATAAATAAAGCAGGTGGCTCTTGCGATGTGGTGTGTGTATTGAGAGAGTTGGATTGTTTCAGCAGATGGAGATACATTCACTCGAACAGGAAGTGAGCAAATGGACTTGGATGTTGATGTAAAGAGCATCATGGGGAGCTGTTTGAAAAATACAACGATGTCACAGTAAAAAGGTAATTTATCAAACCCACTTAAAGTCTTTTAAAAGTTGAGCTGATTTTCTGTTTTACTTCTTTGTGATCAGAAATTTTGTGACCAAATCTTAAATTCACAAGACACACTTATGTTTAGTTAAAATTAAGGTATACGTTTTTACATTTTCAGACAAAAAATGTAAGAGGTTCTTACTTGTGTACTTTACCACCACAAAAAGGAATCTACATGACCTAGGAATCTAGATGGAAATCATTTTCACGTAAGTAAAAATGTAGTGATTCTTTTTATTTGGCAGATATATATTTTACAGAACTGTTGCTTATAGAGACAATACTTGGATGCAAGAAACAATGTATCAATGTCCATTATCAAATTATGGACTTCACGTGACACTGATGAATACAATTGACTGGGTAATTATTGACTTTAACAGTAAATGGAGTCTTTATTTGTTTTTGCAGTTCATATTTTCAGCCCTATCTGACGTTAAGTGCTGCTGTTGACCACATCTGTGTTTAACTGCTCCAAAGAATCCAATTAGTAGCTAAGACTTATTCAATGACCAACTAATTGTCTGTCCGTCTGTCCATCCCTCCATCCATCCATCCCTCCCTCCCTCCATCCATCCATCCCTCCCTCCATCCATCCATCCATCCATCCATCCATCCATCCATCCATCCATCCATCCATCCATCCATCCATCCATCCATCCATCCATCCATCCATCCATCCATCCATCCATCCATCCATCTATCTATCTATCTATCTATCTATCTATCTATCTATCTATCTATCTATCTATCTATCTATCTATCTATCTATCTATCTATCTATCTATCTATCTATCTATCTATCTATCTATCTAACAAGCAGAAGTATCTGCATTGAGTTTCAGAGGTGAGTGAGGGGGGTGTAAAGGGGCAGTGGAGTTCTTGAGTCCTCAAATCCTGGAAGTGGGAGGTAGCCTACGAAGAAAAAAAACCTCCTTCATATTCCTGTCTAGAGGAAGAAGCACTGCTGTGCTACAGAGAAAGCGCAAGACAAACACGAACATTTGCAGCCGTTTACAACGTTTTTTGACTCGTACATTTTCTTATGCCGCGAGACACTCGTGCGAGTTTATGAATGAAAAACTTCCCAAACAGCAAAGACGTGGAAGTTTTCCTCACGGTAGTTTTCACTACGCACCTGGACCAAAACCTTTTGTTTGCTTCAGCTAGTTTAAACGTGACTTTTTGTTGTTGTTGCAAAAACAGACGCGTTGCACGAGAGAAATCTGCCTGGGTGGCTTGTTTTGATTCACTTGCAGCGTGGGGCATTTTCTTCGGAGATCGCTTGTTGTGGAGTAATGCTTTACAAACCAAAATAACTCGAAGAAGAAGTCCACTTCAACACAACCCAGTGTTCAGAATAACATCCAGAGGTGAGTGTTTTTAATTTTGGGAAGAATCTTGCGTGTAGGTCTGATGCTTGTAGCCTAATGTTAATTTTTATTGATGTATATGAAGTGAACATGTTTTGCAAGCCCTAGCAATAGAAAAAGGATTACAGATAAACTTGATCTTTATCTTAAGACGCTTTTATATCTGCATATTTTAAAGTTTTTTTGTTTTTTTTTGTTCGTGTTTTGCTAATTGTATATAGAAGTATTCTTATAGCCTATATATTTATATAGTAAGTAACCTCATTTTTTTTAAAAGTAAATCATTCTCATTTCCATTGTATTTGCACATTCATGAAGAGACAAACCTTGAATAGGTGCTCACAGCAGGAGTAGAATAAGAATGCTACATTGTGTTCCCTTAATTTGCATATCAATGAATATGAAAAGTGACCTATTTTGAGCTGTAAAACCCTAGGTGGCAATGTCTGTCCAGTGTTTGTTATGGATGTATTGTGTTCCTTGAGGAAACAAACCTTTCCAGGGTGATCTGTTTCTGTGTTAATGATAAATCAGGGGGTTTTGTCTCACAACTGAGCTTACGTTCCCCGGCTAACTTCTGTTGTCGACTTTAGAGGGTGAAATATATTCATTGAGTCAGTCAAAACATCTTAGTCAAGAACCCATTAATATTGAGTCAGTCCCATATGTTATGCTAGTTTACCTTTAGGGCCACTTTCTGATCAAGAGTGAACCATTGAATTGGTTCTCTAACATGTGTCAGCATCTCTGAGGATGACTATTTCATCTCACAAGCATTAATTTCAGAGATGATAAATTAAACTGATATTTTCAAAACCGCAACCCCCCTCCCCTAGGAGCCCATCTTGACTTATTGTGGCACTCGTGTTGAGTTACAGCTGAATCTCACAGTCGACTGTGTCAACTGGAGTCCATCTAAATTGAATGTGTAATATTGGATGCGCTGAAAGACAAGCTGCATCCATGCACCTGGTCAGAAGGCTTCTGAATCACCCGCTGTGACTGGTTTCCTCGTGGTAATCTTCTCAATATCACTTTCAGCATAACTGGATATTCACTGCATGCAGCTGAAGCTTTATATTCAGAGTTTTAGATATTCCATGATTCCCTCACATTAATGTTATGAAACTTCACTGCAGAGCACACTAATGTTATTTACATTTTTTGGTTTGCATCAGGCAATGGAGGTGTGGATAGGAAGGGAAATGGGAAAATAATTCACTTGGATTTCCTTCCCTAATCTATACAATTACAGGTGTAAAGCCTCATAACTACCCAGGCGGTCGAGAGCAGGGGGTTGCTCCGGTTGACGGAGTCCTGGGGTGGATTGCATGACTATCTCCCAAAACAAACACAGAGTTGAGGAATGTCATGCATGGATGCAGCAGCATAGTAATTAAGGGTCCGGGCTGGACTCTCAGGGGGGTAGGGAACAGAGCAAACCCCAACCTTTAATTATCACAATGGGCTTTTCAAACGCTTTTCGTGCATTACCGTGGAGAGCTCTGAAAGGACTGCTGGTTTCAATGCTGTTTTCCACTTTTGATAGTGTTAGTTGAGTAGAAGTTTCTTCATTTGCTTTTATCCATTTAGAAGATGCTTTCATTGAAAGCAGCTTCCATACGAGAATAGTATCAAGTATAAGAAGTTACTCCAAGGTTATTTAGGGCAATCGCAATTGCACTTATAAACTGGCAACTCTGACGTTTTTGTCGCAATTTAGTTTATATCCCGCAATTTTGACTTTCTACCAATTGCAAGTTTACATATAAACTCAGAATTGTGATATAAACTCGTAATTCTGAGAATAAAAGTTAGAATTGTGAGAGAAACTCACAATTGCAAGAAAAAAATGTCAGGATTGGAAGATAAAGTCATAATGACCTTTTTTATTTGTTACTTGGCAAGTTTCCATACATTAGAGAGTAGTAGTAGTAGTAGTAGGAGTAGTAGGGCTATTTCTTTCTTTCTTTCTTTCTTTTTGTGTGGTGGTAAAATTGGAAATGGCTTGTTTCCTGTACATCAAGTATGAAAAAGCACAAGCAGTGAAGCGTGATTGCAAAATCCTTCAGACTGCTGGTAGAACTATGTAACGTGTTAGCTATTATCCCTCTAGAACTTCACACAATTTTTATACGGTTTCGTGACTGTTGTTGCAAAACACTTTTATAGCTAATCCAATAACATTTCTTTGAATCTCGCCTGTGTGCTGCAGTTTCATGTGTGAAAAGTACCACAAAGAACTCCACATTCTCATCAGTTGAAGAGATTCTTACATTTTACTACTTTGACATGATTATGGTATGGGCAGCGCCTGTGAGGTAAATGAACTGCGTTTATGGCCTTATCATAAACCTGCTGCACACTAGCATTTAGGATTTTTTATTCAGGGTCGCCACCCTCCGCAGAGCGACCATCTCTTCATGTAGCCAAGAGGTCCCACTTTAGCTGAATTACTTTGGCATGAAGACCGCATGACAGCTCTCAGTTAAGACATCCCTCATTAATCGTTCTAATTAGGTGATCACAATGGGATGTTGCTGTACTTTAACTCCAGATGAAAACGGATCATGGTCAAGTATTTTAAACACACTTGCGCAAGGCCTCAGCCTTGAGCCATGCAACGAAGGTGCTAATGCCGCCACGCTGCAAATCTATCAGTTGAAACAACTTTGTTTTGTTTGCATTCACTAATACTCTAATTCCCCACACTCTTATAGTAATGAGAGCAGAACATATGGCACCAGGTTGTTTTGTATCAGATTGTGGGTAGAGTTGAAGGTGTGAGAGCAAATGGTTTGCCGTGCGATTATTGGAGGAGGGGATACAAAAACAACCGCCAGATTACAGGTCTTTTGTTGAGAAACGTTTGGCAGGGATGGAGGCGTGACTGGGATCCCAAGGAAAGCCAAGTGTCAAGTGGCCAGTCTTAGGGGGGCATAGCATTAACAGATGTGTTTCACACCACCGGGATGGCCTCTCTACACCTACTCAGGGGGGCAGCTGCTGTCGGGTGTGGGGTCGAGGGGTTTGGGGCCTCTGTTTTCGTCATACTTGTACGGGAAAAACATTTTTAAATTAGTTTTGGATTTGTGATGTTCTCTTGTCTCAAAGTTACAGTCTTACGTAGGCTTGCAGCTTTTCCTTACAGCTAAATTCACATTTTATGTCAAATGATGCTTGTTGCGTTGAAATAAGGAGAAATGTTTTTAATTATTTATCTGCTGGTGTGGTCAATTAAACAGTTGTCAATGCTAATCAAACTTAATATTTAATAGCAATGAAGGAGCCTTAGAAGTCAAATTAATGACTGCCAGATGGACTTTATGGCCAGGTGACAAATTATTTCAGTAAATGAGAGGGGTCTGGTCTTTGTAAGCAGAGCGTGAGTGTAGTTGGTTAATGTTTTGTGGCTTTTTGAAAAAGTTTAAATTTACAATAGTGTTCGAAAGTTTGGGGTCGGTAAGATTGAAAGAAGTCTCTTACGCTTACAAAGACTGCATTATTTATTCCTTAGTTTTATTGTGCAAGACTGGTGCCACAGTCTGCTAGATGAATAGTATTTTCTAGTGAACTTTGTAGCTATTTTAATGATGCACAAAAGTCATACAAACTTAAATAAGCAGTCAGCATTTACCATTACAAATTTGACTAATACAAATTTGATTGCTACGCTTATTTAATGAACATGTCCCCAAAATTAAAGTTTCCCAGTGGTATTTACATTGTGTCGGTGTACATATGCATATACTCCTAAAGATCATTCCAACTTTCCAAATCTAATCATATCTAGGGACCATTTTGGGTTCCTTAAAGAACCTTACAGTGAACAGTTCTCAAGAGAAGTGTTCTTTCATAAACCCCTTTTCCACTATAAAGAACCTTTTGTGCAATGGAAGGGTTCCATGGATGTTAAAGGTCTTTCATGAAGTCATGGATATTAATCAAGAACCATTATTTTTAAGAGTATAAGCAACCATCCTAACCAACCAGCACCCTCTCTAGCACCCTAGTATAGTTATTTAATGGACATTAAAAAAAAAAAAGCCAGATCATTCCTATGAAAAGTTTGTTTTTTCCTTATTTGCATTCATGCATACCATATTAGACTATTTCCTGTACACATTTGCTTTCACTTTTTTGGCAGGTTGCTCTATGCTGCTGGTGTTGATGGCCCAGCGCTGCCCACAGCTGTGTGAATGAGCTGTTTCGGCCCACCCTCTTCGCCCAGCTGCCGTGGCATGACTTCTCTCAGGATGATGAAGTCATGGCATTTGCTTCTCCTGTGGGTTGTTCTAGCTCACCTACCCTTGGCCCACTCACGTCCCGCAGTTACCGAACAAGGTAAGTTTTTCCTTTTCTAGTGTCCACTTCCAGGATGTGCTTAATTGAAGGTGGCGCAAAATCGAACAATGCATGAAAGCAGCATATCCTTTACTTGTGTGATTTAAGGATGGACACATTTATGAATCATCTCTTACAGTAGGCTCCACCTCATGTAGCAGCAGAGTTCTGGTCACGGCTCTGTTTTTTTGATGTGGAGTTAACTAGTGGTTCTGGAACTCATTAGGGTCTGGTGTGCTCTAGGACTACAGATGCTTTTCCTTTATGTGTCCATGGAGCTTTAGGGTCTTTCACTCTTTCTTGAAACCTTAGAGGTTTAGATGGATCATGGTAGAATGCGCAGCATTGCAAAGAATCCTTCACTTGCTAAAAGCTTTTTACATGTATACTGTCATCCAAGGCCCTGTTTACACCTGGTATTAAGATGCAGTTTACACCTGGAGTTTTAATCCGTCTCTTTTGTCCACTTTCAACCACTTCTGTCCTGATTTCTTTGAGTGAAGGGTCTATGGGTGGGTAAATGCATGTTTTTTTTTCAGATCATTCAATTTAATGGTTGAAATAAGCTCACACAATTTACATATTAACAAGACCGGAGAAAACAGAAAAACATACGGGGAGCATTTAATTTCTGCTCTGACAGCCACAAGATCACGCCGAACGCAGTGAATGTGTGTTAGAAATTAGGAATGTTGAGAGAACATTCTGCTTGGTACGCTTTTCGTCTTCAAACCAAACTTGGGTCTCCAGCCGACAAAGTTTAAATCATGTTTAATCATAATGGTTACGCATTAAGTCAGTTGGTGGAGAGTAGGCGTCTTTTGCAGCTGTTCGCATGTATTTGACCACATGAGCGTTTACACTACGAAAGAAATCCGTTTGAATGTGTTTTCAACTACCTCTGGAATTGGTCGAAAGTGGACAGGCTAAAAACATTTTAGACCCCATTTACACCCATGTTTAGCGTCACACTCTTGTGATCCAATCAACCAAAAACACATATTAATAATAGGTGTACATAGGGTCTAATGCTCACTTAAAGTTAATCGAATGAATCTAATAATTTATTAACATTGTTAAATGTTATCTTTAGCAAATCTCAAAATGAATATCCATATTTACACTGTACATTATGTTGATTCCTGAATTTATTTATTTATTTTTTAGTATACATTGAAATGTTAAATTCTATAAAAATGTTATATGTCTATTATCAGCCATATCATGAAAATTATTATCAGCATTTCTGTCTGATTTTTAATGCGTCAATCATCCCAATATTTGTGATATGAAGTGGTTTGATAATTATCTTTAACCTTTCAGTGTAAGTAAGGGGAACGGTCAGAATTGTTGATGTGACGGCCTGACACCAACACTTACACTAGTCTCAATTGTATACATACTTATTGATGCATGTTTGCATACAAGTCGACAGTGTCCATTCACAGTTGCTTAACACACTAATATGTTGTACTAAGTTGTGGGCCGTAGAGCTCATCTGCATGTGAAAACAGCCATCGCAAATATCCTGTTGCTGCATAAACTCTTGGTCCATTGATTGTGAGCCTTGATCGAACTGTCTGTTTCCCTTCTTGCCTGAATTGACTTGTTGTAGTTACTCGGTGCCCAGCAGTATTACTAGCCAGGCAGGAAATCCCAGCAGCAATCCATCCAGACTAGGACTTCCTCTATTGATTCCGAGCCAAGTCCAGAGCTTAGAAGCAATCCTGGCTGACGCGGAGAGACAGGACAGCTATTAGGATTTGAGGATTGTTTTATTGAAGATTTGCTTTATTAAAAGGGTTGTAATGATCTGAAATGAAACGACTTTTGGGCTTTTAAAGATGTCGTTGGATGAATAATGAGGTGATGACAGATGTTGTTCACTTCAGCCTGTACTGACTGACCAAGACAAATGGGTCAGGCCTCCGCCTCCCTCTGGAAAAAACACACACATTCTCTTCGGTTCTCCAAGAAGCCAGTTAGGAGCGGTCTAAATCTGAGCACACAGATGTGCGTTGGTACAGCTTGCGATGAAATCATTCTTTTTGGGTCTTTCAGACTGGGACAAATGACTTGGGGACAAATCATGATTCTTTCTGCTTTGTGGAATTCCTTCCGTAAACAAAATGTGCTTCTAATTTGACAGTTTCCCCATTCGGCCATATAGGTGGTGCGCTCCTCCTCCTGATATTGACTGCTTCCAATTTGACCAGAGGAAAGGTTTGAATTCCCGCATGATGAGGACCAAATTTTTATTCACTGTTTTATGTGTAAAAAGTCCCTTTAAGGTGAAGCTTGTGCAATAGCTTTGTAAGATATTCTTACTTAACATTCACTACATTAGCCTTTTTAAAAGGCTATTGTGATTGCCTCGTTTTTAAACCCCAAAAATGGGTCTGTTCTTGGTTGTGGAGATCAGAGGGGAACAAAACTATATTAGTAAATAAAAATCATACATAGCAACTAAAAACAGTACTACCCAGACTACATTAAATACAAGTTCACTTGATGAAACCATTGAAATTCAAGAGTAATTTAAAAACAACACTCTCAGTGTCTCAGTCATATAGTCATATAGTCATTTGGCCTATAAATGTTCATGGTTACATTGATATTTTTATGGATTTTTTTGTTGCCACTTCAAGCAAAACCAGTCTATGCAGACTATAGAGTATTTACAAATGGTGGCAAATATATTTGGTGGATTAATTGCAACAATAGTAACAGCCAGACGTTTAGGTTTCAAAATGCAGGCTGGGAGTTGTCAACCCTCTTAACTCCAGTTATATGTGCTGTTTTTCTTGTAAATGTGAGGTTTAATGTGTGTGTCCTGTTTCTGCTCTAGTAAGTGATTGGAATGATTGAAAATAAAGTGAATGGAAGTATATACGATAAGACATCAGTCCTCATTTCAAGTCCAGAATTCCCCCCAGCCTCTACTTTTCCTGCTCGGCATGCTTTTTTTTGTTGTTAAATTGGGCTGAAATGAAAGTTGATCCCACCCCCCTCTCGTCCCGTTTCCTTGCTGGGATTAAGGGGCCTGTGATCCAGGAAATACCTCCAGTTGGCTCAAGTGAGATCTCCATGACAACTAGCCGAGGAACCTGCTGTTACAGGCTCTTCTCTGTCTCTCCAAACTGACTCTCTTTCCCCCTTCCATCTCTTACGGATCCGCTCGCATTGTCAGGAAACTTTGTGGAGGACAAAAGGGAAGGATTAGTTTGTTTGACAATTAAGGTGACTTAAGGTTGGTGGGCGGTCTCTTTGAATGGGAACTGCCGTATGCTCTGGCGTCAGGGTTTTTGTTTTTGGCTTTTGTTTGTATGTACTGAAACTCAGTCCTAATAAGTGTAGTGGGTCACAGGAGGTTAATCTTTAAACTGTTTCATTTTTAACCTCAGAACTTCCCAGTCTTTTGTAAAGGAAGTATTGCATTTCTTCCTGACAGGATTGTGTTTTTGATTCAAAGTGTATGAGCAGAGTGCAATATTGAATTCATGGGTGAATCTCATGATAAAGACCCTGGGCCCCATTGCACATCAAAAACAAAATAAAATAAAACAAAATAATTATATTTTATGATAATTCTATTAAGATTCATTATATAAGTTTAAGAAAATAATATTCAAGACTATTTGGATATTTTGTGTTGCCAATTTTTTCTTGGGAAAATGTGCTTAATTTTCATATCAAAATATTCTCGTAATTTTCATGTTTTACTTTTTACGAAACTCATTTGTTTTAATTTGAGTTATTTTTAATGATTATCTTTATTTTTATTATAAAACAGCATGATTAAATGCAGAACAACAAATACTACTTTACATTCTTATTGTAAATCATGATATCGGTCAAAAGAAAGATATTGTTATTTTAACATAACTGGAATTTGCTTAATGGAAATGTGCTAAATAGTCATGAAAATGTCATAATGAAAAAAAAATCTTATCCTTTCCTTTACCCAAAATATAATAATTATTTTCTTTTAATTTTAGGTTAAAATATTCCCTAGATGTGGTCTTGATTGTTATTTCCAGATGTCTGAGTTGAATAACTTTTCATCTGTTTTGACTTTGTGGCATTAGTTTTCTTATACTGAGTTTCTTTAAACTAATTTCATTAGTTTTTTTTTTGTGTTTTTTTTTTTAAAGCATTCCTTATGTAGTTTTCTTTCTCCAAAGTGCTTTACAAACTCATGCCTCTTTTTGTTAGGCATGGCCCTTATTTGGGTTTAGTAGTTCTTCAGTTTCCTTAGGACCAGCGTTGTCTCTTGTCTCACACTTTGTTTTGAAATGCCGATTTTGATCCAGTTCCCCCTTTGCCAAACATTCCATGCTGGTCTTCTGTTCCACCACTAGTCCGAACAGAGGTGGAAATGGAGCTGTACACATTGTTCCCCGGGGAGCGTTTGGTGCTGCAGTGCGAGACCCCGATTGTAGGCCTAGGGGTCATCTGGACGAGAGACCACGCTGCATTGCTGAATGGAGACCACATGTGGGTGAACGGGGGCCAGCTGGAGATTGGGTCAGTAAAGCCGACAGACTCTGGGCTTTACTCCTGCACTGTCCAGAGCTTTCTGGGCAACCACTCTGCGTATTTCAACATTAATGTGACAGTTACGTCTTGTAGGAGCTTAGAGAGGATGAGGTTTTTTTATATTGAAGAAACAATTTTCTCTGCAAATGACACCTTTTTTTTCTTTTTTTTGGGGGGTATGGCTGATGGTGCATTTTTTTTAAAACCCCTGACTTGTCCCTCACCATTTGTGCTATGGACATGAATGATATCTGAAATGATTTGCCTTGTACAAGAAAGTAGTTCTGTTACTTTTCTAAGCAAATGATCAAGAAAACAAGTGACAAGTCACTTTCATTTCATTTGCTTTTTTGAGGTCATGTTGTCATAGATGAGCATCTGAGGCTTTGTGAGATCTTGTCTCCCTGTTCAGCTGTGGAATGTGTCAGGCGTTCAGTGGTGAATTTGTTAGACAGCTCCCTAGTGTGTGTGTGTGTTTGCGTGATTCAAGCGTGGGCATGGATCTGGAGTGGAGCCTGCAGTGACTCATGCGCTCTCACTGTCCAGTGCTCTGTGAAGGGCGGATGCGTTCATTCTGTTCACTAACTTGATAAAGCAAGACTACAAAATGTGGCACAGTACTGTGAATAAAAAATTAAAAGTATCGCAAACCTCTCTTTTCTTATTCTGCTGCAATTCTTTGCTCACTGGCCAGGATTCTAGTAGAGAGACAGTCAAATAAATAAATCTGTATGTTTTTTGCTGAATTTGTGACGTCTGAAATTGCGCTACATTCTGACCTTTTATGGACGGCTGTATGAATTTATTATCTGACACACATCCTGTCAACTTTGTCACAGGTCACGCAGTAGCGTCTTCCGAGGATGAGGACGACGATGAGTCATCGTCAGAAGAGAACAAGCCGTCAAGTAGCCAGGAGCTCTTACGTAAGCATGCACTCTCTTTTTCAGGAAGAAAATCTAATTATGAAATGTTTGTTGTTTTGTTAAATACCATATTTTCTCTCTAGCGATGGCACCTCACTGGGCTCAGCCAGAAAAGATGGAAAAAAAGCTTCATGCCGTTCCAGCCAGCAGAACGGTGAAATTCCGATGTCAGGCCGAGGGAAACCCAACTCCGAAACTACGCTGGCTCAAGAATGGAAAAGAGTTCAAAAGAGACCAGCGCATTGGGGGCTACAAGGTACGTTTGCACATGAGAAGACTTAAGTAGCTGACTTCTGTTGAGATATCACTGTTATGTAGGAAATACAACCCTCATTTACTCTGCACCTGAGCAGAGAGAAGGAAAGCTGAAACCCTAGCTTACAATGGGCCAAAATCACAGCCTGAAGCTTGACACCCTGAACCCGACACCTGAATACACACACCCTGATTTAAACGTGCAGGCAACAAGAGAGGTCTGGTTTCGAGTAGATAGCCGTAGTAATGAGGGCTTTGTGATATACTGAATATGCACAAAATATTTGATTATTTTGCTGCCAATTTCGAGATTCAAGATTGTTACATCAGCCATTTCCAACTAAGTATAGGGGGCGAAATACCGTTTCTTTAACAAAAAAATACCCATTTGTAAGTTTGATTAGTTTCTGTGAATCAGTTTCACAATCATGATCCATTTCAAAATCAATCTGTTTCAATGAACTGATTCAAACCCTGATTTATCACTTAAAAAAACACACAAATATATATATATATATATATATATATACTGCCTGGCCAAAAATAAAGTGGATTGGATCATGTTATACTGTATGTTTGGCAACAGTTTCTCTAACCCTAATTGATGGAGTGTGTAGCTTTTCATTTCTTAAAGATTGCAGCAAGGCACATCATGGCCATATTCCAGGATGACAATGTCAAGATTCATCAGCCTCAGATTGTGAAAGAATGGTTGTGAGGAGCATGAAGAATAATTTTCTCATATAAATTGCCAATTGCACCTCCAAGTCCAGACCTTAAATTCATATAAAGTCTTTGGGATGTGCTGGAGGAGACTTTACAGAGTGCTGGACTCTTGGATTGTCAATACAATACCTCTTGATTGAAATAACATCACAGCATTTATTTCCATCAAGAGGTGGATCAAGATCCTGATTCATGTGTGAAAATGAATCTTCATGCTCCCTCCCAACCATTCTTTCACAATTTGAGCCTGATGAATCTTGACATTGTGATCCTGGAATATGGCCATGATGTGCCTTCCTACATTCTGTAAGAAATGAAAAGCTACACACTCCATCAATTAGGGTTAGAAGAACTGTTGCAAAACTTTTAACATGCAATTATTCAATCATTTACTCTTAAGCATTTTCCAATTTAATCCAAACGGTGACTTTCTTCTGTCTGGGCAGTGCATATATTCAAAATAAACATTTTATGAATCTATTTTAAAGAATATTTATCTTCTTCCATTCTCAGCTGCGGGAACACATGTGGACCATAATCATGGAGTCTGTGGTGCCCTCAGACAAGGGCAACTACACATGCCTGGTGGAGAATGAATATGGTAGCATCAATCACACCTATCAGCTGGATGTAGTGGGTCAGTCACTTTTCAGTCTCGACCAGTGGCAGTTCAAGAAAAAATATTGCAATTAAATTCAAGCCTTACAAAACCCCCTTGTGTATTTTGCAGAGCGATCACCTCACAGGCCCATCCTGTATGCTGGTCTCCCTGCAAACCGAACGGCTGTGGTTGGCAGTGACGTAGAATTTGTATGCAAGGTTTTCAGCGATCCCCAGCCTCACATCCAGTGGCTCAAACACATATTGGTGAACGGAAGCCAACTGGGACCTGATGGACTCCCTTACGTACGCGTCCTAAAGGTAAAGGTTTTACAATGAAATGCAGCCAATTTGCTCAAGTCCGACTTGTACGCAGCGGTTTCGTATAAGTGGTCCACACATATTATTTTATGGTGGATTGGGACTGGATGTCATGAATTTGGTCTCTTGTTGTCTCCAGCACTCGGGGGTCAATAGCTCGGACACCCAGGTGCTGACACTCTACAATATCACAGAAGAAGAGGGCGGCGAGTATATATGCAAAGTGTCCAATTATATAGGAGAAGCCAATCAGTCAGCCTGGTTAACTGTCCTTAGACAAGGTAACTTGATCACAGGCTAGTCTGAAATTAACTCTGTAGAGGTTTTTGCTTTGGGTTTCTCTCATGCTTTGGGTTTTCCTATTCAATAATGCCATGGAAACTTCCAGTTGACCCAAACAATGGCAATAATTCCTTCGCTATGGATTGGGTCTTACTGGAGAGACTCTCCATGTGGCTTGCCTGATGTAGGTGGAGGTAGACTGGTGGTGATGGTGTTGGGCAGTGATATTTGGTCTCTCTACAGGTGATGGAAAGGTTTCAGGTGGCTTTCTGAACTTTGGGAGCGTCTAACTGGTTTTTAAAACAACCAAAAACAACAACTCCCCAAGCTCAATGTGGTCCCGCTTCCTCCTCCTTTCCCCTCACGTCTTGGGCCTCGGGTCTGCTTTTCTCGTTCTCTTCCAGACGGCTGGCCTCAACACCACCGACAAGGAGATGGAGGTGCTCCAGTTGAGGAATGTGTCCTATGAGGATGCTGGGGTTTATACTTGCTTGGCGGGCAATTCTATCGGGATCTCCCATCATTCAGCATGGTTGACCGTTGTCAAAGGTATCCGGCGACTCTTTCCTGTCCTCTCAAGACCTTTCCTTCTCGTCCATCACTCCCAACAGTGCCCATTTGTTTGTGTCAATTGCCAGTTTCAGGTGAACCACATTTAAGTCAAAGAGCATTTACTCAGATGTCACTTTAGCCGGTGTATCTTTTGCACCGTTGACAAAGGGCGAGGTGTTTTATGGGAACGTGTGTGGCCGTCCACAGGTGCAAAACCACCCATGCATGACACCAGCATGACAAGTAGACCAAACATTTGGATTTTAGTGACATCTTCCCCTATAGAAGTATTATATTACTAAGGTTCCCTCAGTAGGTTTTACTTCCCATTGACCTGCCAAATGACGCCAGTTATGGCACTGTTTCACCTATTCTCCTTTTCTTCCTCCAAATTCCTTGTTTTCTCACTCTGTCCTGCTATTTTTGTTGTTTTAATGAGCGGTTAGTGCACACCAAGTCACCTTTACTCCGATTCAATCAGTTATGTTCATTTTGAGAGTAAGCAGACTATGATATGAGAATATCTAGCAAGCTATCTTGGTGTTCTAAGGCAACCTCATAAGTAGCATATTTGGAAAACTCAATATAGACTATGACTTCTTGCGCCCTACAAATTTGCAATCACTTCCACTAGAAATTACATTTGAGAGCTTGAGATGACAAAACAAGTATATTCACTATAAAATTCTTACGCAGTTTTATTAATTAAAGCCCAAGACTTTTTTAATTTACAATGACTTTTCCAGGTCTAGTAATCACACTTTTAAAATTAGGCTATGTATCAAGACAGTGGGAACCCTGGTTCTTCGAAGGGAATAAACGTTTTTGAGGGGGTGATTTAAAATAAGAAATATATTTTATTTTTGTTGTTGTTTGGGCTTATTTTAATGCTTATGTCTTATTTTAATAATTTTAAGTCATCTTGAGGACCCCTTTGGAAGTTTGCTGAGGGCCACCGGTTGAGAACCTCTGCTCTAATAGCCATTAAAATACATAGTACACAAAAAATATTGGCTAAAATAGTCAATTGAACTATTTTTATTCATACTTTTTTAGTACTGATTGAAATGTCAACATATTTATAATTTTTCTTATTTCATATTTATATCAACAACATCTGGGATTATTTATTTTGACCAAGCTAGTCGCAATGCATAATGGGATTGCCTTTGGAAAAAATGCATGTGATGCAGCCTTAGAGTTCGTCAAAAATGAGTTATCTTATAAGGCAGCATAATCTTTTACCACCATTGTGTGTGGAGCATGATTATGATGCCTTAAAATGCAATATGGGTAACAGATTATAGTCAAAATGATAAATCTGTTCCAAAATTATACTGAGTTAATTGTGACTAGGTGTGCGTCACTGCATCATTAAAATATATTAAGTTGTTAATGATCAAGCACCACAAAAATTAGATTCCTTATCTTCTGGAGACTTTGTTTTATTTCAACCATTGCATAATATTGCAGAACAGCTCAAATCTATATACAGTATACGATGCTTTTAATTTAATAACAACCCATCAGGTGTAGTTATGTGTCTCTTTGGCCTCCCAGGACAATTTGGCCAGGATGTTTCCATTTCATACTTGTGCATGGGACGACTGCAGCCTCATGCCGGTGGAGAATGTGGGGCGAAATACTACTCCACAAAGGAGCCATTATGTGGCAACAAAGGGAGCTTGTGCTCTCTTCTCGGTGCCAATAGTGTCAAATGCACTGGTTGAAATAAAACAGAGCTCGGTGTGTGTGTGTGTGTGTGTATGTGTGGATACGTGTGCGTGTGTGCCTGTCACCAGCATCTACCAGTGTGTGTCAGTCCAAAGCACTGTTTAATGCTGTAGACACAGTAACAGAGGTGTTTTGATGTCAGTTGAAACTGTAAAGTGGATTCAACCTTATAAATGCTGTTTTCTATGCCAACCATCACTATTATATATTTTTTTTATTACTTTTTTAGAAAAATATTTCTTAATAGCAACAGCCCCATAAATATTTAAAACCCCATAGCAACATTCTCATTCGTCAGAAGAGGTAAAAATCTAGTTTTGGTTACTGACCATAGTGTTGTGTTTGCCCCATAAGCACCCATCGCTCCCTCTGCAGTTCCCAGTCAGTCCTACCTGGAGGTGTTGATCTACTGTGTGGGATTCTTCCTCATCTTCCTCATGGTAGGAATCGCCACCATCGTCAAAGTCCGCAGCTCCTCCAAGAAGAGCGACTTCAACAGCCAGCTGGCCGTCCATAAGCTGGCCAAAAGCATTCCTCTCCGCAGACAGGTAACAGATAAGGGCTTTGACGTACTGGTATCTTAAAGAAAGACCCTTGTGTCCATCTTAAGGCCTTTCAAAACACCTGTCCTGCTTCCTCGGCCTACAGGTGTCGGTGGAATCCAGTTCGTCTCTGAACTCTGGTGTGATGTTGGTCCGACCTTCACGACTCTCCTCCAGCGGGACCCCCATGCTGTCAGGGGTCTCTGAGTACGAGCTGCCCCAGGACCCGTGCTGGGAGGTGCCCCGAGAGAGGTACGACCAATGCTCATTTTAAAGTTGAACTTCTCTCACTTCATGTTCTGTGTACAAGGGTCAACTTAGAAATCATTTTGCTCATCTGTATGTTTATTACAGGCTAGTACTTGGGAAACCTCTGGGAGAGGGCTGCTTTGGTCTGGTGTTCATGGGTGAAGCCATTGGAGTGGACAAGGACAAGCCCAACCGAATAACTAAAGTCGCTGTGAAGATGCTGAAATGTATGTGGTTTTGCAAATTAACTGTCTAAAAGACACCATGAAATGGTGTGTTGAAGATTCTAAGGGATCTCACTGATTTTTGATAGTTACAAAAATCTCTTACATAAGTAATAATAATAATAATTCATTTTATTTGAAAGCGCTTTTCTGAGTACTCAAAGACACTTTACATAGAAACAAGAAAAAGAAAAATCACAAAAGCAGCAGGAACAATATCAAAGAAATGGACTAAGCTAAACATTAAAAGCAATTTTAAAAAGGTGAGTTTTCACATTTACATTGAAGGAGTGACCAGAAAAAAATGCAAAAAAAATGTTGTCGTGTTTTTCTTAAAAAATTCTTAAAACAAGGTAAATTTACACACAATTGTGTTCATTTTCTTTGTACTCTTACTTGATTTGAAATATATCTTGAATTAAGTTAATTGCTCATACACCATTGGCAAATTGTTTTTTATTTCATTTTATAATTTTATTAATTATTTATTTTATATATCAAGAATAATATTGTTCTAAAATAATCTATTTTTTTTATTTTAATACTAATATTTATGTTTAATAATATAATACAATACATTCTCTTTATTTTAAGGTTTAAGGCCCATTTACACCAATAACAATAACTATAAAAATAACTATATTAGCATCCATATCAACAAAGAACATTCTATTTATTATAAGCGCGCTGCAATTTGTCATCTGCCACTTTAAATGCTCAAGCTCTTTAAAGCAGGATGGATTCTGATTGGCTGTCAACTCTTTTATCGTTCATCTGAAAGTGATTTAAAAAACATAGTTTTCTGTGCAGTTATCGTTATAGTTGTTCTGTGGACTTTTAAGACAATCTTTATAACTATATCATTATTATAGTTAGCGTCCTTGGTGTGAATGGGCCTTTAGTTATTTATTTCCTTGAAAATCAGAAAAAAATACTGATTAAGGAAATTACTTTTGGCAGTGTAGAACCAACAGACATGGACTAAAATCCACAAAAAAGACCAAACCACATTATTTATCAGATGTTTACTTGTGTAGAACCAGACCTCATCATAATGTTGCATGTTTTTATTAGCTGACGCCACTGAGAAGGACCTGTCGGACCTCATCTCAGAGATGGAGATGATGAAGATGATTGGAAAACACAAGAACATCATCAACCTGCTCGGAGCTTGTACCCAGGATGGTAAGAGCCCATCTGAGGATTCTTACAATCATGTGGCATTTGAAGATGCTGGAACATCTAGAAATGTTTGTTTTATATCTCCTTCCTCCAGGCCCTCTTTATGTCATTGTGGAATACGCCTCTAAAGGAAACCTGCGGGAATACCTGCGTGCCCGCCGACCGCTTGGCATGGAGTACTGTTACAATCCTGACCAGGTTTCTGTCGAGAGCATGTCTATCAAAGACTTGGTCTCCTGTGCCTACCAAGTGGCTCGTGGCATGGAGTACCTGGCATCCAAAAAGGTATTGTTATCACATTATTTATTCTTTTTTTTTTTTTTTATAAAAAAAGAATCATACAATGCTTTCGATTCATAATTTCTTTAAAGCCTGGGCTAAAATAAATATTTTGGTCTGTGTGCACTCCTCAACAGTGTATCCATAGAGACTTGGCAGCACGCAATGTGCTTGTAACCGAGGATAATGTAATGAAGATAGCAGACTTTGGTCTGGCCCGGGACGTTCATCACATAGATTACTACAAGAAGACTACAAATGTAAGCAGTCAGTTCTTCAAACAGTCATATTTATAGTCCAAATATTCAATTTATGATAAGTGAACATCTTTATTTCTTCTTCAGGGCCGACTGCCTGTCAAATGGATGGCACCTGAGGCTTTGTTTGACAGGATTTACACACATCAAAGTGACGTGTAAGATGGCTCATTTGTTTTCCATTCCATCCTCACATCAGTGCTTTCACTTTTTAAAAGTTCTGTTTCTTGGTTATGTCTTGGTTCTGATGAAGTGCTCTCGGGTTTCTAGGTGGTCTTTTGGGGTCCTTCTGTGGGAGATCTTCACACTGGGGGGCTCGCCGTATCCCGGAGTCCCTGTGGAAGAGCTCTTCAAGCTACTGCGAGAAGGTCATCGCATGGACAGACCCTCAGCCTGCACTCAGGAGCTGTACGGCCCTTTCACATATTTTAATTAGTGATTAAGGCCGTGTGTCCACCAAAGCATTTTTTTTTTCCAGAGGCTAGCGTATTTTTCCAATTGGTTTCAATGGGTTTTTTTTTAAACGGCTAGTGTGACATGGAGCTGAGCGTCTCTTTAACACTGAGCGCTCTGTTTACTGGTCGCTGAGAGTTGAAGAATGTTTAACTTTGGGTAAAAAACAGTGTCACTTTTTACTCAGCCGTCCAATCACAGTGGAGGAGGGGCGGGACAAATACCACACCAACCACCACATCCTGCTTGTACAACAGCAACAAACGACAAGCAGCAAACAGTGGGACAAAATAATTGAAAACAAGAACCAGAGCAAATACTTTACTTTTATATACTTTACAAATAAGTCATCATTATATTCAGAAACAAACTGTTTTCGAAATTAGATACTAGTAACATTTCCATGGATATTCCGTATCAGAGAACTTATAGCGTCTTACCTGAAAAAGATGCCTCTTTTAATTTTATTATATAGAATCTTTAAAAACAGCATTAACAAAAAAAATGTAACCTTTTGTAGTGACACTTTTTTGAGTGAAAATATTATATAATTTATTTGTTTGTTTGCTTTTATAATGATAATAATAATTTTTCCACTCTTGGTTACCTTAGTAGAAATTAAAACTTTTCTTTTTGAGTAAAATAGCTCCAGAGATTTTAATTCGCAACTAAAAATGCTTCTGAATTTAATTAAATAAAACCTTTTTAAAACTTGTATTATAATGTAATTCACAAGACATTTAACTTCCATAATAACACATTATTGGGAGAAATAACATGTATTTATTTTAGTAGCAATATTATTATTATTAAAATAAATACATGAATGTATTATTATTATTATAATTATTATTATTATAAAAAAATAATTTAGTTTGATATGATTATATTTAGAATTTATTATAATTTGAAAAAATAAATCTTTCACAAATGTGGTACACATCATTTTTGTACAAGTTTATATTGGTTACTTTAGCAGTAATTAAAATATTTTTCTTTAGAATGAAAAGCACTAATGCACTGTGCACAGTAAAATTTAATACGATTATTTTTTTGTTTTGTTCAGATACCTGATGATGAAAGACTGCTGGCATGCGGTTCCCACGCATAGGCCAACTTTTAAACAGCTGGTAGAAGACCTTGATCGCACCCTGTCCATGATGTCCAATCAGGTAAGGCCAGCAGATTGTGTAGGTAGCTACTTTTCAAGTCAGCATCCTACTCAAAATGTATCCTCACAAGTAACTGATTTGAAATGAGCATCGTGGGCAACTATGTTAAGGCTTTGGCTCAAAATTGAAGCATCCTACACCGCAAACTTGGATAACAATGTTCACTGTTCTCATTCCAGTGCATTATGGGAATCACTTATTAACGTATGTGTTTCCCTTCAGGAGTATCTTGACCTCTGTCTGCCCCTGGAGCCCATGTACTCTCAGGTCATCCTGAATGAACGAAGTTCCACCTGCTCCTCCGAGCCGGACTCTGTCTTCTTAAGGGAGTCTGAACCTGAAGAACCATGCATCCCCCCAATAGTTCCCCCACAACAAACTGTTCGGTCCTTCAAAAAACGCTGACAATAGAGAACACCTGGACCTCTATTTTCACAGAGGATCTCTATATTACTCTGCAGGCTCAGAGACTGAGGAGTTCAGCCTGGGCCGTTCTAGCACAGAAACGCAAGCAGGAGGAAACCTTTCATTCCAGCCAACTCTCAAAATCAAGACCTTCAGAGGTTTGTCCTTCAGAGGGATCGATCCTCCCAAATAAGATGTTCAAAAAGCATCGCAGATGGAAAGAATGCTTGTCATCGCCAACAAAGTCAATGGGTTGGAAAAGTAATTGCAAGTGTTACGCATTAGAGTATGCTGGCTGTGTAAATGCGGTTAAATTGTACAAATATGAAATTATATAAACACTATTGTTTTATATTACTATTATAATAATTATTATTTTTGTATGAGCTTGTTTATTCCTTTTTTTTGTTCAAGAAACCTGATCCGCAACATCGTGTCCTAACCAGCTGCAACCGTGACAAGCAGCATTTGGTCACTTGATTCTATTTCTGCAGTGTGGCTCTGGATAGCCCCGCCCACAATGAAATGGCATTGGTCCAAAATCATGCTACACGTAATATAATAATTTAACAGAAGTGTGTCCTTTGTGACTCAACTTAATATGATAAGAACAACACCGTTTGTAAGTTCAGGTTCCCTGAAAATTTTGATCCAACCGTCTCGACATAGGAATAATGTCTTGAATTGGGGGCGGGACTATCTGTTTATTTGACCAATGGCAGATGAAGTGAATGTTTAGGAAACCTGTTTGAAAATAGTTATTTGATGGTAATTTTTCAGAGAAATTACACACTTAATCTTTAAATGTCAAATATGTTCTGACTGGCTGTGGTTGCCTGGAAAAATTAAATGTGGAAAAATTAACTTATGGTTATAAATGTAATGTTGTGCCTAGTTAGAAGATGGTGTCACGCAGATTTATGGGAGTTTCTATATGTTGAAATAAGCTACAAATGAAATCTGTTACTCATTGCTTGCTGTTATGGTCTTAAGGTGCGATTGCTGTTTGTTTGGTGTCCTGCAACGCTAAATTCCAGTAATGTGAATGAATGTTAAGTAACTATTAATATGAAACAGCTGAAATATGTATGTGTGTTTAGTGTCAGCATGGTGGTTGACAATCTGTTTGCACCAGTTTCAAAACATAGCATGTCTACATTATTTTAAGCTAGACTCTCAAACGACAGGGTTTATATGACACGATTGGCAACTTGTGAGGAGTGGTTCTCGAATAGAGTTTTGATGCTTGTGTAGTTATGTATGTCCTGATGTGAATTTTGAGGCAGTGGCCATGCACTTATATTCCGGCTGTCAATAAGCTGACTGAAATTGCATTTCCTGGGGGAATATATATAAAAAAAATGTTAAATAAAATAAAATGATCTGAAACTCACATTTGTTTATAAAGCCCATGCACGTAGGAAACAAATGATGTGCGAACCGACACATACTCGCAAGCCGGTCCAGAGGTTGTCTGGAGGGCAGATGTGCGTAAGAAGTTGCTGACTACAATGCGAACCATCCACTCGTGCTGAAAGCGTGAACGAGAGCTAAGTAAATGATTAACGGTGAGAAGAAAACGCTTTTCCCCTCTGCCGGCACCTCATTGATTAATCACGCCAACACCAAGAGCACACACAGCCGCATCAGGCTGTATATCAGGAGGAAGCACTCTCACAGCGGGGAAACAAGACAGCTGAAGCACTTTGGCTTTGAGTCTTTAGATCTTTTATGAATGCTAAGCAGTTTTTCAGACTCCAATGACAATCTATCGACACTCCAAGCTCAATATTCAATCATTCAGATGTTTATATTATTTCAAAATACACGATAGATGGATGGATGGATAGATAGAGATAGACAGACAGATGGATAAACACTTCACTCCTGTATTTCTTGCAAGAGATCCCGGACGAGCCTCCAATTATGTTATGGTCCGTAATGTAAATGTCTAGCAGTCAAAAGGGACAACGACTAGCGTGCTCCAAATAGAGTCTTTATTTCAACACAAAATGACTGACAAAAGTAACCAAAAATGAGATACGGGAAACCCAGCAACAGAGGGAAAAGAAAGACAACTCAACTAATAAAAGTCAAGCTGGGACTCCCTGCTCCAAACTAAAGTTACAAGCTAAGATTGAAAGTAAAACGTGATGAAATGGCGTTGAACAAGCTGTGGTTGGTGGCCGCCAAGAGCCACCTCCTACCGCTTCATAACTCCCCCAGCTCAGCCTATAGGGAACTAATGAAGACAGAAATACAACAACATTAATACCAATAATCATTTGAGAACACTAGGTGTTCGTGAGACATGCGTAACAGCCATTTTTTTAAAATTATTATTAGCATGAAACGCTTTGCTAAAGTGACTTGCATATGAGCATGTGTTTATTTGCTTGATCCATCAGAACCCTTTCAGCATCTTTGTCTTTTCACTCACAGTAATCTTGTTGCTTTTGGCAGGAAGGGTCATAATTGTATTAATGCCTGGTAATAGGAGCCGTTACGAGTCACATCTGCCAGTCTGTTTGTGCCATTGCACCCCTGTAAAAGCTATCTATGAACTACACACCTGCCTTTATGAGCAGCTAATGGGCCATGAGGTGCAATTAACCATCAGCCATTATCACCTCTGACAGATGGTCCAGTCCCACGACTCGAGTGCTCTTCTAGTGACAGCGCTGTCATTACAACCAACGGCCTCTAGACAAACATTTTAGCAAACAAATGTAATTATTTGGGCTCAATAAAGGTGTTACGTTACCAAGCTATAGGCCAAAGCTTAGCATGGCATATCTGTGTGATATAGATCTGTTCAATTTGTAGTCCTAAATCCAAAGAGAATATTTTTTTTAAAACCACATGGGTTCCCTCAGGAATATCTTATTGGTTTTTACAATAGCAGTTTTAGATTTTTAAGTACAATAATTCTGTAGTTAGCATTACTTAAAGAGACTTTCACGTTTTGTCCTACAACAACATTTGAATTATGTTTTAAAGTCTGCATTAAAACAGAAGTTGTGATAATCATTGGTACCCTAAATAATAATGCTTTTTTTTTTTTTTAGAGAAATAATGCACCTTTCTACATTCCCTGCACACACTCAGTGTTTTGAAAGCAGTCTGATACACCACTGCCTTCAGGTGCCGGTGATGACACCGTCATTCATTCTGTTTATTTCTCTAAGCTCTCTTGGTTTCGGTGTCAAGGTGTCATGACATCTGTGTGTCTGTGTGTTTACGATAGGGCTGATGTGCTGACACATTTTGAGGCAGGAAATGCAGATATAAAGAGAGGAGAGCGATTGCTCATCCAAGACGTTAGGCAAGGGAAGAAAGGATATGTGAAGATAGACCTAGCAAGCACAGGCAGTTTATAAATGCTCATGGAAGATTATTCGCAGTTTACAAAGTACAGATGAAAATGCATATGTAGCTATTAGAGCAGACAGTAATACAAATCAATGTATATTCATATACTATTTAGACTGATACAATGTGCATGGAATAATAAATCAAATTTTATTGAGTGTTCATGTCCGAGGCATAATGAGATGTCCTCAGAATGAGAGGGTGTTCATATTTTATAGCTTTAAAACAGACTTTATTCTTTTTCAATGTCTCATATAAACACTCTCATACGTGTAACTTTATCCGTCTGTTTGCGCTTTTCCCCATCATCATTTATGCAGGAAGGACTAAATTTAAAGGCTTTGTGATGTAACTTTACAGGATAATAACAGTATCGTCTGTCTGTTTATACCAGTTGTTCCCCCTGTGTTCCTTTTGCCCGCAAAACACCCAAGAGCAAACTTTGCTTTCTAAATCACTTGATTAGATGTTTATTTGTTCTGTCTCAGTTCGGCAACGGGACCACACCACTTCTGCCTTGGGCAATGATTCTGGGAAGTTCGAAAACTGGATTTCTGTTTTAGAAAAGTGTGTGGTTACAATCATCTCTTGTCAATGATGTAATTCATTTGAACACAAAGGTTGAAGGGCAAGATAAGTGGATTGTGTTTTCATCCACTCCTCAAAAGCCAATTTCCACAGAAGGAAAAAATGTATGCTTTGGTAAGTCATAAAAAGTCATAATTATGACATATAGGCCTGGTTTCATAGACAGGGCTTAGATTAAGCCAGGATTAGGCCTTCATATAATTTATACCTTAGAAAAAACATTATTGGTGTGCATCTTGAGAGAAAACAATGGCACTGACATTTTAAGATACATCAGTGTAAGTTGTTTTCAGTTAAAACAGCTCAAACATGCATTTCTAGGCGGGGACTTTTAAGCCTGAGACTATTTGTGAAACCGGGGTATAGTCTACATTAAGATATGAAGTCATAATTATGAGATAAATGTCAAAATTATGACATGAAAGGTCCTACTTATGACAATAAATTGTACTTTTTGTCATAATTTAGAAAACTGTCATAATTATGTGTATCTCATAATTGACCATTGTCATTCGACTTTGTCATAATTCTGACTTTTTATCTCATAAATATGATTTACCAAAATATATTTTTTTCTTATGTGGTGGAAATGGGCTTAGGTGAACACAACTAAGGTTTTCCATTTAAGTCCATTTGGATTTGATGTTTCTATGGACTTTTCTGGTTTTCTATGGAGAAATGAATTTTTTTAAACCACATAAAAAAATAATTCTAGGCTAATTTAATAACTAGCATTATAGCTGGGCCTATCCTAAACACAGAACACAGTATGACAATTAAATAATATTTAACTACAACTTGATCATTGAGCAGCATTATAATATAGTGCAATGCAGGGAGGAACAAATCTTAATATTTGCATGCTACAACATAGCATTTGGGTTGGGTCAAAACCTCTCTAGTAGCACATTTCGTTACGCTAGTTAAGTTGTGCAGTTTTGATATGAGAAGATTTCTTACTGTAACATGCAAAAATATGTAAACGAATATGTAAATACACTCATTGTTAGGTGAAATGTGTGTAAGGTATCAACTTCTGATCCAGCAAAAAAATGTTGTCTGGTAAAAATTGTAAGAACGTAATGTGTTTGAAAGCAGCGCCCCCTTGTGAATACAGAGAACATTGCAGTTTGATGTGTTCATTAGATTCTATTGGAATTTGGAACATGATTTGTATGGATGCTATTATTGGCCACATCAATGGACAAATGTCAGACTGTAAGCAATAAAAGATGAAACTATTTAGTATATCAGGCAGTTTTAAACATTTATTTCTATCCAAGCACATTAAACTACACAATATCACCAAATGCCCTTCTTAATCACGTATGATATTTCCCATGGCCAGCATAGGAAACATCTGTAACATATCCAGAAATATGTAGTTTTCTCTCTCACGTAAAGAATAAAGACTTTTTTTCTAGACTCAGATCACAACAATAATAAACTATATAAATTACATTTGGTAGGAAAAATAAATATCAATTATTTTCAGAGTACACTAATAAATATTTCTGCCCTGCCACTACAAGTTGTTCAAGGTGACAGGTTTCCTTTTTCATGATAATGTCCTGTGCATTTTAATTTAGCCTCTCTTGCATAAGGCCATTAACCAAAAATGAATTCAATTTTAAGAGTCTAAAACATGACACTGGCTTGTATATTCAATGTAATGCAGTTAATAAATCAAGTAGTTGTTGGTTATTGTGAACTAAGCAAAGATTTCCGTTGTGTCCCATAATAAAACTACATTTTTAATGCACTAATCACTAATAACCATCTTCCTCTAACACACATCAAATGGAGAGCTCTACGACTCTAGGAGCTTCCGTCGACTGAGCGTTTCCTGGCGAAGAGGTGAGTGGGGTCCCTGTTGCTCAGGTTGGGCTGGATCTTGAACATTGGGGGCCAACGGAAGCCGGTGTGGCCCTCCATCTCAGAAGGCCCGGCGGCAGCAGGTTCAGATGTGCAGGGCTTGTTCTGAAGCAGCTGGAAAAGCGTGGCCATGTCAGGTCCCAGTCTGGACACCAGCCCGGATCGCACCACCTCCACGGTGTCTTGCTCACACTCCATTAAGCTCTGCAGAAGCGTGCTGTAGTACCTGCCACACAAAAGTACGAGGGATTAGTGTGTACAGTCAAGTGAGCCCATTTCATAAAATAATATTTCATCTAAAATGTAAAAAAAGTATAGCTCTTTAACAGTTTATAGTGACCAATGTTGATCAAGCTCCAAAAGGTCCAACAACAACTGAACATTTTGGTCTGTTACTCACACAATATTTTCATATGGCTTCAGAAGACTTATATACAGTATAGTACAAAATGGCATTTTTATTTCATTTTAACTTTAAAATATTATATTATAATGTTGTAAATTATATTGGAACTTTATTTTAACACCTTATAATAATTTATCATTAATTTGGCTCATAGTCATTATTTCTTTTTTCACTGTTTATTTGTTGTGTGTTGTTGATTAGGCAATATTGTATGTAAAGCAAAAATGAAAATAAAGTAAAAAATGTAAACTGAAAAAAAAATCTATCTATCGCTATGAACTGCCTTGTATGGACTTTTTTTTTTGTCAAAAATTCACTTTTTTGTTTCATCGAAGACAAAACCCCATGCAAGTGAAAAACATGAGAGTGAGTAAAAGATCACATAATATTCAAATCAGATACACAAATAATCTGATTTGGGCTGACAGTGTAAATGTGGTCTAAAATGAAAATTTGAATTTACATTTTTGCTTGTAGCCTACTATCCCTTTAAAGGGTAAGTTCACTTAAAAAAAATGAAAATTAGACTACATCATCATTTACTGACCCTTATGTTGTACCAAACCTGTATGAGTTTCTTCTGTTGAACTAAAAAGAAGATATTTCGAAGAATGTTGGTAACCAGACATTTGACAGTAGGCTAGCCATTGACTTCCATGGTAAAAAAACACACAAAAAAACACAATGGAAGTCAATGGTTGCCATTAACTGTCTAGTTACCAACATTCTTAAAAATATCTTCTTTTCTGTTCAACAGAAGAAATTCATACAGGTTTGGAACAACATAAGGGTGAGTAGCCTAAATGATGACAGATTATTTTTATTATTATTATCATTTTAAGTCCGGTAGACCAATCATCACTCACTCCAAAACAAGTTCACGCGCTATGTTACCTGTTCGGGAAGTGGCTGGGCACTTGGACCACGTCACCAATGGCCTCAGGGTTGGATCGGGCCATTTCGCAGATGTCAAGCTTCTTATAACATTCCTCCTGCACTTCAGCAATCATCTTCTGGAAGGTGGAACAGCGTTTGATGGTCTGGAAGACCTTAGAGGTGATACCGTTGGCGATGCACTTGATGCTCTCTTTCACAAACGTCTTACCCTGTGTGGGGGGGTGCAATGTTAAGGCGCGTTCACACACTAAGGACGATAACTATAAAGATATAGTTTTAAAAATCGTTCTCAGTATTAAAGAATAGCAGAGTTCACACCATAGCTGAAAACGATATAATTGGAATCAATTTCAGAATTGTATCCAGCTGATGAATGACACAAACATTGACAGCCAATCACAATCTATCCTACTGTAACGAGCTTGAGCATTTAAAGCGGCAGACAAGCACGTACGTAGACACGCTAATACAGTTATCGTTCTTGGTGTGAACGGGCCTTTACTTATAGGAGTGAATAAATGGTTCTGATTAATGATGTTTGTACCTCTGTGTTGAACACAGCAGCAGTGTGGAGGAAGACGTTACAGAGCTCATGCATGCCGTCAGTGTCGCAGGTCGAGTTTTCCAGACATGCGAAGGTGGAGCAGCCGACCTGTAGAGCTCCGTTCAGGCACCGGGCAACCTCAGCTGGGGGAGGAAGGGAAAATACTTTTTTTTTGAGAAACAGTTTTATTCATAGTAGTGTAAAAGTAGACATTTTGCTACAGAGACAGTCCTGAAGGTGTAATATATTTTGCTCAAAGGTGAAACCAAAAACAGAACGTTCCCCCTAACGTTAGTTGGCTATTATTCCCGTTTATTTTATTTTTTGAGACCCAAATAATAACGTTCTAGGAACGTTCTTTTTAAGTTTTATCTTCTGCAACCATTATAGAACATTGCAGGGTGGTTATTTTTAAATAACCTAAAAATAACTGAGGGGAACCTTATGTTCTACAATCTTTCAAACAATGTTCAAAAAACTTTCCTGGCTAACCAAAAAAAAAAAAAAAAACCTTAAAAAAGAACATGCTGGGATGTTCTTCTGGAATTGAACCTACAACCTTATAACCACTAAGGATTTGAACATTTGCAGTATATGCATTAAAAGTTTCGAACAAAAACAAAGTGACCATTCAATAAAGAAAATAATACTCACTAGGGCTGTTGGATGAGAATCGTGCTCGTCTTGGTTGTGCAGGTTCCTGATCTGTTTTAAACGCAGATGTAACCAAAACAAGGAGCAAAAGAAATCCGCTTTTCAGAAGCATGTCTGCACCTAGAACCAAAAACAAGGAATGAAAACAAGAGACGTTTGCTGATTCTGTGGGTTTGTGTTTCAGGTTGATGACAGCCTCAGCTTTATACAGATCTTCAGCTGAGCTCGACGGCTCATAAATCCCCACCATCACCAATCAGAACGCAGGACTTGAAAGCTCAAACTTTCCATCTCTTGTAAATATTCATGGGCTGATATTAATGCAGACCCACCTGCTATGATTTTATCTCCAGTTAGACATTTAAATTCTTTCAGATACTTGAAGTCACCATAAAATCATCAGACTATTCTTAATTTATGTAGTTTTTCAGTATTTATTAATTTTTTATCTGTGTACATTATTATTTTTAATTAATGTGCCATCATAATATTTAATCAAAATAACTTGCCCTCTGTCTTGCAACATATGGGCAGTGTCCGAAATCGCTCACTCTCTTTTGTAGGTACTTTTTTTGAAAAAGTAATTACTTCACGACAGCTAAAAAAGTACATTCTATGTAGTATGAGTGTGTGTAGTATGAATGTAATTTGGACGTACTACATTCGCCATTTTGTCATGTGATCTACCAACGTCAGTTGCGTCACAATTTTTTTTCCCGTGGGTGTCCTCATGAATAGTAAAGTGTCCATCTTATGCACACTTCAAAATCTACCTGGATCATCCGGGTCCTTTTTGTGTACTCTTTTATGAATTCTGTGAATTTGGACGTACTACTTTTATCACGTAGGCCTACTGTTTTTCACCTACTATATAGTAGGCAGCCTTCCACTTTTCTCTGGTGACATGTTTACTGGTGTGTCACTCACAACCTGTCACTCACATGAGATCGACCAATCGGAAATGACAACCATGCAATGGCGTCCAATCAATTCCCTATGGACAAAATTAAGATCTCCCCTACATTGTTTCTTGTTCGCAAAGCCGCTTCACTCCGATATAAGTTACAATAGGGTACATACATTTCATGCCGACTTAATTTTTATTTATTTATTCCATTTCTTAAAATTGCATATCTAATTCATCGGTAACACTTTACAATAAGGTCTCATTTGTTAATATTGGTTAATGTATTAACTAACATGAACTAACATTGAGCAATATGTTTGTTGCAGTATTTATTGATCTTTATTAATGTTAGTTAATAAAAAATACAGCTGTTCATTGTTTGTTCATGTTAGTTCACAGTACTTTAACTAATGTTAACAAATACACCATTTGATTTGAACAATGTATTAATAAATGTCGAAATGAACATTAACTATGATTAATAAATGCTGTAGAAGTATTGTTAATTCTTAATTCATGTTACCTAAAGTAGTTAACTAATATTAACTAATGAAACCTTATTGTAAAGTGTTACCAATTCATTAAACACACACTATCATAAAAAAAACTGATGATGTTTGCTTAACATTCTCATCTGGAGGATCATGATGATTTACCCTATTCTGTAACAATATTATGATATTCCCAATGATATCCCTCTCAAGCAAGTCACGCTCAATAGCCTCTTTAAAACACTTCTACAGTGTTTGGTTTGGATTTAATTTCACTTTGATTTACTGGATGCACATCTCTTATTTGATGCTCTTTGCTGTTGTTCTCAAAGAGGGTTCAGGGAGTTTTTTGACATCTGGCACAGGTAATTGTGCCAAAGGTACAAGCTTCATCAAAACAGACAAATGTAGTTTGTCAGAACTGGTTATGTGGTTGACTAAACATCCTTTCCCACAGGATCTGAAGGAGAAGCGTTTGTAAGTGTCTAATCAGTGGATCTTCCAAAGGCTGTAGAAAGTGATGTGTTTTCCATGATGAACTTCATTAGCCTAAATAAATTTCCTCCCCTAAGGGTTAATTACTGATAATGATCAAAGCACTCACTGGTTTCTTAGAGGGGGGCTGGAGACAAAGCTATTTTGGTTTTATTACCTTTGTTCACACAAATGCCTGCAGTTTGTTATTGAAGTAGGGCAGGAAAACTCACACCCACATCTTTACTGAATAACATTGAGTAGGAACAAACACACACACACAGCCTTTAATTTTCCAATAATCCGTTGAAGTCATAAATGTCGATTTTTGAACAACAACAACAAAAAAAATCTGAATGTGATGATTGTGCCATAAACACATTTAGCAGATACTATCAAGTTGGTTTTAAGCATGTAAATGTTTGTATAGCACACCTTCAGTAAATTCAACCTGCATGAGAATCCCCCCCCCCCCCCCCCCACACACACACAATGTGGAAGAATCTTCATCTAAGAAAGTGGGCTCCAAAAGTCCGAGATGATATTGGAAATCTGGGATATTTTTTCTCCAATGTAAACCTGGAAATAATCCGAAAGTTGTAGATTTTGAAGACTAAAAAAGGAGTAACACTTTATTTTACAGTGTCCATCTTACACGTTACATGTAATTACTATAAATTGTACATAATTATATGCACCTAACCCTAAAACACACCCTAACCCTATAGTTAGTTCTCATTACTCAGTACTTAAATGTACAAATACACTGTAAAACGGACAAATTAAAAGAAAGTGTAAACAAAAAAAAAACTTTTACTATTGTAACTATTAAGAAAATTAGTGACAATGAGCATGTGAACGTTCTTTCTTCCATAAAAGCACAAGACGCTTTGTTGGATAGCATGGATCATCATCACTTGAATCACATGCTGGCTGTAAAAATTATTAATAATGCTGAGCTTGTATTAATTAATAATTTTACTCAGACTTCTGGACCTCATTGATGGCTTTAATGATCAACACAAATAAACAAATGCACAGTTTTCACTAGTTGAAATGCTATTTCTTGATATCTGTATATTTCAACATGTTACATTTGTTATTTCTGATATCTGAACGTATTTCAGATATCAATAATAAGGAGAGTAATTTCAGATATGTAAAATGGCTTTCTTACTAGCCTAACAATCATTCATGATATCAGAAATTAAATTACATGGTCACTTATAATGACAAGGGAATTATTGATATATTTTTTTTTTAATTGTTGCAATTCATTTGTTGATATCAAGAACAGGCATTTGCACGATTTAGGCTATCGCGAAATTATTGATAATAAAAAATATATGATTTTTACTAGTAAGAATTGTATTTCTGATATGAAATTGGAATTCAAACAGTAAAAAATCAGTAGCCTATCTTGGGAGAGAATAAAAGTCAAAACGGCTTGCCATACACTGCAGGTTTATTAATGTTAATATTCAGTCTCATTATTAACGAGAGTATAGGCTAGTGTGCAGTGAGTGTCGGATATACAAATAAGCAGCGCACTTTGAGGTGAGGATGGTGGAAAATGCAGATATTTTAAGATAACTATCAGGAGATGGCAACAGGTTGGTAGTTATGAAGCTTGAGGTAACTATATGTGTGAACTATAATTATTTGTTGTTGTGTTTACGACTCTTTTAGTTCAGCCACCCCATTCTCAACGCCGTTAGTGTGGTGCGTCAGATGGCGCTGCCTACATGCGGAAGACAAACCAAGGAACCACCGGGAATGTCACGAATCAGAAGCCTACAGTCATCGCGCTTTTCTGCTCATTCAGTGGGTGGATTTGAATAAAATGATCTTAAGAATTAGGGCGTTTGGTGGTAACATGAGTTAGCTTAGGTCTGGATGCGGTAAACTACGGTGACAGCCTAATTCTGTATCTTCTGCTTCTCCGCCGGGAAAATGAAGTGTATGCCCGGTTCGTTTCATGTGCACGCCGCATACGACGGGCATTTTATCACCTTCCTCTCTAAGACCACAAACGACTGCCAACCCGATGCATCCCTTCAGTTCACTTCGGTAAGGTCTCGTGTGTTCAAAAATGCATGCGATTGTGTAGGCTACATGAATTGCTTTCTTGAGCAGGACATTATACGGACATGAAGAGTATTACATAAGTCCAGTGTGAAGGCTGTTTCAACCTACTGAGCTGCCTACTATAGACAGCATGCCAGTCGGCATCGTAGGCGAAGGTGTGCAGCCGATTCTGAGAGCGTCGAACCTGTTTTTTTACGGTTCTGAAATGCTTGATTCTGATTGGTCAATAGCGACGCCTTAGGTGCATAAAATGTTTATTTTGTAAAATGATCGCCAAAATGGATATTTCGCCGCTACATACCAGCCTTAGTTTTAATCCTTTCATAACTTTCGAGAAATGTCTAGAAACAAATGATATAGTTGCTAAAATGGTTCGCTATAGAAAAGTAAAAGTTTCAATGTGAATCGCGGACTAGGCTAAGAGGACAGTGGATTTAGACTGCTCAAACATAAATCCCTGCAGGCTTCTTTTTATCTTTGTACCGTTTTGGTGGATGAAATGTTATGGGCTTTAGTTGGTGGTTGTCCTCTTTACCTCTACATGTCAAAGTCCCTTAAGACAAGTCTTTTCACTCGGTGGCCATCTTTAAAACGCCTCTTGGGCAGCTATTTTAGTCATGTGCATCTCCTATCTCTTTGAATAGGGAAACATCAAATTCTCCAAAGACTGCTCGATTTTCTGAAAGTCCGCCTCCGTCATGGATGTTTTGTCATGTGCTTCTTGGCGAAGAGTTTTCACTACTCCAATGAAAACAATGTTGCCAGTGATAAACTCTGGACCTTTCTACAGACACTATGATCAGTTGATCGGTGGATCATTTATGGACCGGTTAAGCCCCGCACATAGGCCGACATAACGGCTCAGATCTTTCTTGGCACACCAGTTCTGAAAACCGTGTATCACATACCACATAGTCTGTTTAACAGTCCTGGCTTAATTTCTCGACTTTTCCAGCATTTTAATTTCTCTTTCTCTGCCTTGACCAACTGTACCACTCATACATGCTAGCCCACCCATTAAAGGGTGAGTTCACCCAAAAATAAAAATTCTATCATTAATTACTCGCCCTAATGTCGTTCCAAACCTGTAAGACTTTCGTTCATCTTCGGAACACAAATGAAGATCTTTTTAATGAAATCTGACAGCTTTCTGTGACAGCTACGCAACTGATACTGTGACCTTCAAAAAGTTTATAAACAGATCTTAAAACTAATCCATATGTATTGAGCGGCTTAGTCCAAATTTTCTGAAGCGACTCGATCACTTTATGATGAACAGATTGAATTTAGGCTTTAGCCTATTTGGAAAGTATGCATCTAATCATCTATGGATGAAGTATTAATATTCCTTACATTCCACAAACATCTGCCTTACAGACTAATTGAGTGAAAATGAGCTAAAACAATTATGGATGGCAAAATATGGATACTGCACTATAACCTATTATTTTTGTTATGTCACAAAACTTTTATTGACATTTAAGTTATTGTCTTTTTGATGTTATGTCTACATAATCACATGCAATAATTAATCTTTTGATTAATAATCTTGCTTGCACGTTGAACACGAGGGGAAAAAAGAGTATATATTTATAGACATCATTTGCAGTATCATGCTTGATTATGTTATGAATTTATCCTCTTTAAATTTGACAATTTTTTCAGAGTATTTTCTCTAAGTTTTATGAGTTTTAATTGTCTTTATCCATTGCTTTTAGGTCCCAGTTTACAGATACTGACATGGACTATGAGAGGCCTAATGTCGAGACCATTAAATGTGTGGTGGTGGGGGACAATGCTGTGGGCAAAACGCGGCTGATCTGTGCCCGAGCATGTAACGCCACTCTTACGCAGTACCAGCTACTCGCCACGCATGTGCCCACCGTCTGGGCCATTGACCAGTATAGAGTCTGTCAAGAGGTCTGGACTTTTATCTTTCCGCTCATGACACTTCAAAAGCATAAGATAAATATTGTAACCCATAAATCCAATCCTTGTGCCTGTTTTTGAAGGTTCTGGAGCGCTCCAGAGATGTAGTGGATGATGTAAGCGTGTCTCTCCGATTATGGGACACTTTCGGGGACCACCACAAAGACCGGCGCTTTGCTTACGGCAGGTGTGTTTGTGGACCGTTTTGTTGGAAATGAAACAACATCTGAAATATTCTTTTGAGGACATCTTAAATGTTTTATATTGTGTTTGTACACAAGGTCAGATGTGGTGGTCCTGTGCTTCTCCATCGCCAACCCCAATTCTCTCTTTCACGTGAAGACCATGTGGTACCCAGAGATCAAGCACTTCTGCCCTCGTGCCCCAGTCATCCTGGTGGGCTGCCAGTTAGACCTGCGTTACGCTGACCTGGAGGCTGTTAATAGGGCACGGAGGCCTCTTGCCAGGTGAATTGTTGTTCAAAATTTTCAATCTCTGATTTAAAGACCCCTTGAAATCAGAATTGTACAGTTGTGCTCATTATGCTAATTTAAAATTGATATTGTTTCTCTTCCTGGAAAAAAAAAATTATTATGTATAATTAATTTTTCTTCAATAAAATTGTGTCTAGAAATGTATATATCTATTGTTAAAATTGATATGTTACCATTTAAAAGCTTTTGGTCTGTAAGATTTTTTTAAATGTTTAAAGTCTTCTGCTCACCAAAGCTGCACTTATTTGATCAACAATACAGTAAAAAGCGTAATATTGTGAATTATTATTATTACAATTTAAAATAAGTGTTTTATTTTTTAATATATTGTAAAATGTAATTTATTCCTGTGATTAAAGCTGAATTTTTAGCATAACTCAAATGTCAAATGATCCTTCAGAAACCATTTGAATTTGCTGATTTAGTGCGCAAGAAACAGTTCTTATTTCTATCTATGTTGAAAACAGTTGTGCTGCATAATATTTTTGTGGAAACCATGATAATTGTTTTTAGAATTATTGGACGGTTAGGAAGTTCAAAATAACAGCATTTAAAATGAAATATTTTGTAACATTAAAATGAAATATTTTGTAACATTATAAATGGCCTTACTGTCACTTTTGATCAATTTAATGCATCTCTGCTGAATAAACATATTAATATGAATTTCTTTCAAAAAACAATATCTGTATTTAAAAAATAATAAAAAATAAAAATGATTATAAATATCTCTATATTTCAAATACCACATGCTTCTCTATCTTAAAAAATACATAGTTATCTATATTATAAATATAAAAGATTCGAATAATTATACGTCTTTATATTATAAATATCACTTCTTAAATTCTGAGTATAAAAACACTAATAAGTATAAATGTTTCTATATTAATGTCACCTGCTTCTTCTGATTAGGAATAGCAAGAAATTAGTCTTGGTCCGTCTGTGCGTCTTTGGCTTGCTTTATTTCAGACTATTTAATTGACTAAATTGAGCATCATGTATTGAGGGCGTTTTTAATTAATGCAAGAATGTAACAAATACAGTATGTAGCATTCACATTAAATATATTGTAGTACATCCTTTTTGTTGACATTTCTCCATCAACCAACTTTACAGACCAATCAAAGCAAATGAGATTCTTCCTCCTGAGAAGGGTCGCGAGGTGGCAAAAGAACTGGGTGTGCCATATTTCGAGACCAGCGTTGTGGCACAGTTTGGAGTGAAGGACGTGTTTGACAATGCCATTCGCGCTGCTCTCATCTCACGGCGCCACCTGCAGTTCTGGAAGTCTCACTTGAGGGATGTCCAACGGCCTCTTTTGCAGGCGCCTTTCCTGCCTCCAAAGCCTCCTCCACCCGCTATAGTCATCCCGGCACCTCCTTCCACCACTGAGGAGCACCCGGCCCGGCTTCTGGAGGAGCCGCTGTGTGCTGATGTGGTTCTGGTCCTCCAAGAGAACCAGCGAGTCTTCGCTCATAAAGTCTACCTCGCCACGGCTTCTTCGAAATTCTACGACCTTTTTCTCCAGGATGTGAAGGCAGAGGCTGACGGCAAGCAACCTCGCGGTCGGGAGCTCCCTACACGGGCCGCCAGCTTTGACATGTGTGAGAGCAGCGATGAAGAAAGCAAGGTCAACCTCAGGGCCTGCATCAGTGACGGGACCCTGACCGGTGCAGACTCTGATGGGATCCTGGAGGGTGAGCGTGGGGGGCGACTTCTGTCGTCTTTGGGCCGGGCTTTCGTCGGCATCAGGAGAGAAACAGTCCAGGACCCCGTCACGTTCATCTCCCGGCCAATGACGGTGGTGCACATGGACCCGTCGGTGTTGCTCGGGCCGTTTCGCGTGGTCATGCGTTACCTATACACTGGACAGTTGGACGAGCACGAGAAGGACCTGATGCACATCGCTCACATCGCCGAGCTGCTGGAAGTGTTTGACTTGCGCATGATGGTCGCCAACATCCTCAACGACGAGGCCTTCATGAACCAGGAGATCACAAAGGCTTTCCATGTGCGACGGACCAATCGGGTGAAGGAATGCTTGGCTAAAGGAACTTTCTCAGGTTAAAGTTGTTTTTATCTCATGTAGTAAAGTAGGGCACAATTTGGGGATATAATTGATTTGCGAATTAGTTTAATTATTTTTTTGATTAACTATTGATTGGATGGGTGCTTTCGAAACACTGCTTTATGAAATTTTTAAACCTTTGCAAATCTTTTGTTTCGAACCAGCATGTTTTCATGCATGTTGGGTGGAGTTTTCGTTGTGGTTAAGCCATTCTGACCTGCGGATGTGACCAGTGTGTGGTGTTTCGAGTGCTTCACAGTGAATCATTTTGCGAAGCAATTGGTGGATCATGAGCTGTGCATATGTTAAAGAACACAGTGCCACGCTTCAATCTGAAACATGCAGCGCATATATTTATTTAATTAAATCACAGCCTTTGCGATTTGATAATTGCATTAAGCCATATCGCGATTACAGTTCACCGTGCAGCCCTATCGTAAGATCCTAATACTGTCTGTTTTTGCTGCATCAAAGATTTCTTTCTTTGTATCCCAGATGTGGTGTTTAAACTGGATGATGGTACCGTTCAGGCCCACAAACCCCTGCTCATCTCTAGCTGCGATTGGATGGCAGCCATGTTTGGTGGGCCTTTTGTCGAGAGCTGTACTAAAGAGGTAAATGCTGCATTTTACAGAAGTGACCCATTCATGCACAACATTTAGAAACATCACTGTGGAAAAGAGATAAGTCAATTGGGAAATTGTACATTTTGTTCACTTTTTCCTGTGTCCTCTGAGAGAAGATTTCAAAAGTATAATGTTATTTTCAAAGACGTGTTGTGGTTTCACAGGTGTTGTTCCCAAATACGACGCGTAATAGTATGCAGGCTGTGCTGGAGTATCTCTACACGGGACGCTTCTGCTCCAGACCTGACCTGGATGCCATGGAGCTCATTATCTTGGCCAATCGCCTCTGCTTGCCTCACCTGGTCGCCCTCACAGGTCTGATGACTGATTATCATGTCAATAATGTACATAAGAACTAACAAGGATTATAGAGTCTGTCCCCAAAGTTTTGAACGGTAGTGTAAATATCCTGTTTATATGTTGTCATCCCTTTTAAATGAACTAATAATGAAGATCATTCACTCTTTTCATGCATTGAAAGAGCAGCATGAACATTGTGCTAAACTTCTCCTTTTGTGTTTCACTGAAAAAAAAAGTCATACAGGGTGAATAAATAATGTAATTGTATTAATTGTGTTTTGCTGCAGAGCTTCACACTGTGACTGTTCTGAAGGAGTCTGCAGCCATGGGCACGGACATTGACGGAGATGTGCTGGTATATCTGGAGATGGCTCAGGTAAAGTTTAAAGGCTTTATTTTTTTTATGCTGGTTGAAAGTCTCTTCACATCCTGATAGCAATCACTAAGTTAGGCAGTCTAAATGTATTTATATGTATACTATATATCGTCTATGGAAGGCATAGGACCATAAAATGTTCGTCCAATCATTGCATTGGGTCCGATGTCCTACCTGCCTGGCAACGTATGTATTTCCATACCTCCGCGCAGGCATCACATGTCATCAGCGTGTTTCATGCTATGCAGAGTTCGACAGACGTCAGTCACCGAACGCCACAACTGGAACAGCAGCCGCCTTTTAAGTTCCTCCTGAACCAAAACAATGAGCTTATGCCGCGTTCACGCCATAACTACTGTAATTTGGAAGAGATGGAAATCTGTGATGTTATACTCGGAGTGGTTTGTGACTTGAATCAATGCGTTTTTATGACAACACTATCAATGGCTAAATGAATCTGCAGCAGTCAGGTGGTACAGGTCAGTGCTCTTTAAGTTATGTTCATTATTATTGTAATGTTATTTGCTTTGAGACATGAGGTAGTTTTACGCCGTCTCTCGTGACGCTTCTGTTTGCTCTCTGCTGTACACGTTCATGTGTTCGAGGAGGCATGGGTTTGGAGATGCTGTGAACGGAGGGTGGGATCTTATGCTTTCAAAGCTAGCTTGCTATTGTTAGCCTTTCCGAAAATTGCCTACCGTTAAGATTTAGTGCATAGGTTATTTAAGTGAAGTTTTCAAGTTAGCATTTCCTTTATTGATTAACCGAGCTGCAGTAAGAGCTGAGACTGTCGTACTTGCCTGTGATTTTGTTACAAGTAAACTAAGAAAGAATCTGCATGACACATTTTTGCTGCATTCCTGTGAATGTTCACATGGTTCATTCTGTCATGCCTGAGTGGCCAAGCTGAGTCACTTGATTTACTAAAGACTCTTAGAGCACTAAACATTTCTTCACTTTTGTGTCTCAGGCACTCTCTGTCAGTAAAATGACTTACTGTATTTGACTCTATATTGAAACTAAACAGTATGATTTATAAAATGCATTTAACAGAGCTTGTGTTTCATTGGCAAAATGGTATAGACTGACAGTGAAAAATGAGCTAACTCACCCTAATATCATTACAAACTCTTCCGTGGAACACAACTGGAGATATTTAGCATATTGTTCACAGGACCAAAAGAAACACCATGAATTATATTGCACGTCTTCTGAAGCCGTACGATAGCTTTGATGGCTGTTCCCAGTACTGTAGCTTTCAAATCCCATTAGTGGTTCATTTTGGCAATGGGACACACGAAAACCTGGAAGAGAAAGTAAACAAAAATCTTACCAACCCCCAGTCATATGTGTTTTAAAAAACATAATGGCGACTAAATGATGATTTTTGGATGAATTATTCCTTTAAAGAACACTCAATTTACATGTTGTCATGTGATTTCAGTTCCACTGTGCCTACCAGCTCACCGATTGGTGCCTTCACCACATCTGCACCAACTACAACAACGTGTGCCGCAAATTCCCCAGGGACATGAGGGCCAGATCAGCAGGTAGTACATGAAAACTTTGTCTTTAGTTTTTTTAACCTGTCCAGAATTCAGTTTTTAACATATTTTTGCTTTGGATTCATTTTCAGAGAACCAGGAATACTTCGAGAAGCACCGCTGGCCTCCGGTCTGGTACCTGAAGGAGGACGACCACTACCAGAGAGCACGGAAGGAGCGGGAAAAGGAGGACTACCTGTTGCAGAAGCGGCAGAGCAAGCGTAAATGGGTGCTGTGGAATCTTCCGCCCTCCCCTTCGAACCCCTCTTCATCTCCCTCTTCGTCCTCATCCTCCTCTGCTATCATCTGAAGAGACGAGGGGGGCAAGTCCTGCTTTTTCCACAGGGTTGAAATCACAGCTGGTTTCAGATCAACATCTCATCAACCGTGCTTTGAAGTTCTTGGTGCTTGAAGTCCTGTAGAGGCATCATGTAGGGCATGGCCTCCAAACAGGTCTAAATGTGAAATGTTTACCAAATGTGACTATAGTCGTTCTGCTGGTACATTAAACAGGTAGGCATCTCATCTTAAAACAATGAAGAAACCCTTGGTGTATTTTAGTGATCTAGATTCTAGAACAGTGGTTCCCAACTTCAATTTGCTTTACAACTCAGATTTTACATTGGACAACAAATGGTTACGCAGCATTGTGCCAAAATTGTTCATCATATGAAAATCAATTGGATTGAACACTGTGTGGTTGACCATTGTTTGGCCCTGTGTTATCATATTGTTTATATAGTATTTTTTCTAGTACATTTTGAATTAGCTTCTTATATTTAGATTTTCAGTTTTCATTTAAAAGTCTTTTTTTTTTACATTTTGGTAACACTTTACAATAAGGTTCCATTTTGTTAACATTACTTGCATACACACCTACAATAATTAACATGAACAACAATGAAAAATACTTCTAAAGCATTTATTAATCTTAGTTCATGTTAATTTCAACATTTACTAATACATTATTAATAATCAAATCGTATTTTTATTATTTAAGGAACCAGAGTGAACTAACAATGAACTGCTGTATTTCTTTTTTAAATAATGTTAGTTAATGCATTAACTGATGGGACTTTATTGTAAAATGTTACCGTTTATACACTAACTGGAATAAGTTTGTTAACTGATATTTATGTTTTATTTCAGCTTTATTTTAGTTACCAGAAACATATAAATAAGTTTTAGTTAAAATAACATTACTGGTTTGGGCAGACATTCGACATCAAGACCAAAAGAGATTTCTAATGTTTAAAATATAAAAATTTCAAATATTTTGCTATATTAATGACACTTCCCTCACACACCAATTGATAACCACTTATCTAAAACTGTTTCGCCTCAACGCAGAATAGTGGGAACACTGAACAGTCACACGAAGAACAAAACTAAACCTGTTTGTACAAATCGCTGTGCATTTTTTGCCAATAATAATATTCTTAATTTTTAGCATTGTACCTACATTGACTCTTTGTGATTCAATCCCCTAAATGATATCATATTTATATTCTCCTGATTAAAACAGGCATGACCGTCAGGTGATCACTAGACTCTAGTGCTGAAATTATAGTGGAAATTGTGAGTTTGCCACGTAATTGTGCCTAGTCCTGTGTTCTGAGACGTCATGGTGAGATTCTGCTGGCAGAGTCTTTAGACGTTCATCCAGCTTAGAAGTTTTCTTGAATTTCATGTGAATAAAGGTTCATGAAAAAGTTAACATCTTGGCATTGTTTACTCATTCTCATGCCGTTCTAAACCTGTACGACTTTTTCTTCCGTGGAGGAAATAAAAAAAAACGCCTTTTGTTTTCCACAGACGTCACAAGGTTTCCACAAGTTACAGGTTTGGAGAACTCATGAGGGCGAGTAAATGACAGAATGTGTTTCTGAGCGCACGATCCCTTTAATGATTCACTTTGAGTTTTGTGTGAGATCTAGGTCTTGTGGTAATCCTGTCTTTTAGATGTAATTTTGTCTTGATACTGAATACATATCACACGATCAATAGTGGTTTTGTAAAACTAAACTGCAATGAAAGGAAAATCTTATCAATATTAAAAATATAATTATAATAGAACAAAAATAGTTTTGTTTAATACATTTTTTATGTAAAAATGTCTGCTTAAAGTTTTTGTATACCTTTGTTTTAGAGAGAGAGAGAGAGAGAGATAGAGAGATTACAACACCACTCTGTAATTTATGATGTTGCTTTCACAGTAAAGTTGAGTATGGAGTATAGATTCCAATATTTTGAATTGACATTTTCTAAATTACCTTTTCTTTTTATTGTTTTATGTATATTTTACTTTCTCTCATATATATATATATATGTATGTTTTCATAAATATATTTCTACAGTATATATATATTATATACATATATATATATATATAAACTGTATAGAATATATAAATGTGTGTAACATTAGAAAAAAATACACAGTATATATTCTTCAGCAATAGCAAAAATAAATAAAAATTAAACAATCTAAAGAAAAAGTTTTATTTGCACATGACTTTCAGGAACTAACAGCTCTGTTGTTGGTGTTCTATTCTAGATTCAGGCTACAGTTTATGTGTCTGTTCATAACATTTGGTCCATCTAATCAGAACTCAATGTCCCAGCCAGACTCTTCATCAGGGGGCGGCTCATCTGTGTCCTCTGAGAAACAGTCGAAATGACTCGTGTCCAAAGGCCCATCCACCTGCAGCAAACAAACAGTATATGTTTATTACTTTCCCAAACTAATTTTCTCTGAACCAAAAGCAACACACAGCAAAGAAAAATTCAGTCGAGACAGCAACACTGTCTAGTAATATCTCAGACCAAAGTAGTATTATGTTGGATAGTTTTTTTTCTTTTAAGTCGACTCAAATTAAGTGTTAAATGAGTGTTGACATCTATTTTGACCGTGTATTGTGGAGTAAGTGCTAAAATAAATACAGTCCATGAAATGATTAATTTGTGTTATTGGCTGAAGAATCTCTTACATTTGGTATAAATGGAGGAGTCAAGGTTCCTTCACGAATACCATCCCAGTTAAACCCCTCAAACCATCTGCAAGAGACATTATAACCAGCACCGACCCAATATCATGACTACCGGTAAGTCTTAAAATAAATGCAGTATTGTGCAAATGTAGCGACAATGTCAGAGCATGTCATCTATACTTGTGTTTCTGGATGTCCTTCACGCCGTTCTTCTGGTTGCCGAGTCTCTCGGATGGATTGTCCCTGTCAGGATAAACACACATGCAAACATGACACACTTAAAGGCTGTTTTTCAAAATCTAGTAAGCAGTGCTAATCTCCTCAACAACATAAAAGTTCCATTTAAACACATTTCAAGGGTTTTGCCAGTAGGGGGCACTCATGCAACGAAAGCAATGCCGCACATCCGAGTGAACGAGACGAGGGAAAGTTAGCGATGGAAGGGCATAAAAAAAATGGGACTTAAAGGGTTACTTCACCCAGAGAATGTCTAATAAGGGGAGAACTTCCACTCGCAGCAAACTTCCAGCTTCTGAACTGGTTGCAGTTCAACTGGTTCCATATGAGGGCGCTCACAGGACAAGTGCAGAATGAATGGGGGTCTATAGAGCTATACCCCTCAAAATCCACTTTTCTCAGGATATAATTTTTTATTTCGATCACCCCCAGTGGAACTCTGGTGGAACTACAACCAAAATTCTGTACAATAGAACTTAATAGGGAGTGGCCAGGCTCTCCGTTGACAGGCTCTGGGGTTAGTTTACCTCAAAACACACGTCACATACATCACACACATGACTAGCGTCGGCCAATGATGAGCCTACGTGCTGATGTAAAACAGAAGCGCTGCGCTGTTACACTTTGTGAACGCACTCAGAGGCCCACAAAGAAGAAAATGAATAGTTGAATAAAGTCATTATTATTTATTTTTTTTCGCACAAAAAGTATTCTCGTTGCTTGATAAACTTATGGTTGAGCCACTGTAGTCACTTGGACTATTTTAAACATTTTCTTTTCTAACGTTCTGGGCCGGCAAGTTTCGATCCCAAAGAAGCCTGTGGAGGAGTGATCCAGCTCTCAGATTTAATCAAAAATATCTTAGATGAACGTAAGTCTTATGGGGTTGGAACAACATGAGGGTTTGACAGAATTTTCATTTTTGGGTGAACTAACCCTTTAAACGCAGCCCTCCTCTATTCTCTGATGACTTGTTTTTAACGCGAGGGTGGGACAATCTGTCACTCAAATCAATGACATCACAGCGAAAGCAAACCACAACTATCCAATCAATTCCCCGTGGACAAAATCAAGCCCCGCCCTACATTTTTTTTCTTGTTCGAGAAGCTTTAACTCTGATATACGTCATAAAATAGGAAAGAAAAGAATATCGCAACTTCCGTTTCCTGCCGTACGTTGAAAGAATTTTTAAGTCAGTCTTTTTCCGTAAAAAATGCATAAAAACAAAATAATAACCGAATAATGTTATTTCAGGAGCTCAGTTTTTCAAGACAAAATTATTTATCTATTTGTCTGAATTATTCTATAACATTTTTGTATATCACTTTTTTGAATATTTTTATACATTTTTCTAGTCAAATTAAATATTTTTGAAGACTAAAATTAAATACCATTTCAGTCTGTGTAAAATTGACTAAAATTACTTACATCTTACATGGCTCCATTTAATGGATTTTTCGACAGAAGAAAAAGAAAATGTCTCTGTTAACATTTACGCTTCTAGTGAGCAGTGCACAAAGAGAGTATACTGTATATATAGTGCCCATAAATGCTGTATAGTTAGGTACCTCCCTTGGCTTTTAAACACAGGCTTTTTGAATAAACATGCTCACTCCATCTCTGTACCTGCACAGTCTCTTGATTAAGTTTGCAGCACTTTTGGTGATTTTCTTGGGAAACTCCACCATATCGATTCCTCGAAGAATAATGTTATAAGTCTTCATGGGATCTGACCCTGAGAAAGGTGGGCTTAGATGGAAAGAGGAAAATGGTGTTGAGTGTTAATAATTAGTAGAGGCAGAGTGTGAATTTCACTTCCTGGGTTTCTGGGAACAGAAAACGTTAAACAGGTTAATAATGTCATTCTTAAATCGCCAACCTTCCACTCAGCAGCTCAAAGATGAGGATTCCAAGAGACCAGCAGTCGGCCGACATGTCATGACCTTTGTTTAGGAGGATCTCAGGGGCCACGTACTCTGGAGTTCCACAAAATGTCCACGTCTTCGTCCCCAAGCCAACTTTTTTAGCAAAACCAAAGTCTGTCTAAAAAACAATGACTATTCTTTGCTTTTTGAATATTTTGTTTGGTAAATGTACACAAATTTAGGAACACTTTACTGAATTTATGTTTCTTATCTGCTAAGAAATCTAAGGATATATGCTTAAAATGAGCTTTGTAGACTAATATAATGTGTGCCTATATATAAATGTAGCAGAAACACATGTACAGCAATTTAATTAACAGAGCTTAAACATAGAACCTTCTGGTTACAACCTTCAGATCTGGTTCAGTGTTGTTATTGTTAAAGTGCCCACATTATGCTTTTTGGGATATTACCTCATGTAGCGTGTAATATCACTACATGTCACAATCACAACCGACTAGACCATCTGACCAATCAGAGCAGAGTAGACCAATCACAAAAGACTGGACCATCTGACCAATCAGGGCAGAGTAGACCAATCACAAAAGACTGGACCATCTGACCAATCAGGGCAGAGTAGACTAATCACAACAGTCTGGGTTGTCTGACCAATCAGAGCAGGTTCTGGGAAAGGAGGAGTTTAAAGAGACCAAATCCTTTATCAAACCATTCCAGACATTGAGAAAAGAGCTGATGCTGCGATTTGTTATGAGAAAATTAAAGTGTTTTTTGACCTTGGATTAATGTAAACATTTTAGGAGACATCCCAAACAAAACTAGGAACCTTTAAAATAGCATAATAGGGGCACTTTAAATAAAACTCAAACTATTATAAACCATTTCTGATCATTAGAACAAAGCTGAATTTCAAAATATGAGTACAAACTCTAATATTAAATACATAATACTAAAATGATAACACTGCTGTTTTTTTTTTACCAGCTTGGCATATCCACGGTGGTCCAATATGATGTTCTCAGGCTTCAGGTCTCTGTAGATGATGCCCCGACAGTGGAGAAAAGCGAGAGCTTCCACCACACATCCAGTGTAGAAGCGTGTGGTGCTGTCGTCAAACAACCCCCTGAAACAGTCCCAGAACTTCCAGTCAGTTACTCAACCCGTTCAGATGAGCATGAAAACACTGAAGGGTTCTTGATACCTGTCTCGGAGCAGAGTCCACAGCTCTCCACCCAAACACGCTTCCAGTAACATGTACAAGAATTTAGAGTCTCTGAATGTCCGATACAGTCTGAGGCGTAAAACCAGTATGGGCTTATTATCGCATGCTTTTCATAAAAATAGAATGCAATGAATCAATACTTTAAGAGAAGACTTAAAGAGAAAATACTTAAAATGGAGTCATTAGTTTAATTCTGCATAACTCATTAAAATGTAATGCATTACACACTAAACAGTTAAATCAATCAAACCATGTGATCAAGTTATCATGGGGACCCAGCTGGAGTTGTACTGACCTTACAATAAAAGGGCTTTGGCCTTCCATCATGATGCGTCTCTCAGATAAGATGTGACCCTGTTGGCTCGTGTCCAGGATGTGGCGCTTTTTCAGGACCTTCATGGCAAAGGAGCGACTGTGATCGTTCTTCAGCTGCACCTGTAAAGAGTCAATATAAACATACTCTGAAAACCTCCTAATCATTCCTGAAGTAACATCTAACTGCTGCTTTCATGAAATGAAACTTATCGTACCAGCTGTACCCGACTGAATCCACCCACCCCCAGCGTACAGATCACGCTGATGTCACTGAGAGACATCTTAGAGAAGAACACGGCTTCTGCCTCTAGCCTACGAGAAATATCAGTTATTCTCATTACCCAGAATGCTTCTCATTTCTGAACAATGAATGTGACGGAGCTCATCGCGTGCTTACTTGGCCTTCACCTCTTCGCTCTCGTACATTTCATTGCTCATATTGTCCAGTCCACCGATTAGCTGCTTGAAAGACCTGTTCGAATTTAGAGTTTTATAAGCAGTCAGTACATGTGACTACATGGAGAAATGATGTTATTAGTTTACTAACTGTTCTGATACTGAGATTGCACAGATTTTGATTTTGACTAATGATGGTTGTGATACTGATTATGATAGTTATGATTTTAAGAGATTCATTTTAATGGTAATGATTTAGATGGCTATGTTTTTGATTGATTGTGAAATTGATTTGTAATGTCATGATTTTTAGTAAATATGATGATTGGAATTCTGATTGAGATATATATTGTGATAGTTATGATTTTGATACATTGGGTTGGTTTGTTTGAGTAGATTCTGATTTTGACTAATTATGAGGGGTGAGATACTGAATATAATGGTTATGATTCTGATTAAATGTGATTATAGTGATTCTGATACTTATTGTTTGGGATGGTCTAGATATTATTTTTGATGGTTACGATTTCGATTATGATGGTTGTGATATTGATTCTGACAGTTATGATTTCGAGTAAATGTGATTATTTTGATTGAGATAATGTGATGGTTATGATTTTTATTTATTGTGATACTGATTGTGATTTTGATGGTTATGATTTTGATTGGGATGGTTGTGATTTTGTTTGTGTAGGTTCGAATTTTGACTGATTATGATGATTGTGATAGAATTTAGATACATTACTGGTATGGTTTGTTTGTGTAGATTATGATTTTGACTGATTATTAAGGGTGTGTAATGGTTATGATTCTGATTAAATTATATAATATTGATATCGACTGTTATGAATTTGATTGCTTGGGATAGTTGTAATATTAATTTAGATGGTTTTAATTTTAATTGTGATGGTTGTGATATTGATTCTGATAGTTAAGACTTTTGAGTAAATGTGATTATTTTGATTCAGATATTGATTGTGATGTTTTGATCTTTTTGGGGGGGTAGGTTGTGATATTGATTGTGATGTTAATTTGAAAGTTACGATTTTGATTGTGATGGTTGTGAAATTGATTGATTGAGACAGTTATGTCTCAACAGTGATTGTGATAGTTGGGATGGTTATGATATTGATTGTAATATTAATGATTTTGAATGATTGAGATGTTATACTGCTTTTGAATGGTGACTGTGACTGTTCTGCAAGCTGCTCACTCTCTGTCCACAACCAGACATGTCACATCTCCAACAGCGGTTACATTTGCTGTACGCACATCTTCCCTGGGAAGAGAAATGAAGAATGCAAAAGGTTATTCTTAAACCTTAACCACAACGGTCAGAATGAGAATTATAGCCATAAAACCTTAAAGTTCCTCACTGACCCTTTGAGAGCCTGTTCTCCAAACCAATCCCCTCTAGACAGTGTGGACAGGAACACTGGCTCCTCATTGGCTGATTTTTGCTGGGTGACCCTCACCTGTGGGCCAAAACAGCCGCAAAATTCATAATAAATGTTCTGTTCTACAATCCAGCAAAAAACCTCAGAAAGGCTCTTTACTCACCTGCCCCTCACTGATGATAAAGAATGTGTCTCCAGTGGCACCCTGACGAATGATGTAGTCACCATCACTGTAGTGAGTCTAAAGGGTAAAGAGAGAGGGAGAACAAAACAATATGGTCACATAAATCATTTTGGAATTGTTTTCAGAATTAATATGCAGAGATCAAAACACCTCACCTCTTCCAGAACATCTGCTACTTTACTCAGCACATCTTCAGTGAGAGTCTTGAAGGAGGGCACACTGACAACACAATTCAGTTTATATTATTACTAGTATCTCAAACACTGTCAAAACTCTGATTTTGGTTTGAAATGTTGAATTTGATTGAATGCAAAATTGTGTTACCTCCTCAAGAACTCCATGTAGTTTGAATGCTTGAGAAGGCCAGTTCTCATCATGATGGTTTGAAAACCCTGTCGGTCTATGGCCCATAGTTTGATATCAGTCAGGGCTGAGAGGAAAGAAGATGACAATGGTGAGGAGGAGGAAATTATGCCTGTATTTTATTTCTAATGAAGGCTTTACATGCAAATAATTGCTACTACTAGATTCCAAATTCCAGACCATTACGTTTCCTAAACTGTCCTTTCAAGTAAAGTCAAAAAGCCTCCAAAAATAATAAATAAAATGTATAATTTACTTTATTATTACTTATAAAATAGTACTGCATTTAATCATGGAATGTTATAATCAAAACACGTTCATTGGAATCTGTGACATGGACGACAACATTTAAAACCAGACAGATTTGCTGTGATTCTCTGCTTCATAATCCATAAACAAGGACATGTGCAAATATAACTCTGGGCAAAATCTCTTCACCTAAACACTTTTGTTCTGCACTTCATCTCAACGTGACTGACAGCTGCTGCATCGAGAGCTCTTCACGTCTCACTCAATGTAATTATTCTGCCAGCCCAGCCCACACAAACACTTTCACTACTGTTAATATTCCTCTCGAAACACCAATAAACTCTCAAGTCAATTTCATGTAGAATGTTTGTAGACATTGAGAGACATTTTTTAACACCTTCAAAACCAATAAATACATTCCTGATAAATACAACACCTTCATTTTATCCCAAAAGGTTATTTGATGGCATAATTGTATGAATGGATATCCTACCTGCTTTATCTTCCAAGGTTACTATTCATCGATGATGTGAATGGCTATGTTCAGAATAGCTTACTACCCCATTAATTGTACTATTTTTACTGTGTGCAATAAGCATATTGTGTAAAGTATGCAAAGAGATCAGTATGCACACGTACTTGGATGACAAAAAATGCTGTATACAACAGTGTACACTGCACAATACCGTATCCCACCATGCAATGCTTTCAATCTGACCTTCCAATTCCAGTATGAGAAATGAACTGCTGAGATCTTTAACATTTCCTTCACATTTCCAAGGCTTTAATTATATATCATTGGATTCGAAATGGAAAGTAAACATTTTAATTCATGAGATGATTTCTGGATGCCACTCACTGATTAAAACAATCAAAAGTGAAAACATTTTTTTTTTTTACCTTTACACAAACTGACCACCAACCGCAACTTGCAGACACCTATTTAAAATTTTAGCTCAACTGTCACGGAATAAAACGCACAGGATTGTGGGATATCAAAGGCAGCGATGGATACATCTATCGGATGAAGGTATCTCAAGAGACAGGATGTGACATGATCATTGGATTCGGACATGCCTTGTTCCCTTCCTAGCTCTGTATGCTCCCTGCATAGGCAGCATTTTTTCAGCTTTCGGCAGCCTAAGAGATTAAGAAAGATTTTTTTCCCATGATAAACCACTTAAATGACTCATTCTAGTATGTATTCAAAAGATTTAATGACTTCTAATCAACTTTGGTGAAAGTCTTTAAGAAGCTGTTGAGATTTCATAAAGACCTTCACATCATTCTATTTTGCCGCTGTCTAATGCACTACAGTAAATGTCAGTTAGTGATGTCAGATGTACCTTGAAAATGGATCTAACCTGTGACCCCCAAAAAACATCAAGAAAAATGAGAAAGCTCAGAAAAGACTGATGGCGTGAGAGCAGACAATGAACGCACAGAGCTTTAAGAAATTGTAAAGCTATTCATTTAGCTGACCCCGAACAGCAGACACCATCTGCCATCAACACAAAAGAGAGACGTGACAATATGCAACTGAAGTCTGAGTGTAGCATGCTCTCTGAAATGTTCAAACGTTGCAAATCAATGCATACAACAATTTTTCACATTCTATCTTAAACACTACTGTATGTAGAAGCTATGCACTCTACAGGTCCTTCTCAAATAATTAGCATATTGTGATAAAGTTCATTATTTTCCATAATGTAATGATAAAAAATAAACTTTCATATATTTTAGATTCATTGCACACCAACTGAAATATTTCAGGTCTTTCATTGTTATAATACTGATGATTTTGGAGTACAGCTCATGAAAACCCCAAATTCCTGTCTCAAAACATTAGCATATTTCATCCTACCAATAAAAGAAGTGTTTTTAATACAAAAAAAAGGTCAACCTTCAAATAATTATGTTCAGTTATGCACTCAATACTTGGTCGGGAATCCTTTTGCAGAAATGACTGCTTCAATGCGGCGTGGCATGGAGGCAATCAGCCTGTGGCACTGCTGAGGTGTTCTGGAGGCCCAGGATGCTTCGAGAGCGGCCTTAAGCTCATCCGGTGTGTTGGGTCTTGCGTCTCTCAACTTTCTCTTCACAATATCCCACAGATTCTCTATGGGGCTCAGGTCAGGAGAGTTGGCAGGCCAATTGAGCACAGTAATACCATGGTCAGTAAACCATTTACCAGTGGTTTTGGCACTGTGAGCAGGTGCCAGGTCGTGCTGAAAAATGAAATCGTCATCTCTATAAAGCTTTTCAGCAGGTGGAAGCATGAAGTGCTCCGAAATCTCCTGATAGCTAGCTGCATTGACCCTGCCCTTGATAAAACACAGTGGACCAACACCAGCAGCTGACATGGCACCCCAGACCATCACTGACTGTGGGTACTTGACACTGGACTTCAGGCATTTTGGCATTTCCTTCTCCCCAGTCTTCCTCCAGACTCTGGCACCTTGATTTACAAATGACATGCAACCACTGAGCAACAGTCCAGTGCTGCTTCTCTGTAGCCCAGGTCAGGCGCTTCTGCCGCTGTTTGTGGTTCAAACGTGGCTTGACCTGGGGAATGCGGCACCTGTAGCCCATTTCCTGCACACGCCTGTGCACGGTGGCTCTGGATGTTTCTACTCCAGACTCAGTCCACTGCTTCCGCAGGTCCCCCAAGGTCTGGAATCGGTCCTTCTCCACAATCTTCCTCAGGGTCCGGTCACCTCTTCTCGTTGTGCAGCGTTTTTTGCCACACTTTTTCCTTCCCACCGACTTCCCACTGAGGTGCCTTGATACAGCACTCTGGGAACAGCCTATTTGTTCAGAAATTTCTTTCTGTGTCTTACCCTCTTGCTTGAGGGTGTCAATGATGGCCTTCTGGACAGCAGTCAGGTCGGCAGTCTTACCCATGATTGCGGTTTTGAGTAATGAAACAGGCTGGGAGTTTTTAAAAGCCTCAGGAATCTTTTGCAGGTGTTTAGAGTTAATTAGTTGATTCAGATGATTAGGTTAATAGCTCGTTTAGAGAACCTTTTCATGATATGCTAATTTTTTGAGACAGGTATTTTGGGTTTTCATGAGCTGTAGTCCAAAATCATCAGTATTAAAACAATAAAACACCTGAAATATTTCAGTTGGTGTGCAATGAATCTAAAACATATGAAAGTTTAATTTTTATCATTACATTATGGAAAATAATGAACTTTATCACAATATGATAATTTTTTGAGAAGGACCTGTATTCTCCACATCATGTTGTATGCATTGATTTGGTCATGAACATATCTAAAGTTGAGAAACATTTTTCTTAATATTATTATGTAATTAAATGAACACTATGTACTTTTTTTTTCAAAATTTTAATAATTAGCCAATAAATCATCAATCCTCCCAAAATGTATTTTTTGTCTTACTCTGATTCCCTTTGGTAACCCTATTATAAGTGTTTATATTTTAGACCTATCAGGCAAATCTGGTCCGGGTTCACAGGTGAGATTGTTACAGGGAGATCTCTGCATGAACAGGGACAGCCAAAGGCCCCATTTTAATTGCATTTTTATTATTGTGATTAAATAGACACCACCTGAGTCAACTCATTTCACCCCAATCCATCACACTAAACTGTTGTGTCATAAAAAGGGCAAAGGATAAGGTGAGGGTATATTAGAAAAACCATATGGCCAAACATCCCAGCAATTACACACTGACAATTGCTCCATGTTCACTCCGCAGAGAGCCGTTTATAGGGCTGAACTCAATCTCAGAAGCCATGGCAGATTGTCTGTAGCCCAAAGCCCTGTAAGATGAACACGAATTCAGACTCAAGACTGCAAACTGTGGATTCGTGAACTTATTAGTTCAGGCTTATACATTTTGTGTTTGTCAGAATTAGAGAGACAAAGAAAGAGTGCCCATATGACTAAATGGGGGGGGGGGGGGGGGGGTAATATTTTATTAATTTTGTTCTTAATATATCTAAATTATTGTATGTTACATTCTGTTCCCTTCGTAATTTAATTTAATAATTTAATTTAATTATTTTGTTCTTATTAATAATACTTTGATCCACTTGCTCTATTGTTATTTGACTATGTATTCTATTTAATATCTTTTATTACTATAGCATTTCTATATTTAATTATTGTATGATTCTATGACACATCCTGTTCCTTTTTGGTAAACTGGCTGATTGTTACTTTCTCTGAAATTTTATTTAATTTTTATTTTTTATTTTTATTAATAATACTTATCTAATCCATCCACCCATTTTACTACATATTGCATGTATTATCTCATTACTATTAACATTTCTATATTTTAATTATTTAATTATTCTGTGATTGTATGATTCATCCTGTTCCAATTTAATGTAAATTAAACTAAACTAAACTAAATAAAAGTTAAGTAATTTAATTTAAATGTTTTTATTAATTTTTCTTATTTACTCCATTTGCTCTGTTGTTTACTCTATTACTTTTTATTATTTTATATGACTTTTATTACTTTATCTTATGTTTATTTTTTTTTCATTATACACCAAGCTTCAAACATGTTAGGTTCAATGTTCAACATGTTCAAACAAATGTAGTTGGCTAATAAAGCAAACCAAATTAAAACTCCACTGAATTGAAAGAAAGACAGAACATGTCTGAGATATAGGAAACACTAAACATTCAATGCCCTTCAGTTCTTCAGTTCCCGGTGGAACAAATATCTTGTTCTGAAATACACAGATGGAGTGAACCTCACTCACCCATGACGGTGGCCGTGCGCGTGCAGTTGTAGAGTATCGCGAGCTCGCCGAACACCTTCCCCGGCTTGATGGTGCACAGCTTCTGCCCTCCTTTAGTAACCTCCACCAACCCCTCTGCACAGAACACACACAAACACAACCAACAGCCTTGAGTCTGTGAGCGAGATCAATGTGTGTAGGAGAACCGTTAATGGCAAGGATGCATTACATTGATGAAAAGTGAAGTTCTATTTCAAATAAATGGTGTTCTTTTGAGATTTCTATTCATCAGATAATTGAAAACATTAAAACAGAGATAAAAAATCTACTTTAAATTGTAATCATATTTCACAATATTACTGTATTTTTTTTTTAAATCAAATGAATGCAGTATTGGTGAGCACAAGAGACTTCTTTCAAAATCATTTAAATCTTTCCAACCCCAAACTTTGAAAAGTTGGTGTGTGTAAAAGAGCTGCAATTCTTCAAATATTCCTTTAATGTTCCAAAGAAAATGTACATGTTTTAAAAGACATGAGGTTGTGGAAATGATTTGTTGGATATTTGTTTTATGTTTTTGTTTTTTTGCCTGACCAGTCAGTCCAAAGCCGTGGAATAAGACCCATCATGTGAAGTGTTTTCTTTGCACAGAGGATCACTGTCACAAACATATGATGAACAGGCAGCAATTTCAACTGCCCACTTCACAGAGCCAAGCATAAAAACAAAAACACTTAGTGTTTTTAGTACAGTTTTACATGTACTGTTTCTCAAAATAGTTTTAATTGCACATGCGATAACTTCTTAATGCAAATCTTATCTTTGAGGCAGATGCTCCTCACCTTCCAGGACATAGACGGTAGAGCCGTCGTCGCCCTCCTGGATGACGCAGCTGCCCAGTGCCAGAGCTGTGGGACTCATGCAATCCATGATGGTGAGGATCTGGCTGGCCTCCAGATGCTTCATGAAATCATTCTCCAGCAGAGCCCTCTGGATCAACTCCCGAGACCTGGGATGAGCACAGGGTCATGGGGTTGAATCAAACATGTTTACCTGTTGCTAAAATATTAAAGAGGCCATATTATGGTCTCGGGGTCTACTAGAACGGGCGTTAATGCTTGAATGTTCAAAAAACACATTCTTTTTCAAATTTTTCAGCACCTGTCTCCTCAGTCCGTCAGTAACGCTCAGGGGTGTGTTTCCCGTGCGACGACGTAACTCAAGATTCACTACCATAGTACGGTGCATCGTTGAAGAAATCAACTAAACTTTCCTGAAACCGTATCGTCACAAATTTGTCGTTCAACCAGGGAGAAACCTACATAAACCTACCAACATCCGTTGCCATGACTTATCGCGAGAGGGAAAATGTTGTTTTAGTTTCTTTTTGAATATCGCAAATCTGTAATGGAAATGTGGCTACAGACATTCATAATTCCTCTCCCATGGACTAATGGGATAGTAAAGTGTCCATCGCACTCCAGAATCCTGCCAGAAGTAATAGGTCATCCAGGTACTTTTAGGCAAAAGAATTTCGAATGTACTGTATGTATTACGGACATGCGACTCTGTTGGCGTACTCGCATACTTTTCGGACACAGAATGGGTAAACGCTAACAATGGCATCAGTTTTGCCTTATCGATTCGATAGACTGGGGTGGGAAATGAAACGTCTCTTGGACATGGCAACAACACACGCATGTTCAGAAAGGTCTAACTCACTCCTCGCTCTTGCTGTAGTTGGTTAGGGTGACGTGGGTGAGTTGATCTGGATCCAGCGCCGTGGGTTCGGCTGATATGGCCTGCCGTTTAGTGCGCTGGGGCTCATCTGGGGACGCTGCTCCAATACCAATAAAATAAAATAAAGTGCAACAATAAATAAAATGCAGCATGTGTCCATAGTTAATCACAGTCTCACCAGCTCACCTGTGATTTCTGTGGCCCCAGAGGGGTTGTGTGTGACAGGGGCGGCTCGCAGACGGTCCAGCTCGCCCTGTAACTGTCTGATGAGGTCATCTTTGGTGTCCAGCTCCAGCTCCAGCTCATCAATAAGAGTGTCACGTTGCCGCAGCTCCTCGATCTTGGTCTGCAGGGCAAACTGGAGGTCACGGAGAGTTCCCATCAGTCGGGAGACTGGAGGATAATGCAATGAAATCCAAACACAAAATTCAGTCAAACACCATAAAAAGCTAATGTACTGTGTTTGCAATGGATGTTTCTGATACTTTACATACCAGAAAGAAATCAAAAAAAGTTTTTATAAGTATTTTTTTGTCTTGTTTTCCAGAATACATTTTTAAATCAAGATACATTTACTTGAGAAGCAAAATGACTTGTTTTCAGATTTTGTGTGTGTGTGCGTGTGTGTGTGTGTGTGCGTGCGTGCCAACAGGGTAAGAAAAATAGAAAAATAATCTTGTTTTCCCTTTTAACTATGTTTATTTTTCTGACCCCATTGGCAGACATTTGACCTTGTTTTAAGCATAAACCCACTTAATTGAGATACATTTATTAGAAAACATGATATTAAAAATATTGAGTCATTTTGCTTCTCAAGTAAATGTATCTTGAATTAAGAAGATATTTGAACTGGAAAACCACACAAAAATGCTGAAGAAGAAAATCTTTATTTTTTTGCAGTCTAAACAGAAATGGAAAACCTTAAAAAACAGTAGTAAATACAGCAGAGTTCATAAATCCATTTGTAAATGCTTTCTTATTAATAGTTTTTATCCTCATTACAAATTATATTATTAAAGTAACAATTCAAGTGTAAATTTAACATACATTTCGTAATTATTTGGTCTTAAATATTTCTTAAAGGCCTATAGTTAATGCCATTACAGTTTGTAATTTCTACATTTTCAAAATCCTAAGACTTTCAGTTTATTTTCAGTTTTAAATAAGTCTTTGAATCCCAGATTTTCAATAAACCCATTGTATAAAAGTAATTTAAAAATAAAATAATTAAATATGAACAACTACACAGAGAAAGATATAGAGATGAAATGCCAAAACCTTATTTTTACAGTGGTTACTGCAGTAATAACAGTCGGTGAATTATGCATAAATAAATGCAACTAACCCTATACAAAACCCTATTCCTAACTCTAATGTGGTTAATGAATATTTAATTAGTAGCCTACTTAAATATATAGTTACACTGAAACAATGTTATATATCTGAATATATTTAATTTAATCATTTATTTTCAATATTCAAGCATAAAGGTAGATACAACAGTAACAGCAAAACAACTAACAAAATTAGAAAGGCTTATTTTTATCATCATTATGGTCCTTGTAAAAACCACTTTACTGTTTACAATATCAGTGTCATCATAACAAAAAAGGAAACATGGAAAATAATATTTAGCACTCATTTTTAAGATTTTAGATTTTTCATAAAAGGACAAAGTTTAGGCTTTAACTATAGCATGCAATAAAAAGAGGTTCCGTGTGTCTGACTTACCTACAATACAGAAAGACGGAGGACTGAACAGATCCAGCGCAAGAGGCTATACAGCGAGAGAATCGACTGTCTCAAAACCCAGTGAGCTGCCCTACCTACCCACACTACCTAGACAGCAGTGTTGTGGGCATCATCGACGCGTCCACCCCAGCTTACGACCATTTCTGTGGCTATAACATTTGTGATGGAAGTGTGAAGATGCTGTAGGTCTGTTACTGACTGAATAAATGTAGGTTTGATTCGTTTGAACTGACCTGAGGACTGTTGTTGAGGTAAAATTTAATAGGCTACTATTAATATGTTTTCAGTAGAGTGACAGTAGCTCGGCTATGTAGATTTTTCAGTAATGAGCTACTTATTTATGTTGACGGCATTTATGTTGTTGTTTATTTCAAAGGAAATACAAAATGATAAGCTATAATATTAATTACAATAATTTAACAAAATACTACAATTTAAATGTAGCCATTTCACACATTTATATAAATAAAAAGAACTTATCTTAACTTAATTATTTTTTGCTACTTTTTCCAAATGTAGGAAATTGTATGTAGGACATAGATAATATTGGTTTAGTCCCAGACACAGACTTTCAATTTAATATATAAAAATCATCTTCAAAAATATGAATTACACGTGAAAATCTAAGCAAAGAGTAGCCTACAATAACCAGTAAAACGTATATTAAATATATATATTTAAAACATTTATGTTGATGCTTGAAATGACTGTGATGTAAATCTAAATTTGTCGAATGTGATTTTATGAAATTAAGGCTACATTTAAGCAAAACTTGACGAAAATGCCGCTTTCAATCTAAACCCAAACAAAACATGGCGACTTGCATGAGTGAAAACGGTTCAGAAAGAAAACTTGAATTGTATCCTTTTATTGTCATTTATAAATGTCCAAGACTTTAAATGTTAAGCTTGTCTTCTGTATCGCAGGATTTAATCCGACTCTATACTCTTACCTGCTTGCACGGAGGGGTTTGATCATACACCATGTGCAGCAGCAGCCAAATAACACAGTAGAGCTGTTAATCATGCTTTAGAAATATTTCCAGGTCCTGATTTCTTTAACTCTACGAAACATCAGCTTTTTAAAGGTCCCTTTCCCGTCTGAGAGAGAGGCAAATATTGCCCTGCAGTCTTTATCTCCTGATCCTGAGCCCAGGAAAGGAGGAATCAGTAAAAAGCTGGATGTTTCAGGAAAAACACTGTCTGTGTGAGTAATACCCAATCAACGATCAGCTAAAAACCTATCATTCAAAATAGTTGTCCTAATTTACATTTAGGTCGAGATTTCCCACTGACCCAGTTACCTAATCTTTTTTTATTTAAAGCACCAGCCTATATATTTGTGATAGATGTACTATTAAATTAAGATTTATGTATCTGTAGTTGTTGAAATACACTGAATATTTCTATTACACAATTAAACATCTGATTTTTGTTCATGCCTTTACAGGAGATGGACTGCAGACGAAGCCCGGGTTCTTCGTGTTTCTGTAAGTTCGTTTTTGGACCACTTGTCTCTAGTGATGGAAACCATGGATGCATTTGGACCTCCTGTTTCCCAGTGACACTAATACAAGCATACGATGAGACATGTGAATGCAGATGCTGTTTTTGCACCATGTAACGGGGATAAAACATCTGGTCCCATGTGTTCTGTATGGACTGCGAGGACTCAAAAAGCACAATTAATGTGCTTTTGCTCAGTCTGAGAGATGCAACGCATCATAATATCTTCAGAAGATGTTTTGTGTCAAAGTTTTTGCGAGGCAACAGAAGCCAAAACAGTGTTTTGTCATTTGAATAAAGATTTATTATTGGAGCACTGTTGAGAATACAATACTGAGAGATGATTTAAGTGTTCAAGGAAAGGTCATTGTTTTATAAAAGTGGGACAGATGTTGGTTTCTATTGGCAGACATCACTAGGATTTTCAAACATAATCATCTACAATACTGGTTGATCGAAATAAAGACGTTAAAACATTTTTTTACATGTATTCACGGGTTTTTTCAGAACTCTGATTTCTGCTTTCTTTCACATTTTGTGCCTTTATTGACCTACATGATTCATACCCATTATTTGGTCAATGAGATGAGCTCGTTAGAAATGTATGAATATTGAAATGTAAACCAAGTAATTAAACAGCATGAGATATTACATGTTTGCAGGAGACAGGAATGAATCATTCATTTGTTACATTCATACACCATAGCTGGGGAAACGCTCTCAGTCAAGTGAAAGAAACATGTTGCATGGTTAAAATGATTGCACTTAATATTTTGTGAGCTCCCAGATCCCCAAAAATATTCATTTGACACCACCACCAAGCCATTCAGCCTTCCCATCCTGAAGAAGGTATTGTGTATGCGAGCGTCTTTAGGTACAAACCTTTTTTTCTTTCTGGCCTTGGCAACTGATTAACTCTTAAATCATGCAGAAGATTTAGATATCATGACATGTTGGGCTGTTTATGCGGTGTAGATTTAGTTAAATAATCAATTTAGGTTAACAAAGAATTTGGCAAAAAAAAAAAAAAAAAAGGAATTACGAGGAAGTGTGACTGCTTCTACATCCAACACAAAAAAAGAGGCACGGACAGACATACAAGCAGGAGACGAGTCTAAAAGACAATATTCTGCATGGATGAAAGAATACACTATAGAAGAAAAAAAACAATGCAAAAGGAAAAAAATCACTTGTAAATAATAGAATAACTATCATCTCTTTCTCATAGAAATAATATCCTTAAATGTAGTTATATTAAAACTGATACTGTGACAGGGAGCTTCTTTAAATTCCAAAGTTCTTTACATACAAGTTTGGAAAAAAAAAGTGTTTTCTTCTGAATGCTTTGCACTATCGGGATCGGTCCGCGCTGGCTCTCTGGTCCTCTTGTTTCCTTGCGTCCCATCAGCAGCTGCAGCTGTCACCAGAGGACACGGGTCTGTCATCTCTCAGTTTAATCTGGTCTGGGAAGTCGTATGTCTCCACCTCAGACTCCTGTGATGTGAACAGCTGTTAGTATCAGTTGAGGTGCTGGTATTGGACACGTCAAACGGCGCGTACCTGTTTGAGGGCGTTGCGAGCGATCGTTTGGAAAGCTTGGTCCACGTTGATGGCCTCTTTTGCGCTGGTCTCAAAGTATGGGATATTGCTTTTGCTCTGACACCACGCCTGGGCTCGTTTCGTTGTCACCTGCACAAGACGGTCAATTAATTTAGTAAATTGATATATGACAACAGTGCCAGCACACTTTTTCAGCGGTGTTGGTCCCAAATGTCTTTTTTCCATTCATTTCTCCCATAGGGATTTCAAAACAGTCTTTGTTAAAGCGTCACATGCCATGAACCAAGCCAATCAAATATGAGGTGAATCACAACATTACAAACTTTGATTTGAAATCAAAAAGTATTTGAAAATCGGTGATAATTTGACGGTGTACTTAACGGCTTTATTGAGGGAAAGAACTATAATCCCATGAAGCATCTCGAACAGCATAATCGAATTAAAAAAGAAGTATAAAACTACTCATTTAAAAATGGTGATGGTATTTGCAACATATTTGAAGTTTATAGACAAATTTGCTTATATTGAAATTAAGTATATTGAGAGCATAGGAAGACTGACTCGATTACGTCATTTGCAGTGCTTCATGGGAGTAGGCGGAGGTTCTTTACCCTCCCTGATTGGTGGAATTTTCAGTACCGCATCATAGTTAATGTAGCTTTCCATCACAAATTCTGCTGTTAAACAAGATTATTTTAAAACTCAGTTGAAATAATTCAGGCTGACGGCTTCAGCAGAAGCAAATACTAGCGATTAAAAAGCAGAGGAAACTTCTTTCAAAGACATAAAAAAAACGGAATAATTCCAAACGTTTAAAAAACACAGCAAGAAAATTTTGTTTAGGTGATTTTGAAATCATCTGGTGGGTTTCTTTTCAGATTTTGATGTCAAATGTGATTGAATGGAGACAAGACCTGTCTGTTCTCCAAGTCGATTTTGTTGCCGAGCACTACAAAGGGAAAGTTCTCCGGGTCTCGAGGGCTGGCCTGAATGAGAAACTCGTCCCTCCAGCTGTCCAGGGTTTTGAAGGTGTTGGGCGCGGTGACGTCATACACCAGCACGCAGCAGTCCGCTCCACGGTAAAAAGCCACGCCCAACGACTGGAAGCGCTCCTGTCCTGCCGTGTCCCAGATCTGAAACAGCCATGAGAATATTACAGGGCAGAATACAATGAGAAATATCATTTTCTATGATCTTTTGAAACAAAACAAAACAAACAAAAAGTATGTCAAAATACCAGTCTCAGCAAGTATTCCCGTAAACACAGTCAGTTATGTCTTAAGTGAACGAGTTGAAAAAGAAATCGGATGTGTATCATTATATTGGATCCGTGAATTAGGTCTTGAAGTAAGAGCAGCCTAGAAATACCTTTGCCCAGTTACATAAAGTACCTTAAGTTCTTCTCTTAAGTATGATATATATTTATTTATTTATTAATATTATTACTAGGGAGGTCCACTTAAAATGTTGGTCAAGCCTTTTTACAACAAAAACACTTAATATAAGTATTATATTACAAATTATTTTTCCCTGTAAAAAGTCTTGACTATTGTACATGGACCTCTGGTAATAAAACAAAACATTATTATATATAAATATGCTAAACAAAAATGTAACATTTAAAGAGTCATACCTGCATTGTCACCAGCCTGTCATCCACCATCACCTCCTTGGTAAGAAAATCTGCACCGATAGTGGCTTTATACTGATTGCTGAACTTCTTATTGACATATTGATTCATCAGAGAGGTCTTCCCAACACTGTTGGACATAAATAGAAGAGCAATTATTGTATAATCTAAAAGTTTATCTCAAAACCTAATTAGATAACATTGTCAGGCATGATTGTTTCAGAAGACCATCACTTACCCAGAATCCCCAAGAATGATCACCTTCAGGAGCACCTTTTTACGAGAAGCCATCCTTGTGGACTAAACTGTGCCTGAATAGTAAAATAATTAAGTTATGTATTTAATTGAATTAAGTCTTTAGTATGCAACGTCTATGCAAATGACATGCAATGGCTGTGATTGCCAAACACGCACGTGTTGAAAAGGGAAGGTTGCAAGATATCAGTCATGTGCTTAAGAGTCAAATCTGCCGCTCTGCGTGTAACTTAAGCCGTGGAATGATTTCAAATTGACAATAAAAATATGCTTGGAGAATGTTGATGCTTGGTGGAGCAAACGTCAATATTAGCTTTCAACCCATGCTAACCAGCTGCAAATGTACTGTCAAATAATAAAATGTCAGTGTTAAAGTTTACAAGACATTTCTGATTAAGATTAACTGAACGAAATAATCGAAAACCCATTTATTGTTTTTCAATAATCAATTTAGCATCTCAGTTTTGTGCTAAAGCTATGAAGAGCTAATAAAAGCTAGTAAACATCCCGTAAATTTAACATATTTACACATTTTATCTATATAAATAAGCACTTTTTTTTCAATTAAAACGTTTAAATCTCAGATTATTTTATTTTAGAGCTTTTCAGTCAAAGACAGTTTCAATATTTTTCACTTGTCACTTCTGCTGTGTTAGCGTAGACGGCTAGCATGCTAGCGTGACAAAAACTCACTTTCTTAGGAGAAATTCCACCTTCAGTTCAACAATCTTCAGCTGTCATACAACAAAACAAGCAAACACGACACCTCCACCGTCTCTGATGACTCTGGACACACTCTTTGGGTCGTGTTGCGTGTTTTTAGATGGTTGTCACGGACAGTTCAGCACATCCGTGTGTAATAATGATCAGCAAACGCTCGCTCCCTCCCTGACTCAGCTCGATACTCAACACTCATGTTTATGTCTGAGAACATAACCACTGAGAATAAAGTGCAGACGTGTATTATGCATCTCTGTGCTGTTTATGTCTGATGTTTAATAATTTATTATTAACATCAATGTTGACAACCGTTGTGCTGCTTAATATTTTTGTGCATAGATCTAATTATATAATGTATATTTTAAAATATATTCAAATACAAAAAAGTAATTTTAAATTGTAATATTTCAAAATATTACTGTATTTAAATTTTGATCAAATATATGCAGCCTTGTTGAGCAAGCATAATACTTCTTTCCAAAACATTAAACAATCTTACCGACCCCAAACCTTTGAACAGCAGTATATGCACAGAAAACTAGTCATCATATTTTGTCTTTATATAACAGAGCATAATAAAATGCATGTTGATTTGATCATTGATAAAACCTATGATCTATCATTTTAGAAGTTCCATCTATTAAATAACAGCACAGCCTAAAATCCACTTCTAAAAATTCGGTCCCAAAAGGATGTATTGATCTCATGAGTAAGGTTCCTTATTCCTCAAGAGTAACCGCAAACCAAGAGGACAAAGAATGATGAGAAATCATTCAAAAGTGTTCAAAGGTTGGGTCCTTCTGAAGAACAAACAAATTATCACAGACTTTGAAACTTCTGCATGTGGAGAGATAAGACCAAAGTTTACAAGACATTTATTCACACAGACTGATTTTATATACATTTGATTATACATTGCAGTAAGATAAACTCACAGAAACAAGCAACAGGAAGATTTCAACCAGAAGAGTTCACTGCTAAAGTGACTATTTTACATTAGATACAACTCAATCTCCAGCCTTAGAAATCATCATCATCACAAATGTCCAGATACACGTCAAAAGCCTCGCGGTTGCAGTTTCCATCAGGGCTGAAGACGTACTTGTGGAATGTCCCATCAACACATATGGCTTTAAAAGAGAGATACGTGTGATAAGAAAAACAGACAGATCAATAATGTTTCAATCAAAGGAAAAAAAAAAACATACCAATAACAGAGTTGACGTTTTTGGAGGTGTTC